>CM030375.1:21832272-22014301 GCA_003604175.2 Clonorchis sinensis
CGACACGCCGTATCAGAGAAGAACGACAGGATATTTTCGTCCTAGCTATTTCTGACTATTCACTACTCGTAAACCGGTGTCCCGTTTACAGGAAGATCTGTCTGAGTCTGGAGAAAGTGTAAATTACTTTCACTGATGCGACATCTTCATTGGATGTCAAGGTGATGTCTGAAGACCACCACGTCGTCGAAAAAAATCGTTCAGCTGTAGCACCCTTTCGGTGCCTAACTGCCATGCCACCCAAAGGTTGCACGAGGGCTGGGATACTGCCGGGTTGCCCAAGCCTAGACAGGGGAAGTCGAGAAGCAGAGGTCTGGTTAAAACCACGGACCTTCTAACCACTTGGGCCATCTCGCCCCACACAAACAAATTGGGGGGGGGATTGTTTAGCGAAGTGAAGGGCAGTGAAACTTAGTTTTGGTGCGGCTTTTTGACTGAACCCCAAAAATGAGGATGGCAAATCAATTACGCGGCTGTGAAGACGTACAAGATAAACGAATCAACTGGAAAATCCACACGAACCTACCCGTAAATTCCAAACCAAATCCGGCTTGGCGTGATCTTGTTCGAATTGGTAGAAGAAATAGCGCCAGTTAGCAACGGCAGCCCCGTCGCCAGTCTCAGGTGCACGAAGTGGTTTCACTTGGTGTCTCGGTAACCGCAGTACGACGGGTCGTTCGTCAAGCTCACGAATGACGTTAGGCTGGAGAAGAGAGGAAGGTATTAATTGGCAACCAGTAGATAGGGGGAGGGTTGCGACAAACGTCAGGAACACCATTGAACTATAACAAAAAACGACCGTATCACATTCTCTGATGAGAAACATCCATACGAAAACGTCAAGCTTATGCGGACAGACCCAGTGGGTTGATTATTCCGAAGGTCGTTGAGTCTCTGTTTCCAATCGCAGCTCTGAAAACCTCTGCGGTGCTAAATCAAGTATGGATTTGTGTCTCATCCCCTACACTCTTATTATAGGCCAACCTCTGTAGGAGATTCTCAAGGGATCTCAGTTAGTAATGATCCGCAAAGCATCGTCGAATATGTCAACGAATTCATGACCTTCAGAACACGACCCACCTCATAGCCCCCAGCAAAAACCAGTAATTTTATAGAGTGCAAACTAAGAGAAAAACACCAGACGCGGACAGTAAGGGATGCAAGGGCGTCTTGTTTCTTCTCCAGTGAAAGTCGTACGAACGAAAGCAGAGGCATGTGGAAACGTGAAGAGAGAGTGACGCGATAAGAACGCCGTTCAAAAGACTTCCGAAATAGAACAAAACAGCAAAAGAGCTGTTCCTTTCAACACAGAGTGTGTCGAGCAATGAATCACCAACTCACCTTCCGAGGTGGAAGTCCGACCCGAAGACGCCAGTGAGTGAGTAGTTGTTCTATTTTTGTCTCCACTTGGTAACGAATCGTTTGTTTCCGTTCATCAATGCGAGTCAGATGATCCTGTGGAACAGTGAGACCAGAGTTAGATGAGCACCGGATACGCGTGAGAGGTAAAAGCAGAGAGTGTGAGAATTGCACACAACCTACCTGGGCTAATTTCAAATTGTCACGATGGGGCAGATGGTCGATCACGACCACCGGGGGCTCTGCATCGCTTTCGAGATAGGCCAACAAACCAAGGGGCTAGGAAGAACAAGAAACAGAAGAGTGAAAAGTAACGAGAATGGAGAAGGACAGAAGATCCAAAGTCTTGAGGCGAGGACTTAAAAAACGCGTGTTTCACTTTTAAAAAGCCAAGTTGTTCAAAATATAACATGAAAAGAACAAAGTCGGTCGAAAGTGCAGTTACGGGCGACTGGTGAGTACAAAGGCTTAAACGGAGCTCCTGGTGATAGACTGAACATGGATACGATAACTAAGTATTCACAGGAAAAGACAAACGGACGAGAGAAAACTCGGTGGCGTTGTCCCCTTGGAGAAGGTGCTGGTTTTCCTCCAAATCACAAACCGCGAGCGTTAGGACCGATCAACTACATAGGCCGTGATGTCTTTTCAACCGAAAAGGTAACGACTACGGACGAACTCTCACCTGGGTCTGACAACACCCCAGGGAAGCTTGACATCGATCAGCGGGGGACTGGTTGATCAACCTGTCTTCTACATCTACACAGATGCTTACCCACTCGTATTGTGATAGGAGGACGAACGGGTTCTATTGGTATCTCCGAACCACGACATCTCAAACTTGGCGATCCATGAAAAACTCAACATAGAACGAAGCAGACCGGCGCTGAGCAGAAAGTGAAGCTGCAAGAAAGTGGGCCGGTTGTTGTCGGGACAGCAGTCAACAGAAGAGAGGTCAAGCAACATTAAGCGCCAGAAACGTGTTAAAGACAGGCAAACGCCTCGACCACGACAATTCAACTCAGGCCTGCGACTGAATGGAGTAAACACATGTTGGCTTATCAAAGCGCCCCTGCGTAATAACAGACAAATTAGTATTGGTTGCCAAGCGCTTCCCCGAGAGTAACTTGGGAACAGTTTGACAAGTTGCGATCCTTTGAGTCTCGTCAGATGCACACTGCTGATGATTCCCAATCAGGATGACTACTGCTCAGCTGTAACATCTTTTCGGTGCCTAGCTGCTATGGTACCCGAGGGAAGTACGAGGGCTGGGATACTACCAGGTTGCCCAAGCCTAGTCGAGGGGCGGAGGTCGGGTTCGAACCACGGACCTGTCGGTCAATAAATTCGCGCTACAACCACTTGAGCTGTAGGGTGTCTCTCGGCCTTTCAGAATAGAATGGCTTCACTTACGGGACGAAATTTCCCTTGAGAATGTCAAATCTCAAACCAACAACAACAACGTGTACAAAAAAAGCCGAGGCTGAAAATCAATCACAGGAATGTTAATAAACCGCGACGTACAAACATCCGTTTGAGTAGATCTTGTGCTTCTGGGTTGTTCTCTGCCCATAAAGTAACCAACTGACGACTGAGTTGCCTTTAAAAAAAGAAGACAAATAAAATGAATGTTGGACAGACACAGAATCGGAGGAGTAGAGTGCTGTTAAAATAAACTGGGCCGAGAACGACAAAAGTACACTATACCAAAAATGTGTTCTAATTGGCTCTGACGATGGGACCGACCTATCGACTACACGACAACACAAAGCTACACACCGATGAAATCACTTCGACTGGTAAGGAAACGTTTGCAACAAAACTGCCAGTTATCGCGAATGATGCGTCCGAAACGCTGCTGAAAATACGCCAAACAGATGATCGAAGTGAATACATAGTCAACAAACAAAAAGATCGTTATTATCGACAAAATTAAGACCTTCGACCCACGTACTGGGTGATGTTGTGTTGTGCGCCATCGATCCCTCTCAAGGTCAGACGTGACCTTTAAGCGATAATAACCCGGTCGCTTGGCATTTGAGACATGATTATCGACCAATCACCACGTAAAGCTGAGATATGGCACGTGGAATAGTACTATGAGGACTCGGGCGTAAATGGGACACACACCTGAATCGCTTGAAAATGAGTAGTGTCACATTTATGCTTCCATCACATCCAGTTGAAGAAAACTATAAATGAGTAAACACCCAATTGGAGCATTTAACTCAACACGCGTCTGATTTAGTGTTCGGTGATTGAAGTAAGATTGATGGAAGCTCGAGCACTAGGTCTACTTGAAAGCCCCAAGATTGGCGAACTCAGCAACAGACTGTCCAAGGGTTTTCACCCATCTTATAATTAGTATCGCATTGGGAAATCATGGGATGAACCCGGTGACTTCCGCCATCGAATTTGGGATAATGGTCCTGCGAAGGTTGAGGATGCGAATCGAAAAACGCTTCTCATAGAGAAGTGGACAGTCGATTCGGCATTCGGACATTGGACAACTTCCGTCTTATCGACTGGGATCCGTGACCCTTTAGCAGTATGACAGAGCAATTTATTTCACCAAAATGTAGGTACTACTTAGTCTCAGCAAGAACGTGAACAGATTCGCACACATTCCAGATTCGAACCTGGTTGAAGAATACTGGTGTTTGCTACCGAGACTGGTCTAGCTTCGTTTGTGTCTGTCATGAAACGCGGAATCGAAGTATCAATTTTGATCAAAAGCACGCCCAAAGGATGGATTCTGGTCATGATAAATTAAGCCCGAGACGTCTCAGACCACCTGCCGTTTCGGTAATCCATTCAAGCTGTTTCCGATGGAAGTGTTCACCTTCTGTGTGCTTTTTCGGTGATGAATTGGTTCTGGTGAATCTAGGTTCGAATCCAGGAATCTGTTTCACGTAATGATCGGTCGAGATGTCAGCATCAAAAACTGTATTGTTCCCTTATATTAGGGCACCCGATAAATTCCGGAAAAGCGGGGTGTTCCTAATAGCTTTCCGTCAATATATGGTCCCACCTTTGCGAGGCAGAATGGAGATACCATTTGAAACCACATTTGGGAGAACAACAGTCACCATGTGAGAATTCAGTAGGAGAAAATTTGTAAACCTGTCCGGATAAAATCTATCAGGAAGGTCAGATTCCTGAAAGCAACCACTGAATGTCCGAAATCTACTGAGACCCTCAGCTCTGCTAGATATTGACCAGACAGACAACGTTTCCTCAATATATAGCGCTTCACAGCCTTGTGTCAAACCCAGGCAGCGCGAGTCAGCGTTGGTCAAGGTCAGACAACGCCCCCGCAATATGCAGCGCGTCGCAGCCTTGTACCAAGGCCAGACTGCGTGCGTCAGCATTGGACCAAGTTAGACAGTTGTATTCTCGCACTCGCATGCACTCACGCTGTCGCACTCGCTTGTTCGGAACATAGCTGTTGTGTTCCCTTCTATGAGTCTTCTTTTCCGGCATTAGGCACTGGAGCAGGTCAGCAGTCAGATACAACAGATTGGCGAATCAGCAGACATAATAAAGTCACGTGCACAAAATAACCTGTGTCGAATTTTCTGTGTGTATTCAATCCAGTGTCTTGTTGTACTACTTTATCCCTAGTTCCTATAAAAGATCTAGGATTTGGTGAAATTCTGCACAGAAGGATTCGATTGTACCTACTTTATGCGCCGCTTCACTGTCAATCATTAGATTAGACGGGACTTGTGGAAATCACATTCTAATCACTCTCGCTTGAGCAGTCCCGTATCGCGTCCTAGGGTGCCCTGGCAGAGTAGCGCGATAACATGCCAGATGTCCCAGGATTCTAACCCCGGCACGGTCAAGGATATAGGCTGCTGGTTAGCTCCATTAAGAGCGAAACTCAAGTCTGATGCCTCTCCTGTTTGATGTAGGCTCTCCAGAAAAACCGGGTGAGGACTTTTCAAAAAAGTCGTGCGGATGTCAATCCTCAGATTATGAGTATTGCTGGCAACATCGAGAAAACACTCTCCTTGTGGTAGACTGACCAATAAGAATCGTGTCGCATGCTTCTTGCATAACGATTCCATTTGTACCTGAGTTTCTCGCAACAGATTATATGAGGACAGGATAGAGGTGCTCATTCTATCGTTTCACGTATTCAGTGCCATCGCATATGCGTGATTCACACGTGCGAGCACAATACATTGACCATGAACACTGGTTCCCAATCGCCGCCAGCTAGGTCACTGGGACCGGGTCGTCTTTTTAGCTAGACGACCTTGAGTGAGAACTGCCAAGCACGATTAGTCGTAACCATGAAAGTAATGATGAATGATCGGAACTATTGAGTCGTGGTGCGTTGCACCATCCTCATCAGCAGTAGTGAATACTGATGCTTAGCTGCAATACCACATTAAGGAATGATATCCTCGCTACTGGGACCAGTTAAAGGCCATAGCCTATAGGGTTTCTAGTCACGTGTAGGGATAATCACGGAGACCCCAACCAGGTCCAATCCTATCCTTCAGTGTGGTGTTGCAACTAATCGTTATTTCGACCTTGAACTGTCCCAACAGATGGGAATCCAGGGCTAAATTATCGACTGTTAAGTCCAGCCAAGAAGAGTTCGCCTGTGTAGCAGCTCAATGTACTGGCTATGCTCATGAAATAAACTTTTAAAGAGATGGTCAGTGCGTTTGTATGTAAAAAAAGCCGTTGGATTCAACGCGTTTTTCTCTGTCCCTCGCGTACTTTTGATGTGCGAGGTCAGGATTTTGCGGTAGTGCTGTTACACTCCCAGATTGGAGTGCGACGGCAAGAAACTTCGAGCCTTAAATTTTTTTCACCTCGATAAGGTGTGTTCTCTTGTGAGATGGTTCTTCAAGGAGAACGGGCTAGAATCACTCATAAGCAGGTGACTAACCCGTGCGGGAATATGCTCACCAAGCATGCGCTGCAACGATGCATGATGCAGTGCACGCAGAATGATGAAATACGGCATTTTGGTTTCGAAATTGACTACCAAGAATGAGGTATCCAGGCGCTGCGAAATACCGATAAAGCCATCGGGCCAAGGACATCTATTACTGTGAAACGGAACACATCTCCAGGGTAAGACTTCGATCGAACTGAGTACAAGTACACTTTCACGTATTCCCTCTTCTGCCCTACCCCACCCCACTCCGTAGGTCCCAGAAATACGAACGACCGACTTTTCACCAACCATCACGCTCAGCTGCAGCTTCTGTACGCCCGATTTCAGTATCAACCCTAAACACTTAGAAATCCGTTTACAAACCCCGAACGTCGGCCTACTTAGCAACCTTCACTGCCTGCACACTGAAGCAACAGAACAACAAGTGGCTCTGTGCCGTGATGTAATGTCCTCTTTACTCATTCTCTTGAACGGGACCTCCACTCGAAGGGAGAAAAGAATGTAGGTAGCTCAGTGACCATCACTCATTGAAGGTGACTTTCCTTGTGGCATTTGATGTACATGTCAGCCCAAAAGACCGGCTCGGCCTTGACGCACCTCACCTTATTTGCGGTGGGACATCAAAGTCTTCATTTAGCACAAACGTCTCTCTCCGTGTTTCACACTTCTTTCTCAATTTATACCGGGTATGATCAATCAGAAGCCAACTGTTGACCTTAGCTGGTCTGTGTAAGCATCGTCACATTGTCTTAGCAAATCTTCTACCGCCCAATCCGGAGCGTTTGTACGTCGGTATTTGACCTTTTTCCAACTGATCGTGTGCATACCTCGGTGATGACAGATAAGTGGCCGATGACCTCGTTTCCAACGCGCGAACTGACTGAGGAGTATCGATTCAGCCTTGAGACTGGTCGATATCGCATAGTTGAGTATCATTTGACATGTGCCCTGCATGCCTAAAAGAAACAAACCATCTTTAATTAATAAAAACCGTTGGCTGTTTTGATTACCCGTCCAGAATGATTCTAACAGCACTGCGCATCCTGTGGCCACATTGTTACAAGAATCGAGTGACTAGTCATCTTGCGTTGCAAGATGCTCAGTAGATTGACAAAGAACTGGCATTTCGTGTCGCATATTCAATGAAGCAATGGACGTCCGTCAAGCTTGATGGCACTCTCCGAATCTGAGGAAAAGTCGAATTCTGGTCTTCCAAATAAATCCAAGACGGCATTTGTTGTGCGGGGCGAGACGGCTCCGTGGTTGGAGCGTAAATTTACTGACCGGAAGGTCCATGGTTCGAACCCAACCACGGCATCTCGACTGCTCCTGTCTAGACTTGGACAATCTGGCAGTATCCCAGCCCTTATGCTTCCTTCGGGTAGTATGGCAGCTAGGCACCGAAAGGGTGTTACAACTGGAAGATTAACTTCTATTATTCGTTGTAGCCCTGTGCAGTTTCGACGGCACTCACCGTGAAGGTTTCTCTCTGCATACATCATGCACCGGAGACACTGAAGTCTCAAATTCGCTCATAATAAAAAGAACGTAAATATCCTCAGAACAACCATAAATGATGTTACAGTGCACAGCAGGCGATTCCTGGGTGATCCAACTAAGACCACTTGAGAAGAACAGCTTGCTAATATGTGTAAGCTACGGTACGCGTTAAGGCACTGCCTCAAGTTGATGTTGACCATGACTTCATTCAACTTTGTAGTGCAGTCGTATGTGGTGAAGACCTGTGCCTGAGATCTGCAGGTGAGGAGAGGTCTCAGAAAGGATCAAAGGAACGCCACATTATCTGAAGTGCCACCACAAAGCTAGGGATCGTTTACCATCGGGTTTGGGCACCAGTTATGCTGAAGCTGACCAGTTAAGGTTGTGGCGCACACGGGATATCCTGAGAACAAAGTGACCAAAACAAGATGTGGTGGTATGGAAAGAAACTGCATTCTCTGGAAGGCTACAAACTCGTTCAGCTGCACACACCATACTAAAGTGATCTGACAAACGATCGGCGGCCTTACACTGATCACATCTCAACTCAGAGGGACCTAACATGCACAACACGTTAAGGTTCCTAAAGCCGTCAAAAGTAGTCAACTACACTATACAGTGTCCGATGTGAAGGTCGAAACAACCTTCCAAAGCAAAATTTCTTCTACTGATGATTCAGGACTGTAATCGGCCAGCGGACCGTGAACGTGGAGTGGGACTAACATCAGCCACTCCGAAAGGCCCGAGAAAAATAGAACTGTTTGCTTTTTTCCTACGAAGATGGTGCAAAGTTAATCCGGGGAGGGTTTCGACATCTACAAAAGTTGCTGTTAAGATAATTCTTAGATTGAGTATTCTGTGGAGTCCAAGCTTGCTTTTCATAGGCTACCTCGATCGTTTTGTTGTGAACCGGTTGCCTCGGTCAGGATAGCTAACAGGCTGAGCAACACAGACAGAGTGGCCGGACGGATGTTTCGTACGTGAGGATTTCGTTGATAGAAGAACATTTCGGTACAATTGCCTCTCGACAAAAACAGAGTCACGAAGAGGAATACTAGATGGAAAAAACTACTTTTATACGAGAAAGCACTACGTTATGGCAATCCTCCTCAGCAGACTCTTCCAAGAAGTGATCGTCCCGTGAAAGGTTCCAAAGAACGTCCCCCGTCAGTCATGCACGGTGCGATCACGTCTCCAGCGAAGCTAAATATCCCCTCGCCCATACCATGAGGGATTTCTTTTGCTGTCTGGGACACCTTGAGAAAATAACTGGAGAAACAATCCGTCCGAATGCTTCGGATATCAGAGATGTAATGGAGAAAAACTCAACACGTCAAAAAGCACCAATGTACTGCATTTCAAATGGGATAAAACGCTAACTTTGTTTTTCAAACGTACGGCGACGGCTCGGGTGAAAAAGCTGTGGCTTTCTAACGACAACTTACGAATAGGCTCAATCTTCGGCCTCGAAAGTCCAGAGAGAGTTTGTAAGGATATAACAGTGAACTGCCATAGGATACAAGCGGTGCACGCCAGACTTACCGGACAGCCAAACTTCGAGCATCCCGTCCTTGGGTAAAGCACGAAATGGACAAGTGATGAAAGAGGGCACCCTCGGATAATGCCAGACTGCGCATTTCCGACGCCACCTCTTCGCTCCCTTCTTCAATTAAAGCTCGCATGACCAAGCCGGCACCGCGGACAATCGCTAAGCTGGGATGCTAGAGCAGAGTGGAGGGGAGGAAGAAACGTCATGCTGTTATCCAGAAAGGTCGAGCAAGTGAATGTTGAAAAACTAGTTAACTGGGGTTTGTCAGCGAAATGGTCACTCAAGAGGAGGTTTGCAAACTTTCAGCAGTGTTGAACGAGCTCATTCAAAAATGTCGGTTACGACCGCCTCATCGGAGCACGTTCTGAACTGAAGAATTTACCCAGGAGAGATCACCTTCTTCTAGAAGAGGTCAACTTTGGTCGACCTTCTCAGAGTCGAACAGCCTAACAACGATCGTGGCAGATAGAAACATTACCGGGAGTCACTACAGCAAGGAGGTATGACGCGAGATCACGCGAAAACAAACACACCCAGCAAGTGCAATGGATAAGATACCGCGATCAAGAAAAGCGGCAATAAGAATAACCACAGCAATGACACTGGGACTTCCATTTCTATGTTTTCTCAACCGCAAAACGTCTCGTATCACGTGTTTTTCACGCTGGAATGCTTGCGGTACCCATGGGCAAGTTCCAAGTTTTCCTGTCACCACTTACGCTGGTGATTATCTCCGGCTCTGAGGCCAGTCCTCTTTCTCACATGTAGTTGACCACTAAAGTCTCAAGATCTGTGGAGTACGGTCGATCGGAACAAGCCACAGGAGCTAAGTGAGCGCGGTTAGGCCAGACGTTGGGAGATAGCTCAGCAGTTAGGGAGAGAACTTATTGTCGGAATGCCCGCTGTTCGAAACCAACCTCAGCATCTCGACCGTTCCTGCCTAGGCTTGGACAATCTGGCAGCATCCCAGCCTTCGTGCTTCCTCCGAGTGGCATGGCAGCTACGCGACGAAAGGGTGCTACAGCTGAACGATTCACTATCGGCAATTTGATTATGGTAACAACAGATTTCACAAACAAAAAAAAGAGAAACCCACATGGAACAGACGAAAGAGGGCTCGACCACGGTTGGCAACCAGTCGCAACAAACAGTCGAATGCACCACCATCGGAAGTTTCCGAATACGGGAGGCAGATGGCAAAAGTGAAGAAGTCCAAAAGGGCGCAGAGGACCAACGCTCCAGTACCACGTATCTGTCAGCGGGGAGACAGGAAGCAATCAGATCAATGTATTTCACAGACAATTCATGTGTTCAGTGGTTCTCGTTCTGAGAGCTGACAGAGAAAACTCACGCACTAAAACTTTGAACGGTCAACCGACCGAAGGACGGTCTCGAGTTGCACAGAGATCTATGAAAACTTAGCTAAGAGGACCTCAACAGCCAGACAAATAACAATCGGGTTAACGAAAACGGTACTCAAATTTCTGTCAGCGGGATAGAACAGAGAGACGGGAGTTGTTTAGGTCAATGTGATGAACGAGAACGATGTGCACAGCTCGTCAAGTGGTCACGATGATAGACAGCATAAGACGTCCGCTGGTGTGGTGCATCGAGTCCAGAAAGCAGTAATACTTGACATACTGAACAAGCATAAATGATAGCCGCTGACAGAGAGGTGAACCACTGCGGTCATCGGTACTGATATGAATGAAAATAAAAAAGATTGAATGAAGATGCGGTTTAAAGCATCTTCCTGAAGGTCCAACCTGAACTCTACTCACTCAAGTAGACTTAATCCAACAAACAGGTGCTTACGAATGTGTCCAAGGAATATAGCGAGCAACTAACAGTGAGGTAAACGATTCGAATAAGACAACTATGGCCTGCCAGTCGTTCGTTTGTCGACCGGTTAGGTGTTCAACCTAGTACCTAGGACGTCCCAGATTCGAAATTCCTCGAAGTTTTGTTACATGCAGACAGCTGATTATTCCTCATAGGGATGAAACACCTGTGGAGTGAGTTGGAAACTCCGTGCACGGAGTACGGTGCTTCTCGGCTTTTCAGCACACAGTGGTTCCACTTACATGAAAATTCACGAGTTTCTTCAAAATACTATCAATACAATAAAGAGTTCCACACAAATGTTGACAGATATGACCGACATAAGTATATAAAGGACATCCCGTCCAAAAGTCCCCAGGAACTTCGTGAACTGACATCATATGATTGTTTCAGAATACCGGACTGCTAAGCCACACCATGTGGGATCTCGCATGGCGATCTGGTTGGTGAAATATTCGGTGGAAATAATTATGAGTCCATTTGCCACTTCCGCTTCATTGTGGCTCTTGACCGGTTCATACCACAACGCAACACAATTCTTGAGATGACTAATCAAATTAACTGCCAGACAATCTCCGAACAACCAATCACGTTGTGGGTATTTACTACTCTTTAGGAACCATATAAACGAAAGTACAAGTGGAAGTAACACCAAACCAACCGCACACTGACGATGTCACCACGCATGGTGACGAGACGTTTGCAAGCCAATTGCCAAGCTCGAAGAACAGATCAACCGTCACCTGATCAATAATGAACTAAACCCCTAGAGATACCAATACTTGGACCCCATACCAATTCATACATTTATTATACCCGGTACTAAACGAATACTGATACCGGTTACTTAGCTAACGGGAGTTTAAATGAGCAGGACTCACTGAAAACGGAGAATCGTGACGTTGTCTGCTTGGTAGTTGCATGTGAATAACGTAAAATCGTTTTTCCCCCTAAGAAACCGAGGTGTTATCACCAGGAAAACTAAGTTCGCTGTCGGGTGCGCCTGACCCAATACTTTTGATAAATGGTCTTTAGCTGGAAACTGAGTGACTGGCTGGCCGGATAGGATTATAATATAGAAAACGGACGTCCGCTTCATCCGACGCACGTAGCTTAGTAAACGATGAGGGTGCTGTGGACTACTTCAACGATACTGATCGGGTTTGGGCAGTTTGAATGTCCAAAAATTCACATACATAAGTTGATTTTGGGGGAACGTTCCTTTGTAAAGAGCGTAAGGAAAGCCCGGCGGTAAAATACTCACGACTTGTGCGAATCGGGTTGGTATTGCTTCCCAAATGGGAATTAGTACACACACGGGGATGGGAACACGACCACCGTTTCAAATGGCGATTATGGTTGGATTACGTGAACGATTCCCGACCTAAAGCTGTCACCTTGTCGTGGTAGTCGGGCTTCTGTGCTGCAATGACCCTGAGGGCTACACTGGCTGGAACCCAGTTCCTGAAGGTTCAACCATGCCAGGAAGGCCGAGGGGAGCAACCCGACGAAGAACAGCGAGTCCCCGTACTACGAGTAATCGTGCTACGAGGCGGTCTGGGGGTAAAGTCGTACTGTCCTCCGCGACAGGAGTGTGAAGGCAGTAGGGTGCTTCCCCAGGTGATTATCAAGTCCATATTTATGAAAGCAGCGATGCTGCCTCCCCCCGAGGAAGGACGGGTTAGAAAAGATCGGTGACTTAGATGCTTCAGCACACCGCAGGCAAAATTTTGAGACTTGCTCGACTTGGGAGTCCATCAAAGGCCAGTAGACGTAACTCCGAGCAAGGCCTTCATCCTGTTTGTTCCCGGGTGCCCTTTATGAAACTGGTTCAGAACGGCTGGTTGTAACTTCTTTGGGATGACAACGCGTTCTGAAAACAGAAGGCATCCGTCAGCTAGTGATAACGCATCACGCCGGTTGAAGTAAGGTCTCAGTTCTTCTTTTGGGCAGGTACGCGGCCACTGATCGCGGTGGTACTTAATGACTTCCTGTAGCACAGGATCTTGGTCAGTCGCCTGACGGACCATGTCGGCAGTCACTGGAAGGATGCGAATCGTTTCGGATACCACGTGGTTGACCTCCGGTTCCATGGCAACTGTTGCGACTACGGTATCTTCTGGTTCCGGCCTGCTGGAATCAATGAGTCGCGACAGTGCGTCTGCTTGTCCGAGGCTGGTAGTGGACTGGTACTTGATCTTGAAGTCGTACCCCAGAAGCAGAGTGGCCCATCGCTGGAGGCGGTTGGGGTATACGCCGGGATTCCTTTCTTCGAGCCGAACACAGCAAGGAGTGGTTTGTGATCGGTCAGTAGAGTGAACTGACGGCCGTAGAGCATTTTATGAAACTTCTTCACGGCAAACACGATCGCCAAAGCTTCTTTTTCTATTTGGCTGTAGTTACGCTCGGCTGGTGTCAAGGATCTGGCCGCATGTGCAATGGCCTTTTGGCTGCTGTCGGGAAATACATGTGAAATCACTGCACCAATCCCATAGTTCGAGGCATCCGACGCCACAACGATTTCCAGAGATGGATCGTAGTGGGTGAGTAGCAAATTGGAGCTCAGCATGGATTTAACCGAGTCAAAGGCGCGTTGGCATTCTTCTGACCATGTCCACTTGTGGTCTTTGGTGAGTAGCTGGTTTAGCGGGCCTCGGAGGCGATGCATGGCAGGCAGGAACGAACTGTAGTGACTGACGAGACCGAGGAAGGACCTGAGGGACGTCACGTCTGTGGGTGCTGGCATACGTCTGATAGCTTCGATGTTCTCCGGGTCTGGTCGGCGACCATGTTGGTCGATGATGAAACCAAGGTACTTTATCGACCGCATGAAGAAGGTGCATTTCTCTCGGCGCACTCTGAAGCCATATTCTTGAATACGACCGAGCACGTAATCGAGATTGCTGCCAATTCGTGGGGGTTGGAACCCATGACAATGAGGTCGTCCAAATAAGCAGCAACGCCGGGGGCATCCTTCAGCATCGTATCCATGATCTGTTGAAATATGGCTGGCGCTGTTTTCACACCGAATGGCAGTCGAGTATACTGGAACAGACCGCGATGCGTATTAATCGTCAGAAGTTCTCGGATTCTTCCTCAACTTCAACCTGGAGGTATGCATCGGCCAAGTCAATCTTCGCGAAAAATTTACCCCCATTTAGTTTCGCGAACAGATCTTCTGGAAGAGGCAGAGGGTATTGATGGGTATCCAGCGCAGCATTGAGACCGGTGGAGAAATCTGCACACAACCGGATGGTCCCGTTAGCCTTCTTCACCAACACGATCGGTGCGGCCCATGCAGAGTAGTTAGTCGGTTGGAGAACACCAGCCTTCTGCAGTCGGTCCAGCTCCTGGTCAACGATAGGTAAGGCTGCATACGGTACTGGGCGTTTTGGCCTGAAAACTGGTTTGGCACGGGGAGGAGGCACAGTCTGGCTTTTGCTTTTGTGCACCGTCCAAGCTCGTCGGAGAATACGGATGCGTAGCGTTGTACCAGGTCCTCAAGTGAACGCGTTGCAATGTGAGTTCGAGGGCATCTCCAGGTGCTGCATGTGTGAGGTTGCAAATAGAATTAATTGGCTTCTCCAGCAGATTAAGCTTTTCGATCCAGTCCAGCCCCATGAGATCAAGTTTGGGGCATGACGTCAGGTAGCACGTAGCTTGTGCCGTCGAGCCATTGAAGTTTATGGAGCAGTCAACCTCGCCAGTCAACTTCAGTTTACCACCAGAAGCATTACGGGCCCAATGTGTGGTCGGTTTCACGTGCGGCTTACCAAGTCGTTTCCACGTTCGCTCACTGAGCAGCGTGATGTCGGAGCCCGTATCAAGCTGCAAACGAACTGGGATGTTGTTGATACGAACCGTCACGAACTTCCTTCGGCAAGCAAAATCAACCTTAAATGTCGCCGTCACCGAGTTGGACCGCGATTTGTGGGATGCACGGTGGTGTGCGGGTGGCTGTGGCCTCTGAGACCGACAAAATCTTCTTTGTGGCCACGACGATTGCACCTGGAACATTTATGACGTTTAAACCGGCAATAACGAGCAAAATGCCACTCACCGCAATGCCAGCAACTTGTGGGAGGCTTGTTCTGTTTTCGATCGGGCTTGTTGTCAGCTTTCTTAGGCGCACTGGAGTTGATTGCCTGTACACAGCTGCTTGGAGTCACAGATGACTGGCCGATCATAGCCGTGTCGTGCTTCAGGTTGATGAGGCGTTGACATTCGGTGGTGAGGCTCTGCAACGTCATTTCGGCATCCTGTTCAATTCTGTTAAGCAGCCGGGTTCTGATGTCAGCATCCTGGGACGACTGGAGACCGGATACAAAAATGAGGCACTTAAACTGATTCTCTGTCAATGAGGTGAGCTTGAAGCGCTCGCATTCCCGATTGACAACACCGGCAAACGTGATGAAATCATCATCATCTTTCTTGACCAACTTTAGGCATTGGTAACGGATATTGAACAGTGATGTTTGATCGCCGAATATCTGAGACAGTGTTCCGACCGTTTCATCAAAGCTGAGGTCGCGGGGCAGCTTGGGGAGAATGAAATTTGTGTACCGTTCATGCTCCGGTGTGCCGAGTTTTCGCAGCAATAGTCTGACTTTCCAACCGTCATCAAACTTGGAAAAATCAGTCTTGAACATGTCTTCATACCGCTTGAACCAGGAGTCAAAAGTGTGACCAGAAAGAGGGTCGAATGTGAACTCCGTGATTGAGGCCGCGGCTGCATCAGTTGAGGAAACAGAAGACTCACCAGTGCTGGCTGCTGCTGTCTGGATATGCAGTCTCTGAGTCAGTGATTCAATGAGCTTCAGTTGCGCTTCTTCAAACTGCTTTTGTTGCTGCTGCAAAAGTTCTCGGAGCTGATTAAATTCGATTGACATCGTGGGTTCCCGTTCGCCAATTGTAGTAACGGTACTTTCTCAGCTTAGTTCTCGGTCTGAGCCTCCCAAGCTAGCGTGCGTGCAAAACAACCACCAAAGGTGTACAAGATATATTAACGCCCCAAACGAAGTCAAGAGCATTTGTACAGCGCTTCATATATATAGCGTAAACGGTAATAACTTTCTGGAATTCTGACGCGTTCTGGATGCACCATTGGCAACCGGCAATCGGCCAATACTGGGTCATGATTGGCTGTTGGGTCCAGATTTTCGACCAATCAGATCTGGGCTTGATGCCGGACCGGCAAGCGTCTCGAATTCCTGGCCAATCTTGTGTGGGATAGGCTTTTTGGCCGAAGCAGCACCCGACTGCGGGCGGTAAAGGGATCTGTGTGGAATTCCGCCTAACACGTTGAAGAATCCAGCGGGCCCGAATGGAACGTTGACACCAAACCAACCATCAGCAACCGAAATTCAGCGACAAGGCACCTGGCCCGGATGATCTACACCTGCACTGTGGCACAAAGAAGGAGGCGATGTCCTGGTGAACAGTCTGACAACCATACTGCAGAAGATTGGAACGAAAACAGAATACCAGCCGAATGGAGCTCCTCGACCGTCATCCCAGTTTTCAAAAAGGGAGCATGAAGGTCATGTGGAAACCATCGTGGTATCAGTCTGGTATCCGTCGCATCTAAGGTATTCTGGCATTATTTTGCGCAGGTTGATGGATTATCGCGAGAGACAGAGTCGTGAGAATCAAGCTGGGTTTCGCCCCGGTCGAGGATGCATCCGACCATATCTTTACCTTGAGAGAAATCCTTGAACAGCGCCACTCCTTCAGATATCCCACGTTGGTCGTTTTTCTGGATTTGAAAGCTGCTTTTGATTCTGTCGATCGTCAGCAACTTTGGCAGTGTCTGGCGATCAAAGGTGTCCTTTCAAAATTTCTTTCTCTTATCAAGGCACTATATGCGGACTCCTATGGGCGCGTACGAGTATCCGGGAAGCTCTCGTCTGAATTCACCACGTCCAGTGGTGTGAGACAAGACTGTTCTCCTTCCCCTTTCCTCTTCAACTTTGCTACTGATATGCTGCTTGAAATCTTCCTGTCTGCCTCTGAAACCTCGGGAGTCGAAATGCTCCCGGGACGTCCTCTCAGACATTAGGTATGCGGACGACATTGCTCTCCTTGGTTCAGATCCTTCCCAAATGTAAACGATTTTAAATAACTCTGCTGCACGGTTTGGCATGCGTTTCACATCTGCAAAGTGTAAAGTGCTGCTACAAGACTGGGTGGCATCAAACCCGCACCTCATGTTTGCAGGTGAGCCAATCGCCGTGGTAGATAAATTTGTTTACCTGGGCAGCTGTATTAGTTTCGGTGGACTGGCTGGAGATGAGATTATTTCTCGAATCGGAAAGGCCAGGGGAGCTTTTGCCAACCTATACAACTGTGGCTCCGGCGTGACGTGAGTTTGTTTGTCAAGGGAACAGCTTACACTGCGGTGGTGCGATCTATACTGCTTTATGTCCTCTGCCCTTACGGAAGATGTCAGTGTTTGATCATCGGTGTCTGCAAAGCATTGGTCAGGTATGGTGAGAACAATTCTGAGGTACGCCAGATGGTCTTAGGAAGAAGGAACTTTCCCGCGATAGATGAATTACTCACGCTTCATAGGCTGCGCTGGTTAGGACATGTAGTCCGCATGTCAGAAAAAGCAGAGCTCTTTTCGCCCAGCCCTGTACTAAGTGGAAGCAACGGAGAGGTGGACAGTGTATGACCTGGCAACACTAACCGGTAAACTTAGTCGGGTAGGCAACTGTCGCCTCCCTGGATGGGGACCCCGGGACTCAAATCACCAATGGTTAATGACAGTGGCGGAAATGGCCCAATCGCGCAGTCAGCAGCTCGTGCATCAAAGCTATCGCCTTCAATGCGTAGCTATCCAAATTCCGGACAAATTATACACGCGATCGCCATGGCTGTATTTCCCACACTCTCCTGTTTCCGGTGATCGCAACTGTAGGAGCTGGAACCAATGTGTCTATGGTACACGGTTTACAGCTGATAAATTGATTGATTGGTTAATACGAATGACTAAAGGATGTTGAGAACTAAGTGCCGACGCACTTAGTTCTGCCAGTCAACAACATAGCCACAAGATGACCATTACCCGACTGACTTGCTCTCAGGGCATTACCGACAACATCAGTGTGGAAGTGAAATGAGAGGCTGAGAGAAAGGAACAGAATGTGTTATGCGGAATGGCAGTGGACTCACCGCGTGTAAGGTGAAAATATCCACCAAACGGGACATAAAGTTCTCACTGGACATGATTGAAGACTTGTTGAGTTGTTCTTGACGAATATCCGGTTGATCGTGCATCGGTTGCATCAAAGTATTGATCGCGTCCAGAACTGCGTGTGTTACCGCATCATCCCGTCGACGTAAAGCTGCGACCACAATTCGACCGAGAGTTACTCGCATCCTGTGGATACGGAAAAGTGGATCGAAAATGGAATACAAAAATATTCCGTACAGATGTCAGGAAGACAACTAACGAACTGGTTGTCAGGTAAGTATGAACAAATGACTGTCTGAAATCCGGTCAGCAACAAGTCGATGACTGATGTAAAGTAATGCACGTAAAGTAGCCTCTCCTCTTGGTGATGCCCTATTTCATTATTCTCCGGTGATTTTACGTTGACGGGACTTCAAGAGAACTCATCTGGATTGTCTTTTTCGAAAAGTGTACCAGAAACTGGATGTTAGCTTTAAACGTGAAGCAATCTTTATCCGGTTAAGATATTTAAAAAAACAGCGCAATTTCTTCAGGTACATACCACGGCGAATGAAAAAGACGAAAAATAAAAAAATAACCTAGCGAGAAAGTGACTAACACTCAGCAAAGGAATTCCCAAATCATTGTGGTACTGAACAGGGGTTCCATTAGGCAACATTAACTATTCCTATGAATCGATATAACTACCTTTTAAGTGTGTGAAATAGGAACCCGATCGCAGCGTCTGTGTTCGTCCAGTGTCTGGTCTGCAAAAGATGTGTGATAGATGCGCGAGGGTCAGATAACCTTTGATTAGGGTTGGAGGCGGACCGATTTTCCGGGTTTGTGGACCTTCTGAATCCGACAGGCACGTGTTCGACTACCCCTGGTAGAAGTTGTCCCCCGTCCTGCCTACGCAGGCAGATGTCCAAGCCTCCACACGAGAAACGACAGACTGCGTGGGATGGAGCTGGAGGTCCTTCGAGTGGCGGACCACGAGAACAGGTGCAAGCACAGGGGGAGGCCCGCTTCGTAGCACAATGAATAACATTTAGTGCAGCACCCCAATCACAACACTGGCGCAATCTCCCTTAGACGTCAGGTGGAGAAGGGTCCAGTTTGGGAAGTGGCAACACGGTATCCATTTCAGTGCTTGGTGCCATATTTCCGTACATATGCGGTTCGTCTGAGTGGAATACTTCGTTCAAGTGGCGACGGGACCTTATAAGTAAATCCCTCCGGATCTCTCATACATAGTTTGCGCCTATCCTCGCTTACAACTATTTGGTGGGGAACTGAGCAACTATAGACAAGTGTGCCTGCGATAAACCTATCCACGGATCTTCCATCTTCCAGACGGTGTGAACCACTATCTCAAAATGTTACGTGATCGTTGTCATCTTCAGTTCAACTCTCAGTTTGACGCCAGGATGGACTTTTCGGGAAAAACCCGAGGTTCTATGTTTCCTTTTAAGACTCGGTAGCTGGCGACGTAAACGGTCGGTCCTGTTAACGAGGCTTTCATTCTCGCCTCCCAACTAATGATGAAAATGTTCGACAAAACGGGCCCCAAGGAATTCCCAAATCTGCCTGATCAATTCGTCGGTAATAGGATCCTGAACCACTTAGGAAGTGACCAAGTCCTTTGACATGCGCTTTGCGTCCACAAAGTTAAAGGTCATGCTCCTGGACATGCAGTCACTGAACACGTCACTCACAATCCAAGCGAGGTACTCGAGATTGTGGAGCATTTTACTTGTCTATCAGTTCCGATTGTAGTGGGACAGATGAGATCAATGAGCAAAAATCCAAGTCTGGGGTCGCGTCTGCTAAATTGAGATATCTATGGAGACAAAACGGTATAGCCCTGACTATCAGGCTAGAATAAGGGCTATTTTTCTGTGTGGTTCTGAAACGTAGCCCCAACTATCCACCGAACGGAGGCATTAGCAGATCTTCGACAACCATTGTCTCAGAATCATAGCTCGTGTAGGCTGGTGCCACCGAATCTGTAACAAAACAACGATAAAAAATTGAGTGTTCTGTTGTGCAGTGGGGACTTCCATCGAAGAATATGCCCAGCATCGAAAGCTGTGGTGGTTTAATCACGCATTGCGCACGCCAAAGCGTCGTTTATCCACGAGAGTGCTGTTTTCCACGCTCAATTCAGAGTGAAGGAAGCAGAGAGGGGGGAGGCCAACCCTTGATCTGACAGAGGGGTAGGAAAGAAATCACAAAACGTTTGGGTGCTGTCGGTGCTACTCGCCTTCCAGGATGGGGACCGCATGATCCGCACTGTGCCTGGTCGGATACGCTGCTAGATGTAGCTGCTAATCGACGTCAATGGAATTGCAGTTGTCAGTTCCGATCCAAATTGCCTGAATGAGTTATCTGAAGGTGTAGGCACCTCGGAATGATTGTGATAGGCTATCCACCCTTATTCTTTTCTCTAAAATAAGACGCAAATAAATTACGTTTGTACCGCAGCGAAGCATCAATGTTGAGAACTCATGTTGTGCTGTCGAATATGATGATGGCCGATAGTTCGCGGCATTCAACAAAACCGCATAAAATCCGCTGTTTCGTCAAACGGTCCAATCGTTAAGATGAAGACGACAACCACAACTGCAGCCAGTCGTATGTTAACGCTGCATCGTATCGTTGTTAGCTGTGGACTGTCTCTCACAGTATTCACCACTAGCCGGTCACAGACGGCGCCAATTTGTGTTGCGTCGAGTCAGACATGGATGGAATCTGTTTCAAAGGGACACCCAGTCGTTAAACTGTGCTGGCCGTGTACCATCACATGTGGTAGTAGGTCATCTGACAAAACTGCCCCTCAAAAAGGTTTTCAAAAATACATGGTAACCTTTCACCGAGCAATCTCCTAATGCTTCCGGAGGGTTTCGTAAACAATCAGCGCTCAGTGGGCAATGCATTTTCTGTCAAACAACGCAGTTAAAATTCCGCACTGAGAGCGCACATGAGACCTGAAAACAACTGTACATGATGGACACTAGGACAAGAATGCAAAATTCCGCCAAGTGAGGTGAAGACTGTCCTCAAGCAAACAGTAAACCGGTGGCTCCTGAAAGTAAAAAATCGCGCAGCTGTAACACCCTTTCGGTGCCTAACTGCCATGCCACCCGAAAGAAGCACGAGGACTGAGATACTGCCAGGTTGCCCAAGCCTAGACAGAGGAAGTCGAGAGGCAGAGGTCGGGTTCGAACCACGGACCTTCCGGTCAGTAAATTCGCGTTCTAACCACTTGAACCACCTCACCCCTGAAAGTACTAATCACAGGAGAAGAGCAAGGAAGTCGACTCACCTATGGGATAGCACAAAAGAGCACTCAACCCATCCACCACAGTGACTGTCACTCACCCAAGGTTGGTTTGACGTGTGTAGTGAATGCCTCATCCGCTGTTCCAGTGATTCGAATTCACCACCAACCACGCGCCTAAGCATCAGTTCACTACGGGACCCCACTCAGGAGTGGTTGCCCCTCAATGGAACTTATCGGTTAAAAAAACTTCAACGGGCCAGATTGAGATGCACTTCTGATGTAGAGAACTGCATCTGCAGTAAAAGCTAGGAAGACTCTGACTGCCTACAACCATACCTCGTCCGAAGGGGATTTCCAAACGATCGAGCTGAAAAACAGGGAGAGCACCGACAACGACATGTCGGCTCGACCCATATTCCTAAAGCTGCAACACGGAACTTTTAAGAGGACTGGGAAAACAGAAAAGAAAGATTTCTATTCAAAAGTACAACTGCCAGTTCCTGCATGTTTCTACTCCTCTCTTCGACAAGTAGGGAGACGAAATGGCTCAAGTGGTTAGAGCGCTGACCGAAAGGTCCGTGGTTCGAACCCGACCTCTGCCTCCCAACTTCCCCTGTTTAGGCTCGGGCAACCTGGCAGTTAGGTACCGAAAAGGTGTTACAGCTGAACGATCCTCCTCTTCGACAAGGATATGGGGAAAATAAGAAGAGTGGGTACACCGAGAAAACAAGGGTCCTGTAAGTGAAGCCAATCTATGCTGAAAAGATCCTCGTTGCTCGAGGAGCCAGTCAACACGTGATGTGGATCCCGTGATTGAAGGATGAGCGGCGCTATATCCTGTCTAAGTGCGAGTTAATCACACTGCTGATCAGCCGTTCGTGGCCAAACGGTTAAGTGTTCAAACTACTAGCCAGGAGGTCGCGGGTTCGAGGCTCTCCGGAGTTTCGTGAGATGCGTACTGCAGATGATTCCCAACAAGGATGAAACAGCTGTACAGTACTTCTCGGCTTTTCAGCATAGATTGACCTCACTTACAGGACAAAATCTCCACACACAAAAAAAAGCCAAATCTCCTCACACTACCAACAGTGGTCTCATCTGTCATTGAAGACCTACCCGGGTAATTGTGTGAACGCGTTAAACCCCGCCTTGGACGCAACCAAACGGCGAAGGGCATGGAACTGAGCCTCCAGTAACACCAACTGCGCATCAGGATCAGCATGTTTCACCTGACCCCTTTTGGTATCCATGGGTCTGGATCCAACACCTGGCAGAGTGGTGAATAGCGAAGTATCCAAACCGGGTGCGGGTTGGGTCAGAATTGCGGACAGTGCGTCTTTGATCAGTTTCTCCTTGTTCTCAGCAAACACGCCCTAAAATGTGGTGGAAATGTGGTGGACTGGGACAGTTCTACGAACAAGGGTGATGATGGTGAAAAACGGATTCCACAAAAAGAGGACACGACTCATTGTTACTCCCCGGACACATTCAGATTCAACTACAACCACGCACGTCAACTGAACGACCGGGTATTAGTGCGAAGTATCGGGTGACTGTGACTCAGCTGGGGGAACTCTGGTGAGCTCAGTACACAACGTTCAAGATGGCCTAGGTTCACGATCCGATTTGCAGTAACAAGAATTCACAGCACCCTCCTGGAGAGGTATCTAGTGGAAATTCTGCTGAGAATGGTGGCAACTGCTCAGGTGACGGGCGTTGCGATCGTGCAGCATTGTATGGACTAGCTCCTTGGCGGATTTACCTCCGGGCCCATACTGTTTTTTATGGACCGTGATACACTAAACAGAATACTCCAAACATCGGGACATAAGTCAACCGGAAAGGGCACAAGTCGACTGTCCTTCGGCTAGTTTCCATGATCCCTGTTTCTAAGCAAACAGCTCCCTGTAACTTAAATACATGGCTGGCATGTATGACTTCCCTCTTCGTATTTGGGTTTTGTGATACTGTCGATATCGAGGCAACTCAAACTCTTTGGAACAATACGAAAACCTGTACGGAAAGGTGCGACACGACATAAACACTACCATGACAGCTGGAGAGAGAGAGAGAGAGAACAACTCACATCTTGAGTGACGGCGTGTAGTAGACCACTGTAGGCCACGTTGGCATTGAAACGTTGTAAGACTTCCCAGAATGAAATTCCCTCTGAATGGAATAGAAGCCGAGAGAGAAAACAAACGATGGTTTAGAAAGCATATTTATACAACACTAATTGGCTGAACATAGAGAGAGAGAGAGGTCAGAATAAAAACTCTATCGTTGTTTTACTCATCGTAAGGAGAATCCTCAATCACTTGGACTAAATGTGAAATGCTCCCGTAATCAGGCCGACAGCATACGATTCTGACGTTTGCGTCCGTGACGTACTCAGTTAGAAACTTGCTGTTTTGCGCATAAACCATAACTCGCTTGTCTGACACACGGCAGTGAATTCCTGTACGACATTGTCACGGTCGGCTCGACAGAGACCTCACCGTGTCCAGAGTTAAGAATTCCGTAGATTAAAGAAATTTTTAAACGTTGATAGTAAGTTGACTGGAAAGGCGTACGTCCTTGACTTACCTAGACACCAGCCACGGTAAATCACACAAGGCCATGAGGAGAAAAAGAGTGAACTATCTGCGTTGGTCCGTTATTTAGAACGTCACACAAAGGCTATCAAAGTCTACCATGCCGGAGATTCACATTGAGATGTGTTCTCCAAAAGCGATACTCACAAATCTCGGACTCACAGTACGAAAGGCACCGCAGATAGAAAAAAAGCGATTTTCCTGGGAGAACGGGGTATTCGAATATATGTGCAATACCGTCTCAGGGCCTGGCTTTCAGGCTACCCAAAGGAAGCACGAGGGCTGAGACATTGCCAGGTTGCCTAGGTAGGAACAGTCGAGTTGAGGAGGTTGGGTTCGAACCACGGACGTTCCGATCAGTAAGCCTGCACCTTCACCGCTGAGCTGCCGCGAGTTCAATATTTACTCATAGTCAGTATATATATATACTTAATATAAACTTATATATATAAATATAAATATATTCAGTGTATGCAGGGCTAGTTTAGCCTCCTCACCTGGTTGCTGACGGAGGAAACGAAGATGCACAGATTCGACTTCCTCTGATGCTGAGGTCATTGTGGGGCAAAAGCGGAGACCACGATTGGAGGGTGTGCTTCGGACACACACGTCTCGGTTCCCACTGGCCCGAACAGCATCTAGGAGTGAGGCTAACAGCGTATCTCTGGTGAAGAAAATAGAATGAACGTTCAGGATCGCGTAGGTTTGAAAGGAAGGAAGGTTCATTTTAAAAAGAGCTAGCTGCAAAACATTACTGGAAAGGAGTATGACGACCGGAATCACTAAAATCCAAAAGTCCTGATGTCATCTATGTGTAGTACCTTTTGACGATGGATGCGACACACAGTAAAACGGTGGTGGTAAAAAAGGAAACCGAAATTAATGGTTTTCAAGGACGCATAGGTCAAGACGCGTTGTTGAGTAGAACTCGCATACAGGAACCAAGGATAGGATCTACTGAAAACGGTCGGGTGAGATTACGTTTGTCTATGAACTGAAAAGCATCATCACTTTCGCCAGTGTTTCGCTTCCGGGGAAGACCAAGTGATCCTCAGTCAGGGATATCAGTACCCAGTCGTCAGGTCAGAGGATGTCCTCCAACCCCGACGAATTTCTTGTCAGGGGTCCGAAGTGGGAAATAGTACCTTCTTTGGTAGCTGGTGGTTGGTCATGTGTATTGCACCGAGACTTCACAAGCTTCATCTGGTGATTCGTTGCCAAGTCCTCACTTAGACAGCATTTCGCTGCGGCCAGCTAACATCCGCTATAGTACGACGGCAACCGTGTTTCAGTGTTTAAGATCTTCCAATTGGAAGGGTCGAATTTCGCAACCACATCATCAGAGACAGCCGCATCAGAGTTGACACGGATGCTTCACAGCCGTACAACCATAAAGTTTATTTAATTAGAATCGAAGCATTCTGAGGTGCCTACACCTCCAAGCGGTCAATCAGACAATCTGGAAATAAACTGACAGCTGGAACGCCACTGACACCGGCCAGCCACCGTTTCTTGCAGTGCCTCTATCCAAGCGCAGGAAGGGTCACAATGACCCAATCTGGAAGGCGAACCACAATAACGCCAAACCTCATCGTATTCACACCATTCTGGGAAGTCATACGTTGACCACCTCGCAGCTAGCGCCATTCTGAAGGAGGCACGGAGAGAAACACTTGTCTTGGTATGCACAGCACATGGTCCAGTCACCGTAGATGGTGGTATTGATTTTTTTTCTGGGACTGAAGTAACTTGTGACAACTAAATACGTTTGCTGATTACCTCATTACGAATCCGTTGACGCCATCCGACACCAGCAACGCTTCTGAGACTTCGCTTGTGAAGACGCCTCACATAATGCGGCCGCAGAGGCCATGTATGGCAATCCTACGACGACGCAGCTCTTACTGTACACGCGACGCCTAAGACTCTGTGATGCACCGTTTTAACGCCACAAGTGGCGTAGCAACCGCAATTCGGGCCTTTGAGATTCGCACGCTGACTCCATCAGGCACAATTCCGTCAGACCTAATACAACTACCGTAGAGTAAGACTGTTCAATCGGGAATTAGGTTGCCCCAATCGTAGTCAACAGAATTTCGGGAAGGTATTTCGTGAGGGTCATTCACACAAAGGACCAAACAAAAGCGATCACTGCAGAGGGATGGAAGGCACAAGATTGCGCTGCATTGTGAACTTATTGGGCGGTTCAAAACCCACACAAAAAGAGAATTAGAAGCCGACTATTTTGCTATCTGAAAAGTAATGCTTGTGGTCACATGATCAAGCGGTTGTCGCTCTGCCGGAGTCGTTAGTTGCGTCTGTGTAAATGTATGGTCCGGAGGAGTTCACACTCAGAAAGCGATACATATCAAAGTGAGTTTATTGGTTTTTCGGATGTCTGCGCGTTTGCTTGGCAAGTAAAGCTAGGAGTAGAACGTCTACGTAATTTGATATCGATCGACGGTTGGGTATGAATCAGCTGACGCAGCTTGAATGAACCAATAAGAACATTCAAAGTGCGTTCTCAGCCGGATTTCACTTCAAGGGGCATGGCAATAATAAAAAATAAAATATAAATAAATGAATAAATAAGTAAATAAATGAAAACCTAGGCAGTAACACTCTTTCGGTGCATAGTCAGCATGCTACTCTAAAGAAACAGCAGAGGTGGAATACTGCTAGGTTACCCGAGCCTAGACAAAAGCAGTCGAGATGCAGAGGTTGGGTTCGAACCATGGACTTTCTGGTCAGTAAGTTCGCGCCTTGAACACTGAGCCATCTCGAGCGGGCGTGGTACTTAAATTTTCAGTGAGGAAACACCTTTAAGCACCACTGGGTTTCGGAGAAATTCACGAACCCCTTCTATGAAATGCTTCGTTGTGAGCCATACAAAAGACAATTGAAAGGCATGCTAGGGAACGCGGTAGTAGTGGACCTTAGTAAACAGCCATCACACTTACCTGTCTGTGGAGAAATAGGTTTTTGATTCACCTCGAACGTATTCGATTACAAACCGTTGGGGTTGAACTCTGTCCCGAACAAGAGTATAAATCTACCGGGAAGGAAACACAATAATGACGGATTGTAAGAGACCAGCTTAAAGGAACCA
Organism: Clonorchis sinensis; assembly: GCA_003604175.2. NCBI lineage: Eukaryota > Metazoa > Platyhelminthes > Trematoda > Opisthorchiida > Opisthorchiidae > Clonorchis > Clonorchis sinensis. Next base: position 21,859,607 of record CM030375.1, read on the forward strand.
AAGACGAGAGAGCAAGTTGCAACAAGGGACTTACTTCACACAAAGGATATCCACAAACAGCTCGGTAGCTTGGAGGGTCTCGTTCCAGAAGCAGACTGTCCGTGATGCAAAGCAGACGGGACACGGGTGTGGATTGACGAAGAGTAACTTTTTGTACAACGAATTCCGCTTGGGAAATGAATTCCTCCTCACTGACGTAGGAGAAGTGAGGGTGGAAAGAGTAATTCAGTCACAGTAACAAACAGAAACTCTTCAGCTGTGGGGGGACAACAGGTGGAAGGCACCAAACAATGTGCCGTTCTACAATAAAACTGAGGCGTTTGAAACCATATCATCGCGGCAGTATCCAGCCGAGGCGATTCAGGCCACCAGGACCGAGGCAACTGTCTACGTAAACAAATGTGCCAACCCTACCGGCCGGCCCAAATGAAGACACGAGGTTTCTGCTTGGATCCATCTACTCTAGTAGTGTGTGTGTGTGTGTGTGTGAAACACACCAAATCATCCAACAGAGTTATAATAAGTCATTTAATGTTGCATGCAAATCCGCGGGGCCCGATTTCGTAATCAACTCCGCTACTCGCACAGCTGTGACACCCTTTTGGTGCCTAGCTGCGCCGTGCTACCTGAAGGGAGATTGAGGACTGAAATACTGACATATTGCCCGAGCCTGGACAGGAGCAGCCGAGATGCCGAGATTGGGTTCGAACGACGGACCTTCCAGTCAGTAAGTTCACACCTTAACCAATGAGCTATCTCGAGTTCAACTTCAATAGAGCTATGATAGTTGGTGCACCAAACGCCCAGGGACACATTTCGATCCCATACGAGCCGTTAGCAGATGGAGATTACTTTAGCAACATATTCATAGCAGAGTTAAACGTAGAAGGGAGCGAGATGGCTCAGTAGTTAGAGCGCAAATTCACTGACGGGAAGGTCCGTGGTTCGAAACCGACCCCCACCTCTCGACTTTCCCTGTCTAGGCTTGGGCAACCTGGCAGTATCTCAGCCCTCGTGCTCCCTTTGGGTGGCATGGCAGCTAGGCACCGAAGGGGTGTTACAGCTGAACGATTATGTATTAGATTATTTAAACGTAGAAGGGGATAAGGGATATCCAAACCGGGCACCAATGGATTTGGTGAATACAAATACACAGCTGGCATGCGGGGCTTTGAGAAAGGAGCACGTTGGCTAGACGGACAGTCAGTCGCGAAACCTGAGGAGCAACCTGGTTGAAGTCGAGGAGAACGGTCATTGTTGTGTAACGAAAGTGGTCGCACCATTCCACTATACGTTGCAGAGTCAGAATGTGGTCTGTACGCCAACGCTCCATATGAAAGCCAGCTTGGTTCCAATGAATCTTTCGGGTATACCAGTAAGATGAGATCAACGCTCTAGAAGCTGGAAACAACATCGGCTAGAAGCCGATGTACCATTTTCGTGGTACCGCAAACTGGCCAATCAACCGAAGGAGAACTCGAGTTTCGACTGTCCAATCGGCAAGCCTGATTTGTTTTGGTCAACAGTGTATTTTAAAATAATCGATCACTTCGAAAACAGATCGATCAGACCCAAATGTCGCAGAGCCAATCAGAATCGAGTACATTTGTACAAAGAGCGGCGAACAACGCTGTTCATAATCTAATAGAAAAAAGCTGGATTTGCAGTAATAAACTGAGGCTTCCCTGGAATGAATCAAGCGTTTTTTTATTGATTTCCGGAAACAGAACAATTTGTCGCTGGCAATTTCGACGCAATCAAGACCAATGTCTTTTGACACACTGCTTGTGTATAGTTCCTGAAGATTGATGCAACAGTAGAAACACAGCCCACTCTTCGTTTCACGCTACTCATGATAGCCTTTAATAAAGCAAACAAACTGTAAAGCTTGGCGAAGAGACACACGAAAACTATCTCAAAATCACCCGACACCTGGGGGAAGGGGTGAGGTGCGAAAAGTAGGGGGTTGCGTGGTGGGTGAGGTGAGGCGTGACGCGAGCTAACAACATAAATCGGGGACAACATGCGTTGATATTAGACAAGTAGGGTTTGAGAACAACATGACCATTGGCCCATCAGACAGAGCATGAACATTGATAGCTGCTAAACGACAGGTCTTTAGAAGCTCCTAACGGTCCAGTTTCTGTCTATTTGGGTATTAACTAGATGAGACGCGATAGACAGCTGGCGCAGCTGCGTGTGCATCATCATGATTATGATGACGACCTTGAAGTGGTAACTATTGATAGGCTAACGGACTATCATAAAACACGTGACCACATGACGAGAATTCCGTGACTCAAGGACAAGCGGCACTACACCTTGTCTAAATGCGAGTTACTCAAACTGCTGATCAGGCGCTCATGACCAAACGGCTAAGTGGTCAAACTACAAGCCGGGAGGTTATTGGTTCGAAACACCCTGGTGTTTCAAGAGGTGCGCACTGCTGATGATTCCCAATAAGGATAAAACAGCCGGATATCGCTTCCTGGCTTTTCTGCATAGATCAACCTGACTCAAAGGACCAAGTTTGGACTAAAATTTCCAAATATCTTCGTACTACTAACAACAAGCTACTTGCTAATCAAGTGTTTCAGTCCAACGGCTTGTGATTGGCTGGTACTTGACTCCTCCCATTCTTCTGTTTTGTCTGTCCAATGGAAAGCTTTCTTCAGACGTTTTTCTCACGTGTACGAGGAAGTATGTACTATTGGTAATACAGGCGCTGAGTACAACGAACAATGTAAGGCGATAAACCAATGGGAAAGCAAGGCCAGCTTTCCAAACGGATATTGCTAACTTATGAGTTCAGTCCAGCTGCATAGCGTGAGCGATAGTCGTACTAAATTGAGCGAAACTTTCAACCGGAGGACGCTCCCTAGTGTAGATGACGGTAAAGCCCAGAAGGGATCCAATTTAAGACAGTTAAGCTGGAAGCTTATATCGGCTGAGCGAAGTGTGGGAACTGGGACGAAAGATCTTTGTAGGTTAGCGAAATACACTCATTTGCAAACAAATTCGGTTTTGCGAGAGACTCACCTGGAACCCAGTTGAATCTCTCGTTTGTGATGTTTCCAGGCAACTGAATATGCTGTACCAGGCCGCCTCATGTTTCAGTTGCTACGATATTCGAGATATCGCGATACATATATATTATTCGTAATGAAAATTCTTCGACAGCCTTGAAACATCACAAACAAGAGATTCAGCTGGGTTCTAAGTGAGTCTCCCGCAAAAGCAAATTTGCTTGCAAATGAGTGGATTTCGCTAATTCCGTACAATTTGGGTTCAAGTAGAACATAAGGTTGACGGAAACGCGGGGAATGCGCCTACCTGATGAGCCCCAAAAAGGGTACAACCGGTCGTGGGCTGTCGAACAGTTTTCAGCAACCTTATGAGTAGTGCATTGTGAATCTTTGCAGGTTGTTTAGTGAAGGGCAACATTATAACTTCAACGAATAGTTGCAAACGGTAAGATTTTACGGAAGAATAAAACGATTACTGTCTACTAACGTGCCAGAAACTAAGTTATATCACGGTCATGTGTAGTTTGTTGTGATTCGGGAATTGATGGAGCAGCTGGTAATGCCGCGAACCGAAACAAAAAATAAAGTGTCAATAATCATACAGCTGCAACATCCTTTCGGTTCTAACTGCCATATCTACCGAAAGAAATACGAAGGCTGAGACACTAGCAGATTGCCCAAGATTAGACAAGAACAGTCGCGATGCGGAGGTTGGGTTCGATCCACGGACCTTCTGGTCAATTAGCTCGAGCTGCTGATCCCTCTCGGGCTCTACAAACCAACCAAGACGCTAAGGGACTGCTTGGTCAAGATAAGTAGGGGGTGGAGATTTCGAAAACCTTCAAGGCAGGCAAGGAGGGACGAAAACGACCAGCCAGCCTCTGAAAAACCATATAGAACGGTCATTCCGAGAGGATCTAGCGCACACCACATTCGTGGATTCGCTTCATTAGGAAATTCAAAAATCAAGCCGAAGACCCGCAATTTTTCTGCCTCTTCCCAAAAAGAAAGAAGAAATGAAGCTTCTGCAGTTCTCCGCCACTCAAAGAGGCAGTCAAGACAGATCAATTGATATGACCAAGAGATGAGCAGTACTACTCGTTCTCATCTAGATAGGTGCAACCTAATCATACCGCTACGTCACCCGTATTTGATCGAGAGGATAAAGTTGGCAGCTCGGATTGGACTGTTCGCTGAACTTGGCAGTCGTGTTGTGAACGGCTGGTCACCGATCGAGTTGATATCATCAAGGTGCAGGGGTGCAACTACACCCTGACGCACAAATGAATCACGACGCACAAATGAATCATGACGTACCACTGAACCACTGGGCACTGATGACGCCATCCCGATTGGTGACGGATCGTCAGCAAACAACTCAACCGAATGAAGAGTGCTCGATTCCTGTTCGAAGGTTTGAATACAATTAAAGGTTCGTAAGCTGTGAATCGCTGGTGAATTCCAACAATTGTGAACTAGCCGCACAGTACTCCTCGGATTTCCAGTAGTAAATGTCGTGAATCCTAACCCGAAAAACCCCTAGAGAAGAGCTGATGCCCAGACAAAAACAGACGAAAAGCTAGCATGTGCTTTGAGGCAGGAGCTGGCACCGTTATTCGTGACCCACCTCGAGGTCAGCAAGCAAGCAGTGTGATAGCAAATTTGTTCCCGCACAAAAGTTCCCTGTCTAGGCTTGGGCAACCTGGCAGCACCCCAGCCCTCGTACTTTCTTTGGGTGGTATGGCAGCTAGGCAACGAAAGGGTGTTACAGCTGAACGATTATTATTTTTTTTATATTCGGGTTCACATTGGGGAGCTTCCGCTATTCATGGATGTTTCGGTGGAACAATGAAGTGAGATTTTTACGGGCACCTCCGGGTCTACCGCGGCATCCTAGTAACCTATGGTGAATTGTCTTTATGGAACCCGCGTATTGAAACAAGATAATCTATTAATAAAAATATTGCTAGTTACAAGACGGATGTAGCAGTTCGAAATAAGTGTAAGTTTATTAGTCTTTCAATACAGTTATATTCACTCAAGAGACAAACAACAAGGCAATTTTTCTTTCATACACCAGAGGCCAATGAAAATTCGGGGTTTTGTGCATTTTGGGGCACATTAGTAGACCTAGTTCCGGAATTTCCGTCAAAATTACGTCAGGATTGAACACCGAAGTGTATACATGTAGCGATAAACGAGACATTCAGTTGAAATTCAGTTATCTCCTGTTAACGCCAATTTAATTCGCAAGCAACGATAACATCATGCAAAAAGGTGGAGGAAAATGCAGCTGCAAAATCGAGCTTGGCCAATCACAGTGCCCCATTTGTTTGACCTTGGTTGTGATTGGCCGCTGAACTCAATAAATACGCTAGGCAAAGTAGAGCTAGATACACCGAAATCCTAGGTTTCGCACTTGTCTTGTGAATACTGTGGACGTGTATATTTTTCCCTTCAGGTCCTGTACCATCTTAGGTTTCCGACAGGGGACCTAGGCACCAGAGGAGGGTTCTGGCTTCCCATAGGCAGGCCTCGAGACTTTGGGATTTGAATGAATCAGTCATACGCTACATCAAGAAGAATCAGCTGGGATCTAAACTAATAAACGTCACACGAGTGAGAAGAATGAGATACTACTGAATCAGTGGACTGAAAAGGTCTGATAGCTTCACCACACGTTCTAAACACTAGAGTGAGTGTAACTAAACTGATTACAGTATCATCAATTAGCTGTTCAGCTGTAACATCCTTTCCGTGCCCAGCTGCTACGCCACCAGAGAGAAGCACGAGGGCTGGGATACTGCCAGGTGGCCCAAGCCTAGACAGGGGAAGTCGAGAGGCAGAGGTCGGGTCCGAATCACGGACCTTCCGGTCGGTAAATTCGCGCTCTTACCACTTGGGCCATCACCGCCCAATATCATCAATTGACTAAACACGGCCCAAGATCAAAACACAATGCTGCGATACGTACAATAGGTACAACTAAAAAACGAGATAAATGGGCATTCCTCTTGAAAAGTCGAAGGCGGACAACTAGTGACTGTTGTGGAAGCCATCGACGAGCATCATGAGGGGTTTGCGAAAGAAGGAAAACGAATATTGCTCGGCCTTCACTCCGAGAAAAAATGTAACAGTCGAATCTGAACAAACTCCACAAACCAACCTACCTGGCTGTTCCAAGACGAAATTCTCGACAATAATCACGGGCAATTGGCTTCGGAGCACGTCGCAACTGCAGCCCCAAATAACTGAGAGCGCATTCACTGGCAGCCTTAATGATTGCTTCTGGACTTCGAACGACAAACACATGCTGAAACAATGAGAGAGGGAACATATGAGCGCACCAAGCGATATGTGAGGACGAAAGGACGTAGAGAAAAGAACTTTCAGGGTTCGGGTGAAGAGTGTGTTCACTATAAACTCATCATCATCATCGACGAAGTGTTCTTCGGGCTTTCACAAAAAACTTCACTGCAATAGCCGTTTTATCGGCTCATCCTCGCTATTCATTATCCGGTTTTTAGCTGAGCTGCCCCCATGCGTGCGTTGGGCCTTTGTTTCAGAGTGAGGGACGATTGCAATGAAGCCTGTCCGATCGATCATGTTCTAACCCACTAAATTGCGAGGCTCGTGAAACAGAAACTCGATAAAGCCGCATGCCTGCACCTTCCACCGAATAGATCGAACCAAGAACAGTGACAAATTCCGAAGAATGACGAACCAGGAAACAAGGGAGCCGCGAGACGAAAACAGATAGAAAGCACAACATCAAAAAGTCGCAGTCGACACGTGTGGACCTTCCGACTGCATCGACAATGACTGATAATGGAAAACCAATGAGTGGAGCGGCAACAGACGAGGACGCATGACATGAACATCAGTGCGGAGATAAAGAGTACATCGAAATAATCTCATCCACTGTCACAATACGGTTGCCCACTTAAGGGAGACGCAGAAGGTGCACCATTACAATTTGGTCCTTCAAAGTGCCCTACGCAGTTCTTTCAGAAGGCTATTGCGGCCAAAGTAACTAGGGTTAGCGAACTACACTCATTTGCATATCAATTTGGTTTTGACGCGTGACTCAACTGGAACCCAGCTAAATATCTCGTTTATGATGTTTTTAAGCAACTGAACGTGCTGCACCTCATGTTCCAGTTGGTACGATATTCGAGATAGCGCGATACATGTACAGACGTAATACACTACTTACAAGGTTGCTGAAAACTCTTCGACAACCCACGACCCTTCTTGGGGCTCATCAGGTAGGCGCAGTCCCCGGGTTTCCGTCAACCTTATGTTCTACTTGAACCCAAATTGCACGAAATTAGCTAGCTAAATAAACTCACATTTGCATATCAACCTGGTTTTGACGGGAAACACGACTGGAACTGAGCTGAATCTCTCATTTATGATGTCCATCAAACATCAGAATAAAGCATTTGTTACCATTTCTCTAACATTCGGGAAAACGAGCCGTGAGCCCAAAACACCGTCAATGAGTAGAACGATGGAAGGACAGATTGCGTTCCCAAACCGCGATTGGAAATGGGAAGGAGTGAGACGGCTATACAGCTTTTCCGAAAACGCTTAGCTTATTCATCGAACAAAGCAGAGGTCGATATCAACTGAGTCCTCTAGTAATAATAATGATAATCGTTTGGCTGCATCCATCTCTTGTTGCTTGCGTAGCTGCCACCCGAAGGGAACACGGGAGCGCCTTGTTGTCCAAGCTCAGACAGGAGCAGCCGAGATGCAGAGGCTGGGTTCGCACCCCAGATCTTCTGGTCAGTACTTTCGCACCTTAAGCACTGAGCTCTGAGAAAATAGTCCCTGCTACTAAAAACGGTTTTTTTTTTCTCACCACATTTGTCAGTGGTAGTGTTTCCGGTAGTGGAAGTCGAGGAAACGCGCGCTAACAAATCGAACCGACGCTGTTCCCCGTGCCATCAGAACGAGGGTGAACTGTGTTGGTGATGGAAAGAAACGGACTAGCTTAGACCACGTCCGTCCATGGTCAGGCTAATCCAGTGCAATTAGCATTCATTTGTCCGACGACACACACACATATACACATAACCAGGTTACGAATGCCGTTTTCGTATGCGCTGGTCGTCCACCGACACTGACCACAATTGGGTTAGTTACGGACAGCAACGACCAGCAGCAAACGGCATCCATAGTGTCGCACGATTTACCAACTAGGTGACACGTTTTTTTTGTGGAGAAACAGATGAACAGCAGCGCGCTAGTAGATCATGCTCCACCAATCTGTCGCGGCGAGAGCAAGAAATTCTGTCTGCTTTTTAGTATAAGGCTCCAAACCTGTTGCATGCATGAATCACCACCACCATCTAGGTCGTGATGGTGGTGATGAACAAAAGTGCAGAGTCACTGGCAATCTAGTGTGCGTGCTGATCCCCGCTTTTTCTGCCATGGAGTTCTGAAGTTGGGCAGTGGGGTTCCATTCCCAGCGAGTCGCAGCGGGAATAAGCAGGATCCTGGTTTAGAGGAGAATCGCGTCAAGTGCTGTCCATCTTTTATTTCCGGTGACGTCCCCGCAACACCTAATAATTTGAATAAATCGTTCTGCTGTAACACCTTTCCGGTGCCAAGCTGCACGCACGAGGGCTGAGATACTGTTAGGTTACCCAAGCCTAGACAGGAGCAGCTGAGATGTCTGGGGTTGGGTTCGAACCACGAATTTTCCGGGCCTTAAGCACTGAGTTATCCCGAGCCTAAGTCTGTCAGATTGGATGTAAGAATGCTGAGTTCCAATGTTAATGAATTCCCATCGAGGCAGTGGACATTAACAATATCCGACTCGGGGTCGAACCATGGAGCAACTGAGTTTCTATCCAAGAAAAACAACCGACTAGGGCAGGACGGAAGAATGTGACGAAAGACGTCTTATGTTCGTGAGCTTCGCGTTTGCTGTCCTGCTGACAGGTCGAGGAGAACTTAATGTTGATGATGACGCCGCGTGCGGCCTGGCAGGCATTCATTTGCAACTCAGTCAATCACAGAGACTGATCACCGTTGGTCTAACAGTAGGTAAGCGAGCATGAGGGATACATTCCTGCGTAGCCAACCGGCAGTGCGTAGTAGGTCAAAAGATTGAGCATCTAGACTCACAATCGGAAAGACTCCTTTGCACCACAGTTCGACCTCACAAGAGCTCCAGTAAGGGCTGAACAAGTTGTTGTTTTTTTTCACCATGCACATATCTGTGTTGTAGATTTCTGGTTTCATTTATTGTACTTGGCTTGTTACATTTACAGGCAGCAACCTTAGACAGTGAACTTACATGTGTCCGGGTTAGCCTGTCACATGGTACAACACCGATGGACATCCGGGCGTGATGCCACATGCGGTTTGGGTTGAGCCGCGTACGTAACCAGTTGAACGTTCATTAACAAGAGGCCGGAAGGCCAATAAGAGGATGCATACCGAATTGATGACCGATAAGTGCCAGACCACAGTAGAACGGCTAGATGCTTGAAACCCACAGTGCATGAGGAGGGCAGACAGGCTGTCAGCATCACTGGTTGGACGCATATACGCGCAGTCGATTAGTGCTAATATGGCTTGTACATTGGTTGTAACAAAATGTCGTTTCTGATGCCGCTGTCATCATTGCCTCAGAATCCACGTATGGCCCTCCATCAACACACGCTGCACGACGACAGTAAGAGTCCGATGATGGCAAAAGGTCAGCTACTGCTGCGTGATTTCCGAAACGAAGGAAACTAATGACGGATGTCACTGGCTTCAGCGATAGAACACCAGTGTAGGTGAAAGACGGTTCACAATGTCATTCGGACCGCACAAACTAACAAATCCAAGTCCCTGAGTTGTGCTGCCGGCTTGTCTGTTTTCTCTCAGCTAGCACTTTTTATCAGACTCCTGCAGTCGTCATCATCCAAGACAGTAACATCAGTGTTGACAGTGATGCTTCACTTCCGCACAACGGTAAAGTTTATCTAATTGTGACAAACAAAAAAAATAAAAAAATCGTTCAGCTGTAGCACCCCTTTGGTGCCTAGCTGCCATGCCACCCGAAGGAAGCACGAGGGCTGGGATACTGCCAGGTTGCCCAAATATAGACAGGGAGACTCAAGTGAATCTCTCGTTTATGATGCTCTTCAACTTAACGTGCTGCACACAGTCCAATTTGGGTTCAAGTAGAACATAGGGTTGACGGAAACTCGGGCAATGCGCCTACCTGATGAACCCCAAGAAGGGCGAAACCGGTCGTGAGCTGTCGAAGAGTTTTCAGCAACCTTGTGAGTAGTTTCTTCTATGAAAATTTATCTAATTGTATTTAAAGCATTAGAGCGAAAAGAATAGGAGAGACCTTGTGCTATCTATCACGACCACCGGCTGAAATGGTGCAAAGAATCTATCTATGGTAAACTAAACGCCAGATAGGCAGTTCCGGACGATGCCGGCCGTAATCCCCCACGTTATGGTACAAAACCCGGAACGAAATTATCATCGGCGTAACTTACAATACGACCAAATCCGCTTTGAACGATCGCCAAACCACCGGGAAGATCGGAGACCTGCAAAGACGGGAAGGAGAACAGGAATGTTGACATGAAAAAAGAACAACATGCATTACTTGTGGTTAGGGTTAGGGACACTCCCCAAAAAGGCAGGAGTTAAAGTTTTGTTCGTCAAACAAGAGGGCGAAATTCATTACCCCAATTACGCGTGATGTAAAGCATATTAGGCGTATGCACATCATACCAACAGGATTTTCGACCCTTATTTTGACCACGGAGCGTGTGAACGACTGGCACAGTAAGTCACACCATCGGAAAGCGTTCACCTCTGGTTGACCGACTAGAGCTGTGTTAAATGATACAAAACTTCTTTGTGTCCGGTGTTGATGCTAAGCACTGCACTTTGAAGACACAAGCTAATATGCACAGCACACGGATGTTGTCCATTAGACGACACTAGTAACATGATCCAGGACATTGTATTACCACAGATCGATAAATCTGTGTGAATTCGCGTGAATTCGTCAAGACCTTGATCCCGAGTGCTCTCCATTTGGTCAATATGCTCAACAGCCGAGGACGAAACTGAGAAAAAAAGTAGCTTTTTTGCCTACCGGATCTTCGTAAATCATTCGCGACAGAAGTCGATAGGATCCACATAACAGTGGTATAATTGGTACATTCATTAACGTCAAAAAAGCAGTCGCGGAAAGCACGCATATGCACAAAAGGAGAACAGATTTAGAACCCAAGGCAGGGTTTCTAAGGGTATAAGAAGAATCAACCATTAGCTTTGCAGACTAACAGACTACCCTGTCCGGGAAGCGAACAGAATGAATACAGCATGAGCGATTTCACCGCGGATGCTCAGGGACTAGAACATAACAGCCGAATGGTGTCTGAGCCATTCTTTTGTCGAATTAGGTGTTTTTTAGACGCACAAGACTTCCAGTGTGTGTTCAACCAGCCTTGCAGAGCAACCTGGCCGAGGCTCATCAGTCTGAAGAAACTGGAATACAGTATGCGACATAAATGGATAGAGCAGGCACCCAAAAACCAGGACAGGTGCGGGGACTTTCCAACCATCTTCAAGCAGGATCAATTGGTTAGAGCGCGAATTTACTAACCGGAAGGTCCGTGGTTCGAACCCGACCTCTGCCTCTCGACTTCCCCCGGTCTAGGCTTGGGCAACCTGGTAGTATCCCAGCCCTCGTGCTCCCCTCGGGCGGCATGGCAGCTAGGCACCAAAGGGGTATTACAGCTGAACGATTTTTTTCATTCCTACGGCATTAACGTTTGAAATCGACTTCAGAGGCATCAAGAGAACGACGGTCTGATTAACTGGTAAGAATGCTTCCCCGTTCAACCATGGGGTGCACATATACAAATCGAGTCTAATTTGTGTCACAATCGGAAAAAAACTGGGTTGCTTTCCTAGCTCAGCTCAAGCGAAGAATTCGTAATGACAATCTGAGGAAGTGGTCACGTCGAAATCATGACAAGCGAAACCAACGGGACTGAGATTCGAATATGCGTAAGATTGGGACGAAACAGCTGGTGGATCGCCCCTCAGAGTTGACCACACTTTTGGGCTAAACAGACCGTCCATGGAGTTCGTGACGACTTTTTCAACAAGTTCTTCGCATGGATCGAACCAGCAGAGCTACTTATTTACTGACCGGAAGGTCCGTGGTTCGAATCTGACCTCCTCCTCTCAACTTCCCCCGGTCTAGGCTTGGGCAACCTGGCAGTATCCCAGCCCTCGTGCTCCCCTCGGGCGGCATGGCAGCTAGGCACCGAAAGGGTATTACAGCTGAACGATTATCGTATTTTTTATCGCCACCCACTTGATCATGGAAAGCGGAAGCGTGTTGCTGCGGTCTACACGACCGATTCTCATGCATCAATCTGATGAGTTCCAGTCAGGACGAAGTGTCCAGTAGATAGCTTCTCAAGACCAACCATATCCCGTTTCAAAACCTGGAATTCATACCTCGAAGAACTATGGAAACGACACATCCCATCAGTGGGACGGGATGTACACAATGAAGAGTTTTGCTTTGTCTCGCTATCATCTACAATTAGTCCAGTTGCCCGAGTTTTGCTCACCAATGGCGGAAGAATTGGGAGGACATGAATGTACATTTGGGGTGAGTGGAAACTCAGTGCAATGGACCGGGACGAGGTATCAATGCATTCGGCACAGTAGCTCATAAATAGAAGCCTAACTGGATGAAGAAAGGACGGAAAGCATCTCCAAGCAATGGTTTATTCCGTCCCTGGCTATTTATCCTAGGAGAGTGTGGCGGCTAACGCGAGCGCATGTGCAATCTGGTCTCTGCTGCATATGTTGGGTTCAAGGAAAACTCTCATTCTGCACAGGAACTATGCGGCCAAATAAGCACAATCTATGGTGCCGCTCCGTTCTTACTCGTTCCTGCCCGGTGAAAATCAGTAATAATAACCCGATTTTCTCACTAGAGGTGACCGAAACGTCCAAAACACCAATGAAGACTAGTATACTCAGTAAGAGATTAACCATTCACGGGATTCACTTCACGAATTGCACGATACGCCGCGGATGACGTGAAACGTCGTTGTGGGCTCTCCGGGGACTTAGCCTCTTTTTGACTGATTATCTATCGGGGAGCGGAGGGGAACTGTATTTTGAGTGTGCCGATAACTTTGAGTAGTACGAGAATAAACACAGCTAAAAACAGAGTCAGAACAAAAAAAGCACCCAGGAATAATCATCATCATCATCATCATCATCATCATCATCATCATCATCATCATCATCATCATCATCATCATTGTCAGCTGTAAGAACCGCGTACTTGTCGTACAGTGGTTGTAGCTGCCACAGTTTCGTTCACCGATGATTTGGGGAGGTAGCTGCGCATTCATGGCGGGAGCTGATAAGTTGGTGCGTAACTACACCATTGTCAATGGGCTGTTAAGTGGGGGATTGGGAAAGGAGCTATGCATTGAAGGCAATAGCTTGAATGCACGAGCGCCATTGAGGGTGCGACTGGGCCATGTCTGACAATGTCGCTAACCATTGATGTGGACCGTCTCGGGGTCCCCATCCAGGAAGTCGGCAGTGACCAGCGCAGCTGAGTTTGCTGGTAATGGCTTTTATACTTCGTTGCTAAGTCATTGTTTGACCGCCTCCGGCTCGTTTCCACCCTTCACGTGGTTGTGCAAAAAGAACTTTTCGAGGAAGTCGGTCGACTGGCATACGGAGCACGTGACCAAGCCAGCGGTCTAGGAATAAACGAATAAGTGCTCCAAGTTATCCAACTTGAATGCACTCAGTTGATGCTTCAGTAAACGGATGGTTAGAGCATTAAGCAGACAGACAGGAAAGACGATAACGTACCACATCCAGATGATCAATGTTCCGATAGAGGTAACTCTTTATGACGTTTCCTGAAATCGGATCCAGTTGGTCGATGGAAATTGGAGTGGCCGAAAGCAAAACATTGGTAGTTCGTTCGGACCAACCAACCTTTACAGCATCCACACGCTGTGACGAGGAAGTAAAAAGGATGGGGAATATTGTGAAAATGGTCCTCTGGAGAACAGACAGTGCAAATAGAAGTCTACATTTCAAACCTTCCACATGCAACTACACGGACGGAAAGTGAATCGTTGAACATTCAGTTGAACGGATAATAAGCCTTGTATATCACCACCTCACATCCAACCATAACGTGTAGTATGGTTCTGATTAGCTCCTCGAGAAGCGACTTCTCACACAAAGCCCAGGTGACGTGCGGGATGTTCCCATTTGTAAGCGACCTACTTAGATTGTGTAGATAGGGGCGAGACGGCTCAGTGGTTGGAGTGCGAATGAACTGACCGGAAAGTCTGTGGTTCGAACCCGACCTCTGCCTCTCGACTTCCCCTGCCTAGGCTTGAGTAACCTGGCATGGGCACGGCAGCTACGCACCGAAAGAGTGTTACAGCTGAACCATTTTTTCTATCGTGTAGGTAGTGCAGTTTCGAAGATCCAAGGCTTAGTTGTTATCTCCAAGTGAGATGACCTACAGGAACGGACGCGTCCCGATCGAATGCTTACAGAATGTTTCTGAAAGCACCCGGTTGACTTTCAAATATCCTGAAAGAATCAGGTCCGCTAATTTGCAAAAGCAAATCCGCGGATCCAACCGTTCAGCTTTAACGCCTCAGCGCCTCCACTCGAGAGACCGAGGGTTTCCAATTCGAACAAGCTTGTTTGTTGCGTTGCTGGCTACTTCCTGTCCACCTTCGGGTCACTTCGGTTTACGGTGAGCAAGAAAAAGCCCTATGGGTCAGACAGTCTTTCAAAGTACACAGTATAGCTCACACAAAACGGTTCTTCTGAGGCCAGTGAATACGTGAAAAACAAGTTATACAACGCTTCTCGGCTTTTTACCGTAGAACGGCTTCATTTGCGGTACGAAATATCCACTGAAAAATGTCCACATACCCTCAAACTAACAACCACGTGAGTTTCTATCATGTTATCTTAAGGCTTCTACCGGCATATCTTTAGCTCCCTTTCCAGGCACACTGTGAATTATACTCGAACAGATAGACTCGGAACCGGTCATTGTGGCCACTAAAAGACTTGGTGAACGGTAAACTGGGACTCATAAAATGTAGGTATCGTCCAAAAAAAGAAAGCGATCGATCTTAAACCAAAACGGAAGGTAAGCACCACACAGTGACCGCAAACACACATGACTAAAATTGACTAGTAAGCACACATATGACCCGAGAATTGCCTGACCTGCGGACAGTGGTGTGGCATGACATTAAACTTCGAGGCCTGAGGGACAGATGACAGTCCCAAGAAAGCGGTTAGCATTTTCGTTGGCTCCGACTACCAAGTGCACCAACAAGTGAAACTAAACACACGACTCACTCCGAAGTGCGTTTGAAACGAAACTCCGTTATACTACTTGAAAACGTTAATTACCCGATGGGAACTCAACAAAACCGAGAGCCACTAGACGTGTTTCAATTCGCCCAAACACACACGACAGACAGTCTGTGGAAGACGAACCTTCGTACGGGGCTAGGCGGATTTGTGGCCGGAGAGAAGGGGTCTCAATGGCGATTCATTGGATAAAACATTTTTAACCCTTTCAGCTAAGCTGTCAGATTGAGAGGAATTCATAGGCTATGAGTAAATGAGTCAGGAGATTGAAGGGTGCAATCTGAAAACCCTAGAAAATAAACAGAACCAAACGAACCCAACTGTAATAGCGCAATTATTCAACAACTGTTTGAAAAAGCGATACGGGAACTCACCGGGTTTGGACTGGATGGTTCTGCGAATCTGGTTCGGAAACGCTGAAGGGAAAAGGTATTTAGGATACACATCCGCCAAATATGAGAATAACCGGCAACGAGAATATTTGACACTATTGCTTCAACAGCCACCACTAGACAAGTGTTCCATCCAAGTGGAACCAAAAACGGATGTGACCTCATCGAAACTCACTCAGTCCCTGCTATGATAAAAAGGCAGTGGTTAGACCGAAGGCTGACCGTTTTCGGATTCTAATCGTTCAGCTGTAGCACCCTTTCGGTGCCTAACTGCCATGTCACCCGAGGGAAGCACGAGGGCTGGGACACTGCCAGGTTGCCCAAGTCTAGACAGGGGAAGTCGAGAGGCAGAGGTCGGGTTCGAACCACGGACCTTCCGGTCAGTAAATTCGCGCTCTAACCACTTGGGCCGTCTCGCCCCCTTTCCTGGAGCCAGAACGTAAGTGGATTCCTGCCGTGTTTTTCAGCCAACAGCGATCTCTCTCTCTCTCTGTCTGGTACCTCTGACGAGGGCACACTTGTCCGGAGCAGCGGGTGTCCTATCCCAACCGGGTAAAGGTGAACTGAGGCTTGGGGAGAATAGTTACCTCCGGAGAAGAGGAGTATACATTCACGCCTTTAGTCTGCATTTTGTCACTTCGCAGGCGGTCACGTAAACGCATGATAAAAAAAAGCTGATGTAAGCATTACTCACTGGATGAATACATTCTGTCTGAGCATCAGTGTGGTTGTGATTACTCGGGACGGATTCTCACGCAACATAACTCTGAGCCGTGTTGGCAAGTGAGTCTCAGTCAGGCTTTCACTGAATTCACGTGTCACATCAAAGGAGAGTACAAACTAGATTACGGTAAGCGAAGTGACCTGATTCAATAAGAATGTTGGCCTGCCAATATGTGCTCAGTTAATGGTAGGTGACGAAATTAAACGAAGTGAACGGCTTTTCTGATAGAAAGATGCATCGGATGGAATAGCAAATATGTTTTCAACAAATCATAATAAGATTAAATACAATCTAGTTGTCGACTCCGAATAAACAGCTGACACAGATTGCCTCACGTGGCCAGACGATCGATCCGCGGTAAGCCAAACACACAACAGTGTAAACGGCTAGCGGGCGAGATGGCTCAGTGGTTAGAGTGCGGATTTACTGAGAGGAAGGCCGCGATTCCCACCCGACCTCCGCATCTCGACTTCCCCATCTAGGCTTGGGTAACCTAGCAGTACCCGAAGCCTCGTACTTGTGCCTTGTGCATGCTGGATATGCACAGCTGTTAGAACTGAATGATTTTTTTGTAAACGGAGGCTGCTAGTGAAACCGCCTAAACCTTAAACCAATCATGTAGAACAATATAAATCCTTGCAACGATGTACAAAAATCCCCTCAAGAGAACCCCCCCGACCAAGTCGGGGAGATGGACTACGCCCAATGAGAACCCACAATAAGAATCTTGCGCCAGAATTCTGTGGTCTCGAGAGGTCAACCTCATTTTCCTAGAAATTTCACCGTTTTGTTCCCCGGGGAGCGATTTTACTCCCTTTCCCCTAAAGGGGGTCTACTACTCCACGCTGGCTCATAGCAACGAGTTCCAGGGGCCAAATAGCAATTTTGGGAGTAGGCCAAAGCCCTAATAGCTTATCAACCGTTTGAGACCAAGGTAAACCAGTCAAACGTCAAAGCCGGAATCTTACTGGTACTCTCCGAGCTTGGGTTCACTCTCACGAAGAACATCCAGGTTGAGTCTCTCATTGTGGCGCCTCGACTAGACAATTGATAACCACGTTAGAGTTGGTCTTCCTAGAATACCTGTGTTCCATTTATGCATGCATAACCAGCATGTCGCCCGAAGGAAGCACGAGGCTCCAGGTACTGCCAGGCTGCCCAAGTCTATACAGGAGCAGCCGAGATGCAGAGGTTGAGTTCGAACCACGGACCTTCGGGTCAATGAGCCCGCGCCTTCACCACCGAGCTATATCGAGCTGGTTGGGACAAAATCATCAACAATGGATGGCTAGCATCTGAAAAGGGATTTGCCTATCAACAGTAGCCAAACCAAGGCGCACTTGTACATAGTAGGGGGAGCTACAGACAATTTACACCGATAATGCAGACCCGAGGAAATAAGATGGGACGAGATGGCCCAAGTGGCCAGAGCCCGAATTTACTGACCGGAAGGTCCGTGGTTCGAACCCGGCCTCTGCCTCTCGACTTCCCCTGTCTAGGCTTGGGCAACCTGGCAGTATCCCAGCCCTCGTGCAACCTTCCGGTGGCATGGCAGTTAGGCGCCGAAAGGGTGCTACAGCTGAACGATTTCCAGGAAATAAGATTTGTAGGCGAACGTGTAGTAACCTGTTGCAAGCCACCAAGCCGACCTAAATATCATGGCTGGATTACGGCACGAGTTCCCTGCTTACTGGTGAGGTGTTGGTATCACCCGCCAAATTCTTTAAATTACAGCGTACTGCCGCACCTCCCCCAGTTTTGCCTGGGTCAAGGCGGTTATCGATAACCATATGGTGCTGCCATTCTAGGAGTGGCAAATGTCGGACAGCAGAAACATGTCGACAGTAAATACTGGCGTTTGACTGCACATAACAGTGGGGGAAACGCCTCGATGAGAAGTGGGAAGAAAAAAGAAGGCTGGGGGGTTCTGTGTAAGAATCTTCGCGAAAAAAACGATCATGAGCAGGGTGCCCACCACCAATAAGTTTGTGGGAACTTTCTCGAAAGGCCACTACCCCGACGGCCCGAATATTGTGCCAACTGAAACATGATCAACATCACAAACAAGAGATTCGACAAAGTACTCAGCGTTTCTGTCGCATGATGCCCGCGCCGTCGAACAACACTGAAGTAAAAAATTGATCATTATGCAGACGTCATTGACAGAGTTGACCCGGGTTTCACGAATCCCACCAAACACAGACCCAGAGCATGCTCGTCTGTCGGATCCGTACGAGGAAATTCACGTCGGCCTCAAGCAGGAAGGAGCGTTTAAACCATCAACCGAAACATATGTTTAACTTGGTGTTCAGTAGAGACTGCACCATAATTGCATGGAGAGAGAAACTTGATCCAACAAGTGCAGTTTTACAGTGATTTGACGCAATCAAACAGTACCTTCAAAGAGAGATAAAGCGGTTCTCTTCCCCATGGTGTACCCCCTTATCACAAGGCAAATTTCACCCAGCAATTGACCTGATGTCAAAGTCTTGAAAAGATGTTTTCTGCACAGTCCTTTCGCGAAAGGTGTTGTACAAGAAATAACACAAAGGGGTAAATAAGTAATGCACTACTCATAAGGTTGCTGAAAATTCTTCTTATATACACGTATCGCGATATCTCGAATATCGTAGCAACTGGAACATGAGGCGGCCTGGTGCAGCACATTCAGTTGCCTGAAAACATCACAAACGGGAGATTCAGCTGGGTTCCAGGTGAGTCTCTCGCAAAACCAAAATGATTTGCAAATGAGTGCATTTCTCACAAAGGGGTAAATTTTATCTCTGGAAGACAAAGCTAAATTTTCAGGATTGGGAGAAGGAAAACGTCCCAGAAACGTTTTAGTTTAGATAAAACAAAGGTCTAAGACGGAACGAGAAATAACGCGACCTTGAAAATTTAATGCGTAGTACAATCAGCCTGGGAGAACCATTAATTTGGCGAGAAACCTTACAAGCCCAAGGAGTACTGTACTCCTGAACAGTAGATAGATAGAAACAAAAAAAACAGCCTTGTATCGGTCAGAGATTGCAATTTATTTCCAAACACCTTAGCCTAATACGTAAGGAGTTCAAAATACGACCCCTTCCGGTTGTTCACCCTTCTGAAGGGACCGTCTGAAACAGTATTGTAATAGTAAATAGTAATCAGAATGATGATAATCGTTCAGCTGTAACACCTTTCCTGTGCCTAGCTGGCAGACCAACCAAAGGAAGCAAGAAGTTCAAAACAGCTCGCAAACTTGAAAACCGGAAGGTCCGTGGTTCGAGCCCGACCCCGGCATCTGGACTGCCCTTGTCTAAGCTTGGGCAAACAGGTAGTACCTGAACCATTGTGCATCCTTCGGGACAGTTCTGGCTTGTCTTCACATTCGAGGTACTGAGGTCCTCGAATGTCCAAAATACCCACAAACATATCTTGGTGAGAGTTTACAAAACAAACTTACCAGAAAATCGGTCAGGACATCAACCCGGTACTCCGACGCAAAGGTCATCTCAGTCCGTTTGCGATTTGCATCGCATAGGGTGAGAATCAGTCGCTGCAAATGAGGCTGATTGTTTTTCACCGTCGGATCGGGGCGCACGCCACACACTTCTGAGTAGGGCCACTGAAGGGTGAAACAAATGAAAGGAATACTCCAAAGCAGAGAGGGAGGAAGAAAACGATGATGTTGAAGTTGGAAGGATGGAAAAAGCGATGACCTCACTACGAACAGATCCACAGTCTAGAATGGCGTTTGGGTCAAAGCTAAGGGCAGCTGAAGATGGTTGTAGATCGTTGAATGTCTCTTTATATCAGCTGTACGCTAGAACGACCTAAAAGGATCGTTTGACCATTGATCGGACAATGCGAGTAACTTGATGTTGAACAACATGTACGAGTATTGTTTTAACTACTGCAAGACAGAAAGCCCTTGTGGTCAGTTAGGAAACTCGGCCCTCGAGAGAATAGTCGAAGCCAACCTTGAATTATCAGACGACTCACGGAAACTGCCTTGTACCTCAAATAAAAAATCTCCCAAAGGGAGACTTCTAAAAAAGGAAGCCGCCCCCTAGTAAGTTCCAAACAAGGGTTTCGCTTTCACCACGAACTGATGTGCAACACAACTTTGGGAGGGGTCTCATTTCTCCGTGGAGGGGCCACTTTTTTAGGGATGAAGCATACAAGTGTATGAACCAGATACCATTTCAGCCTTAGACATATTCGAATTTAACGTGTCAGTAGAAAATGACAATAGATGGACTGTTGAATCGCGAAAGGTAAGGCACTGACTGTCCGGGACGAACAGAGATCATAGAGTGGAACAAAGCTGATGAAATGTACAGGGGAACTGTGGAGCAATACACCTGTCAATATGTCAGTTACTAAGATAGCAATGCTTAGGCGTAGAAACCTGTTCGCCCTCTTTTCATTGCGAACGAAGAGCCAGACACCAAATGAAGTGGCTTAGCACCTTGTTCCTTGTTCAGGCGAACATCGTATCCACACGTAAACCAAAGGTGGATATCCGGGAAAATTGTTAGTCCAGAGGAAGACTTCCAAAGAATACATTTCAGACCTACCTGGTTTGTAACTCTCAAAGTATCCTTGTTGTAGGTCGTCACACCCATCGTGCCAATGGTCAGGAGGCGTTTGTAACTGTAGAGATGACAAGGGTAAAAGAAGAGTGAATTTGTCTGCTGGTTAGGGGGGATTTAGAGGATCACTGTCACTTACGGTCAGCTAATGGGCTTCAACTAACACACATAATAAAACTGAAGATCCAGAGTTCGAGTCACTTTGTGCATTTCGTGACTGCTGCCGTCCAATTGAAGCTCAACTTTGTACTGTAGGTACAGCAGTCCTCCCAAGGGCGAATCTCCACTCCCAAAATCGATATCCCAGAAGAGAACACTCCCCCCATCAAAGAACCGCTGACTACCTACCAGAGCCATAAATTACTGCCAGCCGACGCACACATAAAGCGGTACTAAGCTGACACGATTAACAGATTAGGCAAACGAAGTCTGGCCAGTAATTCAACCGTCATGAGCTTTTATAAAACTTATAATACCGAAACCTGTCGACTTTTACAACCCTCGGCTAGGCTCAAACAGCACTTACGACGGTATATTTGGCGTTGAGTTGGTGGGTTTTGGAGGCATCTACAAGGTGCTACATGGTTGATGTTCTGTTAATCGAGCTTGGCAAACGGATTGCTAACGCTTCGTCCACAAGCCAGAAAATATCGTTAATGCGTGGTCAGGTTTCGACTGGCGACGGAACGCTTGAAATTCACTTGCCGAGCTGGGCGAAAAACTAAACGGCGCCCCTGAGCTGCTCACCAAAGTGCTAGGTATTCAGGAGATACACAAGGCTCTCACGGCTGATTTGGTTCACTTCAGGTAAACCTTCGTCATGAAGAACGGATGGTTGTTGCGGGGCCAAGCGGAAGGAGGAATGGTGGTCTGTCATTATCCAACAACAGACGTTGGCTGCAATGTGCGATCGAATGGGATTACCTAGTTCGGCAGTCACTATACCGAACGGTTCTGGCAAGGGAAAGCACACATTGCTCAGCGATACGAAAGTGGATACGACTGGGTTAATACATGATTCGTCGATGTCAACATCCAGCCCACTTCCGAAGACAGAGTGGCTATAAGCAGCACTTGGACATTTGACGATTAGTGCAAGGGCAGAGTAGCCAACATCGGAAGTATGTTTTGAACCCGGTATGTTCTAAGAACGCAAACTGAAAATCGCAAATTGGTTAGCGTGACCAGGTCAAAACAGGAGAGACCAACGGGATGAACAGCCAGAAATACGTTGAGATATTGTCCAACCGTGTGCTGGAGGCTACAGTAAGGTTGAACCTCTTCCCAGGACCTTTAGAGGGCCGCGATAGCGAGCACACCCCCAGTAGACTGATTTTGATTGGCGGGATGAACCAGGCTTGGATAGTCCAGCATCTCATACGGCGAACATGTGAATTCAGTTTCGGCACACTTGGCAGGTCACACCAGCTATGCTGACGTCAATTTACGCTTCCCCTCTACATCATAGACCACACTTAGCTGTGTAAAGACTAGGAGAGATGCACCGGGCGATGCTGGGGACATCAGCCGTACCAAACTCCAAAGAAACTTCGTGAAGTGTCACAAACATTAAACTCATGATTTTACCCATGCTATTCAGTCTCCAGAAAACGAGGCGTTTCGCGCTCTGACGGCAGTGGAGGTGAAAAAAGGGGACAAAGGACAAAACGAGCATGCCTACTTAATATACACAATCACCTGCATTTGTTTTCTTCTGTTCTGCTTGACATCATCATCATCATCAAAGACAGCGACAAACATGACAAACATGAATCGTACACATAAGTAGGATAGATCGAGTTACCACACTCCCTGGCCCCTGACCAAAACGAAACGCAAAAGATCGATAAAATATCCCAGAAAAATGGGGAAACGGAACTCAAGAACTGGGGATGAATTAGTGAACACGAGAACGCAATTAGTTTCGTGACTTTGCTACTTCGCTAGGGGCCTCCAGTCACCGATTGTGCAGATCCTTAATTCCCCACCCGTGCAGACAGCGTACACCAAAGTAACGAAAACCCTAAGGCCTCCATCTTTCTCAAGTCATAGCTCATCCGACTGCTGCCCCCTTCCTTCTAAATCCTGATATCGTTAATAAGGCTGTCCTAGGCTAACACAAAGCCCGGTCAGCTTAACTGCTGCCTCTGGACCCACTAAATGAATTGCCAAATGTCACACAATGTACTTGACCGATGTCAGTGGCTTTCTTGTTGTCAGTTTCTATTCAGAATGTCTGAGTGTCTGAGGGTATGGGCGCCCTAGAATGATTATGAAATGCCAGCATTAGGTTCCTCCTTAATCCATCTTTATTCGTTTCTTCACAATAAGGCCATTGAAAAAAATTTTGTTCGAATGGTAGTTAAGCATCAGTGTTGATAAATGATGTACCTCCAAAATTCAGTCAGACAATCTGAACAAAAACTGACCATATGGAAGCCACTGACATAGATTAGTCGCCACATTGTTCAGTGTCTCCAGCCAAGCACAGGAAAGGTTATAAGGATCACATTCTGGAAGGCGAACAGCACCCAAAGCTCCCAACCTTGTTATAACATCCTTCATTCCTTTTTGCCATGTTGTCTACCTCTAAGTTTGCACCATTCCGAGTGAGAAGCAAAAAACAACACCCTTCCCGGGAATTGGTAACTCGGCCCGTCTAAAGCATGGCCCAGCTACCTTAGCCGGCAGTGATGGATGTAATCTTTGAGTGAAGTCCCGTCTGTATTACCAAAGACCCGTTCCTTGATCACTTCATTGCGAATTTAGTGGTTCCAGCCGAATCCGGCTGTACTTCTGAGACATCGGTGGCCAAAGACCTGGAGATGTCTCTGATCCTGGCCAAGTCCAGCAGGCGTACAATATAGCCCGCACTGTAGTCCGACACACGTGTCCTTTAGTCTCCGGGTTCTATCATCGGGACCGACACTGGCTCGCGATGTGTGCAGATCTGGCTGTCTGTCGCCGGGCGAGGGTGGCGTGTATCCGAAAGATTTCCAGAGCCGATTAATCTTGCTTCATGAGATGATCTTTCGAGGTTAAAAGTGAAGCCATTTATCGGTCCATTCAACGAGGCGGGACAACCTGCACTGAAACCAAAGGAATAAAAACTTCCAGGAACCAACCTAGTCTCGACCAGCCCCTCTGGCTTCCTACCCCAAAACACCTAGTCTCTATGGAAGGCCTACAACCGCGGTCACATTTACGCATCAAGTATGTTGAACTTCTCAATCGCAATCAACAAACTGCTCTGAATCTTACTTCCGGAACAGAGACATCCACGGCAAGAGACCGCAAATACCGCAGCCCCCGCCAATCAGAGGAGACAGACGGTGAACAAGCGGTGTAGCCCTGCACCACAACAGCGACTTACCATATGACCCCACTGACCTCCCAACCCTTCGAGTACTCTTCTGCAGCCTTCCAATCAACAATAACAAAACTTGTCCCGTAGCAACTGTTTATTGTTCTCCATTGCTGATGTGGTATATCACGTAGAAACCCAGTAGTTCAACGTCTATCTTGACTATTAGCCAGATTTTCAACTTTGCTCCGGTGCAACAGCGCCATTCTGAGAAACTTCGATTCAAATTCAATTCGCCAGTAACAAATCGTGTAGCATAGGTACATTGGTTCCAGCTGCGACAGTTTCGATCACCAGAAAGTAGAGGAGTGTGGGAGATGCAGTCAAACATTGGAGGCGATAGCTTTGATGCATGAGCGTCCCTGACTGTGCGATTAGGCCCTTTTTTGCCAGTGTCATTAGCAACTGGATAGTTAAGCCCCGAGGTCTCCATCCAGGGAGGCGGTAGTTGTCGACCCGACTCAGTTTACTGGTTAGTTTTCATACTACTTTGCCAGATCTTACACTGTCCACCGGTCGGTTGCTTCCACTCAGCACAGGGCTGCGCGAAAATATCTCTGCAAGGCATGCATAGTACATGCCCTAACCAGCGTAACCTATAAAGAGTGAGTAATTCATCTATCGCGAGAGATGAATTCTTCCTAGGACCTCAGCATTGCTAATCCGATCTTCCAACCAGACCCGAACAATGCTTCGGGGACACCGATATCAAACAGTGACAATTTTCAGATGCCCACTGTAGGCAGATATTCTGTTTCTGATCCACAGAGCAGTATGGGTCGTACTGTCACAGTGTGAACTCTATCCTTGACAGACAAACTGAGGTCATGTCGACGCTGTAGGTGTCGCAGGTTGGTAAAATTTGTCCTGGCCTTCCCAATTTGAGAAGTGAGCTCATCTCCAACCACTGCAACTTATCTACCACGTCGATTGGCTCGTCTGCGTGAGGTTAGAGTTTGCCCCCAACCAGTCTTGTAGCAGCGCTTTACGCTTTGCAGGCGTGAAGCGCATACCAAAACACGATGCAGAATTATTTCATTTTAAAAGGTTTGCATTTCTGAGGCATCTGAACCAAGAAGAGCAATTTCCTCCGCATACTCAGTGTCTGTGAGCGAATATCCAGGGAGCATTTCGATTCCCAAGGTGTCAGAAAGCACCTTGGATGCGACGGCTACTATGGTGACCCCACGATGGCTTTCGCATGGCGTTCTTGCGCCTTTTTTGAAGATTGGGATGACAGTCAAGGAGTTCCATCCCGCTGGTATGCTGTATTCGTTCCAAATCTCCGTCACACTGCTTACCATGACCTCACAACCTTCTTTGAGATTGTGGTGTGCAGACCATGTGGGCCATTCTGAGCAAGGAGTGGTGAAAGGGAGAGTTTGCACGGTTCAATATCCGGTGTACAGAGAATTCATTTGGAAGTTGTAGAGTGTAGAGCGCTCCTTGACAACCCGAACTACTGAGCCTCGCTAAAAACATCATTCTCGGGAACCATAAACTAAAAATCGACTTTTAGCATTGTCGTCTGGACTGTCGTCCCTCTTTCGCACGTTCGAACGTGTGCAAAAATCCATACGTCCTCTCCAAAAGATATCAGTATCCGAACATCGGTTGGGTATACACCTGCAAGAACTAAATTACACTGTTCACTAATCCCACTAGATGCATATCAGAAGATCCGTGGTTCGAACCCAAACTCTGCATCTCGACTGAATCTCTCTAGGCTTGGACAGTCTGGTAGTATCTCAGCCGTCGTGTTTCCTTCGAGTAGCAAGGCAGCTAGGCATCGAAAGCATAATGCGGCTGGACGATCTTTGTCAGAACTGCAAAATCCCGTGGAGCGTGAATATCCAGGCGTATTAATCCGCACCATCTTATGAATCCTGTAATTCCAAAGTAGCCATGCGGAAAAGATACTGAAAAACTAGAAAAATGAAACAACCCGTCATCAGACTTATCGAAGAGATTGGATATATGCCCTCTGAAGATCGACTGGGCGCTCCGATTCTGTTTCTAGGGTCTGACGGAAAATCCAGAGGAGATCTAAGCACTGACAAAAGTTTCATCTGTGGCACTATGAACCAACAACTTCAGGAACTCCACTATCCCTGTTGGTACAGATTGACAGTGCGTTACTAAGAAACCATGGATGCGTTCAGCGTACGGTTTGCCCCGGTGAACACTAATCTCTGGAATTTCTTATCAAATTACGTGGCGGAAAATGGCTTCGGGTGAAAATTCAAAATCAAATTGGACCAACACCTGATGAAAGTGTGACGTCACAAAAGAATATGACGAACCGGTTCGAAGGAGATTCACCTTGTCTTCAGCTAATCAATACTACATACCTTCCGGTCAGTCAATTCTCGCTTTAACCACTGAACCATCGCGTTCCCACCAGTACCAGAGCTAAAGTACCTACCCCACCCACTCTCTTTGAGTCTCAATCTGCTTTTACTAGGTAAGGATGCCGTAGGGGGGTCTAATGCTCTCATACAAACTGTTCAACGCCAACAAACAACCCCTCTCATAACCTAAACTTAAAATGTCACTCCCTTAAACTGTTCCACCGAAGATTTTCCAGGCGAGTCCAACGTAGCTCTCCTAATTCCATTGACGTAACCACCTACCTTACTTATCCATGCAGAGGGGAAACCTCATATGTATCCCTCCATTTCCCAAGGGAAAAACAACGAGACTGGAGTCTGGTGAAGAAATAAATTCAGATGATCCGGCCCGACCGCGACCACAAAACGCCCTTTGAATGTTGCACCGTAGATGAGCACCAACCCTTCATTTGAAACCTTCATCTGACCCACCATCAACAATCTCTGGTGGGAATCATTTTCCACCTGCTAGTTATGCGAGTCGACAGAGTGACGGTTTCTTGGCAGTGGAGAGTCCGTGATTCAGACGGGCTGAAGTTCTCCCCTTGCGGGGACTTTGCAGTGCCAAGCGACGAACCTCCTGGATTCTGCTTTCAGTCACCCTTAAGTATATGCCAAGTGCATGAGTCCAGGCCAAGAAGGCAATCGCTCCAAAGCGCATCACTTGAATCCTCACGGATGACCTAAAACCTTGGGGTTGAAACGGCAGGACGCTTCAAACGAATGCCACTGCCATACATCGCAGAAAAAACTCAGCAAACGCCTTTGTCCTGCACGGTGAGGATGGACCAGAAGACATTATGAAGCTAGGCATCTGGCTCTGTTCAAGCATGTTCTTCTTACTCTATCACCGCACATCGGCTCATAAAGCATCCGTCGTTCTTCAGCTCATTCGACGCCCCTTCCCTCGTATTACTCATATGAACTTCCAGATACGATATGCAGCCTACGACAGACCGCTTCTTGAGTACACCAAAATGTTTACGGTACAACCCAGCCAACCTCATCCAAACATTGAATCTTTGATGGGACCGTGGCTTTGATGGAGGCCGAGCGACAGATCCCAACTGGCCGTAACCACAACTCTTCCCGACGCATCATCCGACGTCAGATGGGACTGAGTGTCCGTGCAGACAAGAACCTTGGTGGACCCGAAAGGTCGAAGAAATGGAGGATGCAGAAAATGCTGGAAACGTCCGTGGACTGTTTTACTTGATTCTTTCGACTGGTCCCAGGAAGCCTGCTGCCAGAGAAACTATCGGGGACCAGAATGGTTCTCTGATACCCAGCAAAGATGAACGTATTGACTGTTGGGCACGGCACTCCGAACAACAATTCAGGTGGCTACCTGTTATCTCCCATCAGCAGCGCCGGCCTTCAACAGAAAGGTGGACTGTGAACATGGAACCCCTTTCGGACTTGAAAGTATCCGAATGTATATCTCTACTCAAGCTTAATGTGCTGCCGGTACTCACGAAATTCAACTCACTGTCTTCTAGGATGGCGGTGAATTCGTCTGTTAGTGACTGTCTAGCCTATCTGGGAGAACCAGACCGCCCCCGACAGTTGAAGTAAGTCAATGAAGGTATTGAGCTTCAAAAAGCGTACTCGCAGTGAATGCGGTAACCTCAAAGGGGTTAGTTTGACTCTCGTTGTAACAATGCTTCTGACATCACTGATTCTTCTCCCTCTTATGGCGGCACGCGAAAGCTCGATCCGTGAGCATCAGGCGGGATTCCGACTGGACAGAAGCTGCATCGACCACATCTTCGCACTCCGTGAGGTGTTGGAGCAGCGCCATACGTACAGACGATCCACGATCTTCGTATTCCTTGACTTCAATGGTGCTTTCCGATCGCTCAGTGCTGTTAATCACCCTTGCTCAACAGGGTGTACGGCAGTGAAGCATCGGTATCAACAATGATGATGATTGCTCAACAGGGTACAACTCAAGGATAAGCAGTGAAGGTTGTGGAGAATCGCACACACCTCGGCAGTTGTATTGGCTAGGACGGAAGTGTGATGAAGTCAGTGGCTCAATCTCAAAGGCGAGAACCACTTTCGCTAATTTGCCTCACTTGTGGCGGCAAAACGGCATATCACTGGGTCCCAACTGACACGTCCAGCAGCCCACATTAAGAGCAGTGTTGTTGAATGATTGTTACACATGGTTTCTTCTGGCCGCCAATGTAATGCTCTCTGTTTTTTACCATCAGTACCTAGGAAACGTTTCTAGTGTCAGATGGCGTCAGCGAATTCGTAATGAAGCAGTCAGAAAACGGGTATTTGGTTGTGCGGCAGTCACTTCAGTCACAGAAAACATTTAGTAACATCGAATACGACGTATCAACTATGTGCTACACATGCCGAAACCCCATCTACCGAGACTAGTGTTGTACTCCATGCCTCCCTCAGAATGGCGCAAACTTCGAGGTGAACAACGTATGGATTGGCAGAATGGTGAGAAATGTGTGAGATGTCGGTAAACTTCGTGCTGTCAGTTTCTTCCCAGATTGTCTGACAGTTTTCGGAAGTGAAGGCAGGCAGAATGCTTGCGATATGCCAGAGCCAAGTCTCCTACCTCATTCACTCTTTTCTTCTCACTCCAAAATTTTTAAGTATAATTCAGTGAACTTTGTGTTTGTACGGCAGTATCAATACTGACGATTTTACCCACAATTTTGACTCTTTATTTAGGATAACGTCGGGGAGTGGAATAAACTTACACCTATAGTTGTCTACGCTGCATCTGTTCAGAGCACTATCGGATGCTCTGGCAATCTTACTGTCTAACGCTGAATGCTCAAAGGGTTGCTGCAACCTATTTCGCTTGTGCCTATGACTACAGAAATTCGTATATCACTGTTGAAAACTCAAACGGTCACAAACTCTGGTTGGATGTTCTGTTTGACACAACAAGTGGGCTTGGATTGAACAACCCACCTTCCTTTCCATGAAATTTTCGTAACGAGGTAGCAATACAGCTCCACATTTTGCGACATTGAAGGACGTCGCATGTCGTTTGGCTATAGAGGGAATGTACACTGTTCGTGTTAATCCAAACGTACCATCCCTGCGTCATTTAAACGCAAAATGCGAGGCAAATGAACAGCGGACAGGCTTTTGAAAAGTCCCAAGGTCAAGTGAAGGTAGGTTGGTCAATGGTTTCATCATTCAAGATCCCATCATACCAGGTTGATGCAAAAAGACATCAAGAAGGCTTCCAGAACCATAACACCTCGGGCTTTTGTGCAATCAGTTTTTCGACCAGTCTACCAGTCAGAGGCAGAGAACAGTTTTTCACGGATTCACGGATTGATACACAGGATCGAGGGTTTCGCCCAGGCTTCCCGCATCGGGTTTGTTCTCGTCGTTCAGCGGCTTCTGCTCCCTAAAAGGGACAAGCCCAGGTAGCGCAAATGGTCGTTGATTTGTTCGCTGGGCAAGCAATTTGACTGCAAACGTTTCGTCACAGAACAAGCCATCGGAATTGCAATTCCGCCATATGTCAAGAATATATCGGACTTCGCAATCCGATTATTAGTTCAGAAAGGGATCCTCGTGGTCGACAGACCGAATGCCACTCTGAGGAATCTAAACTCAGGACCGAAGAACAACCCGGACAAAACCGAGAAGAACCAAATCAACCGAATCATCCGTAGAACAGCGAATGCCTTCTGGGCCGACTTCTCAAGGTGCTGTGAGAAGGACAAGTTTGGAGAGAGCCAGATACCCAAATCCTATTTGGCATCTATTCTCGTGATATCTTCTGGTCCCTTCTCGCCATGCATGACGAAGGAGTTGCATGGTAAGAAAGGACCAGAAGACATCACGAGGATAGATGCCAAAAAAGATTTGGGTATCTGGCTCTCTCCAAACCTGTCCTTCTCACTGCACCTTGAGAAATCGGCTCAGAAGGCATTCGCTGTTCTACGGATGATTCGGCGTACCTTCTCTCGTATTACTCGCACGGACTTCCAAATACTCTATGGGGCCTATGTCAGACCGCTCCTTGAATATGCCAACCCGGTTGTCTACTCAGGACGCACGAAAGACGTAATCCTCATTGAGCGTGTCCAGCGAGCTGCTACGAAAATGGTTGCCGGTCTCAAGTCCATGGACTACGAAACGCGTCTCGTGGTGCTCGACCTCTTTCCCTTGGAGTATCGTCGCCTCCGAGGGGACTTAATTCTTACTTACGCCCTGTTTGAACAAGGCTTGGCCAACAGGTTTTTTACCGTTGACCCAGCAAACACACGGCGGGGACATGATAAGAAGATTTTTAAGCTCAGAGCGCACATCTTCATTAGGCAAACTTTTTTCTCATTTCAGGTAGTTGCTGCGTGGAATAACCTTTCTGAGACGGCTGTCCACGCGCCCTCTAGAACTCAGTTGAAAACACTATTAGACACTTATTTACGCAAGTCCTCGCGCTGGCAAACATACTGCCCCCGCTGAGAACTTAAACAGCAGTGCTACACCTCTTTTTCACTTGTGCCTTTCAGGTGAACGACAGCCACTGAACGACAAGAACAAAACCGACCCGGGAAACTTGGGCGACAGCCTCGATCCTGTGTATCAATCCATGAATCCGTGACCAAAATCTACTTTGGGAGAACCGGGAGGAAAGTATGCACATGAATAAAAAAACACAACACAGCCACCAAGTGACATGGCTCCCTATCCTTGATATCTGTACACGAGGACCAAGAAGACCACAAATCCAATCTGGAAAACGCAAAGAACTGGCATGAGGAGACATAAGACACGGAGGGGAATTCCCGGCAGAATGGTACTCCATGGCGTATTCGATCAACCTATGCTTAATTCAACTTACGAACTACTACACTTAATGGACCAACATCTCAGCCAGGCATTTTTTAAGAGAGCCAGACACCCAAAAACTTTCTGGTATCTGTCCTCGTAATTCTCCTGGTCCATTCTCAAAGCGCACAACAAAGAGTTCACTGCGGCTCCGCCGAGTGACCTGAATGCGCTATTCGTCATTCACGGTAAGGTGCCACTCCAGTGACCACCGCTTTGTGGTGGTTCCCTCCAATGCCCTCCATTTGGAGGACGCTGGAGACTCAAAGGTTTTAAATCGTCCACGAAAAGTAAACACGGACCTGGAAAAAACACCTGGCAAGTCGTTGATGTGGATTAGAAGCAACAGTCGTCCCAAAACATACCAGTGTGGAACTTCAATGGAGGCCGGCGACGAAGAGGAGTGGGTCGAGCCTACTTTCAATCGAAAAGTTCTGTCTGATAAGAATGCCCTAATCCGGCGTGGAATTTCCTCTTGAATCCTTTTAGACTCGAGTTTGTGGGTCAGCGTGACGTGTGGGACTCCATCGAACGCCCTGAAGCAGCCGAAAAATATGGCATCAGTTATGAGTCCTTCGACCTTAGCTTGGGTTAGGCTGACCGTAAATACGAGCATGTTCATACGCAGGAACTCCTGCTGCACTTGGGGTATTAAGCTGTTATTGGTAAGGTTATTTAAGATTGCCCGCTTCAGAGTGCGTTCTATCACCGTACGCTAGTGAGAATAATAGGTCTTTAGCTGCTTTAGCTGTTTTGTAGATTGGCATGACAGGCACTTCCTTCCAAGCGGAGGGAGTTTTGCTTTCGTAGCTCGACTGGCGAAACGCCAGGAAGAAATGCGCCGCTTAGTGTTCGCACAACGAAATTCAGTTCCCGAGAGCTGCGCCGATTTATAGTGAAGAATGTCTGTGTATGATGAACTGTTCTGCAAATTGTGTGCGTGGGTGATTTGTTTAAGTGAGCGAATCTTCAAGGTCACTGATCACCACCGACTATGAAAACTGCGCCTAATGTAGATGTCGCGAATTGCAGTAGGTAAATAAGTAAAACGGATGAAAGTTGCGGATGGGTCTGTAGCTGAAAAAAATTTTTGAGCCTTCCAGAAACTACATGGTACTTGTGGATGCAAAATCTGCGGAGGCACAAATCCTGTAAATAATTTTTGTTATTTATGCCTGCTTGACTTGTCGGATACCGAATTATCTATTCAGGAAGCTCGATAATTGCTATTACGAGTTATCATCGCGGAAAAAGCACCCGTTATTGTTGGATAAATCGCGCGAGGTTGGTGGGAAGTCAGGCTTTCAGATGCAAAGGGCCTACGCAAGTTTGTCGAAACAGAAGCGTCCTGCCTTGTAACCGGCAACATATGCTAGGACGACCATGTAATCGATAAAAACGGACAGCTGAGCTAACCTAGCCGACGCACACGACTAACATGTGGCTATCACTATGAGACAGGTCGCCGACAAACTGAGAGAAACACTCACCCTATAAGGGGAGCACTTCAGCGGCGACAATGGCATAGAGGCATGTCTACGCGACGCCATCTTCAGCGGTTGATTTCATGCACCTTGGTGCCTACCGACCATATGGTCTCAAAATATATGAGATTTACACGACATACATGAGGCCTGATTAACAGACGAGCAGTCCGGAACTGATTGGCCTTGTATGAGTCAAACGAGATCGTCGTCGTCTCGTTCCTCTAGCCGTCCTTCTACGGCGCTAGTCACAGTAGTCGGAAATTTCCTCACGGATGTTGATTAGCTCCTCCGTTGAGCCAAAAATATGGACGCACACGGAATTCTGGGACACACTGTTCTGGGAATTTGTGCTTTGGTCCACGTCAACATCATAAGACACCCTCTTTGCGGATCAAGCGGCAAGCACACTTTTGCTTATTCTGGACGGGCATTGGCTAAGAACCAAGCATAAATTATTCATCTGCAGGCTCAGTCTGAGAAAGGTCTACAGAGCATCATCGCACAGGGGAAAAGGTTCTCCATCATAACAGTCGACGTGATGTGATACATGCTCCGTTGCACACCAGCGGTTACTGGTATGGGACGGCCGGTCACAAAACACACAAAAGCAGAGGTCTCTGGCCCTAGACCGCCACTTGGGTTGTGGTACAGCATCCTCGATAACTGATGACAGGTTGCCAGTTGCAGACGTCGAGCCTTGGCGCAGCAGGATTCGCCCCTGAACAATCAACTGCCTAATGACGGCCGTGGCCCTCCTGGGTCCCACATCCCGAAGCCACTTGGTTCAGGTGTTTAAGCAGGCCGTCGAAAGTTGTCAGCGGTGGCTTGAGGATACATATAAGCGGAAAACCTTTTTCCGGTAGGCCGCGATTAAACAGCCACCGTCAGTGGACGGGGAAGAAACCTAGGAAAACATCTTTGATGAGTGTTTCTTACCGCTGGGAACAGACTGATCTCTAAATACGGAGAACAACTGGATGCAGAGGAGTTACACCGCCTGGGAGAAGGAGCATATACACTCTTCAGCACAGGTGTCAACCATCAGCGAGCACCTGAATGAATGCACCAGGAACTATGGTTTCTTTAACGTAAATTTAACTCACCTTGTTTGCCCAGACGCTACGACAGTGCAATCTTGGGGGTCGCTGTTCCAAAGCGATAACCATTCGACAGACTACGTCCAGAACGTGGCCGTCACCCTCCAAGATTTCCCGTCAGTTGCAGTGATGTGATGTGTACACCTAGTTCCGCATGATCCACTCGGCGAGACAGGACACCTTCTACGTGACGTGCTACAGAGTGTCTGAGGGATGCATTTGGGTTCTAAGATCAACAAATGAACTCTCCGGAAGATTGTGTCCCATTACCAAAATAGACCGTCACGGACCGTGCCTGTTTAACCCATTTGCGGGTGATATACGATGGTACTGTCTACTCCCAAATAGCGCGTGGCATGTCAGAACAGAGCATAATGTTACAGTCAGAATAGGAGCACGACTGGCAAGATCTGTGTGCATTGGGGATTTCGTCGAAAGCGGATATTGTCATAAAAATGGGTATTATCCGATGTATACTTGGCCACGCCTAAACCGGAATGGACAGGGAAACAGAGATACTGAGAGTTTTTTTATTTTGGAGAGCATATCAATCTGAGACAAGATCAGGTAGTTAATATTTAAAAGTAGAGGGCCAAAACCAAAAGGTAGAGGACAAAACCTGCAACATCCTGCTTGGCACGTAGTAAGAGAACGTCAAATTGCGGAAAATGAGGAACCAGAACAATGGATCTGTTGAGGGAGCAAAGTTTCCGCGATCTGGACGGCCAATTTGAACTAAAGCCTAAAGCAAGCTATGAGGCCTCGCGGCCCTAGACCGTTGGAGTGATGGCCAGAGTCACAAAAAGCGTAAATGGGGATGATGTCCCTGGCCATAACCCCGACTGTCCAAGACCACGAGGCCAACGGTGGCTTTGGACTTTAGTTCAAATTGACCAGCCAGATCGTGGCAACTTTGTTGCTTTGCTTTTGACTGCAACCTTCAAATCCCAACTACCTGATCCTGCTCCAGCCCGGTATTTTCCCTAAAAGGAGAAAGCAGTAGTAGCTTTGCTTCCCTGCCCTTGCCAGTTTAGGCGTGACAATGTCTAGATTGAACTATGCCCTTTGTTTGTGCCACCGTTTGTTTTCCGCGCATTCCATATACCCACGAATTCCGCCAGTCATGCTGACTGTAACATTGTGACTGACTGTAACCTTATGACCAGACATGACGCTGAGCCACATGCCAGTTGGGAATAAAATTATTATTATTTACTTGGGTGCGCCGATTTTTGGTTAGTCTGGCGGCCTTTGATTTGCTTACCGAGGTTTCCAAGTACGTGATAAAACTGACGAAATCTGCACAAGCTAATTGCCAAGTTCAGTGGAAAATCTTTAGCTACCCGATCGCCTGCTGTGATCTAGTCCACTAGGAGGCGAATTCTCGTATGGCTGGTTGAAACTACTTTCAACCTAAATAATTGGTTTCTGAGAATTTCTGAAAATGATGCAGATTTTAATGGATGACTGCCTTTGATACAATGACTTTCTCACTAGCCAAAAACCTTCTCTGCCGATTATTGTATTAATTAGACACTTTCATTTGAGCACACTAATTATCAAGTGCTCAACTCTCTAGTTGTCAGCACTAATAGCTCGTGTGTGGGTTTCTGGAATTAATAAACATGTGAAAAAACGTTACTACTCTTGCTACACATTTAGCTGTGACCAGTAACACACATGAATTTGAAACGGAGCAAAGAAATTAACTTCCAGAATATCCTAATCTGCCATGGAGGACCAGTTGGCACCAAACTGCCTTATAAATACCCGGCGGCTTGCGCACGGTATGTCATCAAGATGATCACGCGATACTGACGCAAATACATTGCCCTCTTTCTTGAGATTCAACCGTTTAGCCCATAACGTTATTCTATATGGCGCTTTTCCGTTATCCAGATGGTAAAATGACCAGCAGTTCTTGTCCTGGGCGTATCGTCTGATGCCCTAGGAACATTTGGACTACAACG
The DNA here is from genome assembly GCA_003604175.2 of Clonorchis sinensis. Classification (NCBI taxonomy): domain Eukaryota; kingdom Metazoa; phylum Platyhelminthes; class Trematoda; order Opisthorchiida; family Opisthorchiidae; genus Clonorchis; species Clonorchis sinensis. The sequence goes on from CM030375.1 coordinate 21,895,896, forward strand.
TCCTTAGCCAACACCCGTTGCTTGCGGTTAGGATCCCAAGGCTTTTAATAAAAGGCTTCATCATTGCCTTGTTTATGTTTTGGCTCTCTGGCACAGTAAGCACGCACAAAACCGTAAGATTTATGCTCAAATTTACCTTCGTCAAATCTGACATTGCATTCTGCTGTATTTTGTTCGTCTTATTTACCGTACTCAGCAATGTTTACAAGAAATGTGTGGCCGCTGACGCTTGCTGTCTGTCTTTAATGTTGCTACCAAATTAAGCCCTTCCAAACTTGACACACACGCCTTTATACATCCAAGCTGTAGGGGACTTAGTCTGGCCCCCAGGAAATCATCCATCTGCACGTCACTGATTAATTATGCCGCTTCAAATCCATCACCGAACGTTCCCCCGATTCATCGCGCCCACTAATGTGCGACCCCATGAGCGAATTAGCCAGCGAGCCGCTCCTATTCCCGCAAAATCAAGAAACTGGACTGTGTATCACTGGCTACATGTGCTCCTAAGTCAGCTGCGCACACATACTCCGGAATTGTTGACCCCTGGTTTAATGAAGTAAGCAATGCATTACAATCAAGCTAAGTGATGTATTCATCCACCTTTAACCTTACTGTTGTCAGTGGATCGGCGGAAATCTATTTGGATTCTAAACGGTTATTATTATTATTACTGTCCTGAGACTTCATGTATTTCACGTATGTCCCGCATTTGTTGAGGCCTTATTGGCGGTAGACGCTAGTTAAAAGATACGAATCAATACCGGTCAGCACCTAAAATTTACGCATTGCGGGCGCAGCTCTGTGAGAATGTCACTGCCAATGTGTCCGTTCTGTGAAGTGGGTAGGGCGATCCGCTCATTGTCAGCTACAAGAACCTCCATATAAGATTTCGGCAAACTACCCAATCTCTTCTGTTCACTTCGGGACGTCGGTATCACAATAAACACTATGTACGAAGAAAGACACGCCTTTTATACCATGACATCTGTAGTATGCAATACACCTAGTGATGCTTAACTTTTAATCGCCTTTCAGTTAGACCACTTAATTTTTTTCGGCCTTGGTAGATAAGTGCCTGTTAGTCATGCACGTCGGATAAGTTCTCTTTGCCGTACTGTGTAAATAATGACAGTATCGTTGAACTGTGCCAATTAGTAGCTGCAAGAGTCGCTTTGGCTTGAGATGGTGTGAATGACTGTGCACCATCATGTTTTTGTGAACATTTTTGAACCTTTAATTTGACACCAGATATTTTACTCAGATTTTCCCCACGTGAGGGTGCTAGTCCTTCATTCAAAGGGGTTTAAGGCCGGATAATTGCCATCCTTATTGAGATAAAGGAAAATACCTTGGGATTCTCTCGGTTCTCTATAAAGAGCACACACACGAAATTGGTTAAATCGACTTTTATGCGACTAGATCTAAACAGCTAAGCACACAACCTTTACGGTCAGGCTTGCAAGGATGTCTTACATTTTGACGCACCAAATCTTATGGCAACGTGGTAAGCGTTGTCCAACATGGCGCTTCAACGTGTTTGCAGAGATGCACTCAAGAAAACATCGATGATCTTTAGTAACACCCCAATGCTGACCGTGTCGAAGCGTGAAGCTTATATATTCCCGGTACTAAAATTCCTGTGCTACATTGGTTAACAAAGACATCAATTGGAATAGCTACTTCTGGCCTCGAATTTCGCTTTTAAGAGTCTCAGTAAACCGTTTGGTAGTTATGTGCTTCCTTCTTGTTTCTCTCACACGAAAACAACAAGGTAGACCGTCATCCTCCGAGACCACATGGGTCGGCTGTCGAGGCAGCAGGTCTACGTATAAAGAAAGACTTTGAACTATTCCTAGAACCAGGGCAAACGAAATTGGAAGTGAGACTGGATCATTTTCTCCCAGATGAGTGATGCTTGGTGAATTCGCCTACGCCCGTGCAAGGCCACATCAAGACGGCATGCAGTTATATCTAGGGCTGCCGGAGTACATCTTACCGAGTAGGCTGCCAATAGCGACTCGTTCTAAATAGCGCCAACACCCAAGTCCTTATTGGCCATATGAATAAAGCACTACACTGCTGACTGACAGAACGGATGTGGCCAGTTTGTGTCTTATCAACCGTCAGCGACACCGGGGCAAGATTCGCAACCCATTAATGACGTTTTCCGCACCGGCCAAGTGTGTTAGTTTTTCTAAAAGAACCTGCTGATTGAAAAGGAAAAACTCGGACACGTGATCTATGCTTCTCTCGCGGAATACTATTTATTAATTTGGCATGAACAAAACTTTTCCATCCCCGACAGCCTTGTTCTAGATCGAAGATCTGGATATGGGTCCTTTCGCTCAATAGCGGTTAACTGGCTATTCATTGGCGGGAATCCTAAAATTATCTGATGCTACCGGTCTGCGCAAGGCAAAAAATCACTTCATATTTGGTGCCAAAAAATGCGAACAGCGCCCCGCGCATTGTTTCACGTTCAGCGCTTGATGAAGGTGACTCCCAAACACAGCGGTGGAACGTGCACGCAAATTGTACAGTGGGGCAGAAATTTTTTTAAAAAGACAAAAAAGCTTACAAAAGATGTCTCCTCGTGAAAGAATAGGCCCATTTTCATTCTCAAAGGAGCTGAACTGCACGTTTGCCAGACTGGATCTCTCGAAAGACCTAATCCAGGAAAGTAACTTAAGTAAGTAACTTAGATAACTTAAGTAGTTTGGAAACTCCGCAGCATGATATCTCATCAAGGAAAACCTGTGCATTGAAACAGACGTTTTAGCTCATTGAATCACGCAAGTAATTTAGCTAAATCTTGAGCCACCAAGGATGTTGCATTTTGCTACCATGAGCTATTGTGGAGACAAAGGTATTTAGGAGATCATTTAAATTGCCCCCAGCACAATTCCTGCTCTCGATTTGTGTACCCCACCCCTTACAAAGGCCTGAATTAATAGGTAGGTTGTTAACACATGAGGCACCCATAAACCATTAAGATCGAGTGAAGCTGCATATTTATCGAAACCCAGGCCGGAAATTGTGAAATAAATTGGAGAATAACCAAAAGATGTTTGAAAAGGCAATTTCAAAACATTACTTTCAGAAAACAGAAATATAAGGCCAAGAGGAATGTAGGAAAATCATTCCTAGTGTGGGACAGTGAAACGAATGAAGTGTGGGCATAGAGGAAGCTCAGACAGAAAATGGGATCTTGAAACTAGAAAAACAAACGGTGCGCCAAATAATGCGCGCAGAAAAATGCCATCAAAATAAGGCCCAACTGGCAGATTAAGTGTAAGGCGGGTTGAACACAATTCAATGGCCTCATCACAGCTGTGGGACTGAGTGAGATGGTTGTTTCTAGTGAACAACAGAAACGCAGAAGATTTACTCCACAATAGAATATCAAATCCAAACTGCTCAACTAAATTGTGTAGACTTGACCTTTATTCAGTTAACCCAGACGTACTCTACACGCCATAGGCATTTTATAATTACAAACGGTATTTTGTGAAATATCCATTCAACCACGCACCCAGTGAGTCACTCTGCTGGCTGGCGAGTTTTTGATAATCAGGACCTATGATTGGTGAACACGTTAAATGCCATCTGGCCAGCAGCCAAGGCATACGGGTCCACTGTCCAAAAAATTAAGAAGCTGATGCAGCGTTCGTTCCAAAGAGACTAAGAAACCAAGGTGCAGTAAATCATCCCAAAGCAACCCGGGAATCTCCGGCATATTCCGGAAATGAGCTGCGCACGATGAAAGCGGTACCTCGATTTCGGGCCTCCACCTCGTAAAAGGCGGAATCCCTGTGGACTGTTGATCCGACGTTTGGAATTAGGAAAACGGACTCTTTAGAAAGCCTCACTCGGAAGACTAAAAGGGTTCTGCTCAACTACATGAGACATGGTCCGAGAAAGAAGACAGCGGCCTTCGCAGTGCTTCAAGTCTGCAAGACGGAGAATCCAATGGTGATATTGGAGCCTACGCAGAACACTACTCAGACTCGCATTCCCCTTGTACCCTGCCTTGACATATAGGAACTATAGGCAGGACCAAATAAATTAATTTTTTATGGTGAAGGATGTCCGCCAACTCTCACACGAGATAAACCTCTTCATGCCGGGGCCAGAGGAAGTCTAATCAAGGCTCATGAATGAAACATCACTGAGCTCCCTGATGTTTCACCATTTGCTTAACGATGGTCACCTACTTTCTGCGTTGAAGCGAGAAGCTGTCACACCAGTCCACAAATTTGGTGACTGCTTAGTGCCCGCGGCCTCATAGCGTCACCAGCATACTGTGCAAGGTTGCCGCGCGCTTTGTGAAGCGGGCCATTCTGAGCCACCTCACTGCGGACAGCTTGATATCCTCTGCGCAACACCGATTCCTCTCAAACCGTTCTTACGCGGCAAATATGCTCGTGCGTATTGACAGCTCACTATAGCACAAGCACGAGAGTCTCGCATCGCACGTAAATTTTTCACCTCCTCAAAAAACCTTAAGTGAGCTCCCACTGTCCCACTGCTCCACAAAATCACGTCTTGTAGGCTTAAAATGAAGGTCTTCCAACCAAGTAGAACATTCTGTTTCAAAGTGGGATTAATCCTCCCTTCTGCGGCACCGGAATTAACCGGAGTTCCCCAAGAACCAGTATTGGGATCGTTTTTTCTGGCCTACATAACCGCTCCCAAGCCCACCTCTACTATTAGCCGATGACCCCATATGGCAAAATTCCTCAAGTGGAGGTCGATGATGTAAAGCAGTGGATACTTGTCTGGGTCCTCATTCTGTATAGCGATAAGCGCCTCCACATGTCTTTCGGAGAATAAACTGAGCAAACTCCCTTGTCTTGGATGGTTGGAGTAGACCGGAGATAAAACGAAGTTAAGTTAAAGGTACTTAGGCATCTGGTTATCATCAGGCACGTCCTTATACCATCACGACAAATTGGCTCAAAAAGCCTTCATCCTTCTCCGGATGATTTGGCGCATCTACCCTCGTATTACCTGCAGTAACTTCCAGATACTAGATAGGGCCCGCGTTAGATGGCTTCTTTAAAGCGCCGACCAAATCTCCTACCCAGAACACGAAGGAATTTACGCTTATTGGGCGTGAAAACTAGGATACTACAAGGCAGACACCCGGCTTCACATCCGTTTGTCGTGGAACTCATCTATAATTCCTTGAGCGCTTTCTCTTAGACTTTTGTACCTCGGAGATGGACTGGTACACACGCTCTGCTTTAACAAGGTTTGATCTATGGTTATTCACAGTTTATTTCACTAAAACGCGTCGGAGATTATTAGAAGATTTTCAAGATCATAGCACGCGCTTCTATTAGTAAATTTTTGGCTAACTGAGGTGTAGAATTACCTGCCGCCCACAGTTGTCCACTCTTCAACTGGGAATAAGGTCAAGCACATCTGGATTTTTTTTAATTCGTCAGCCGCCTAGCGCTGAGAAATCACGGAGCAGTGCTATATTCCCCTTCATGGGTGTTTTGGGCTGATAGCAGCCGCTTAACAACCACGAAAGCTTATTTGATAGGCTAAATACTGTGCATGAATGTGTCTACCGGTTAGTCTATCAGAGCAATTATTTCGGTGAGTAAACATGCGGGAACGAGTTCGTGAGGCACCAAATGTTGATTATTGCTTTTGACTCGGCCTTCTCAGAGTGATACGTGGATCACTGTTGGGCAACTCCTATACTCAAACTGCTGGAAATCGCCGCTCACTCGCACACTCGAATTATTTTCGCCGGAACTGTAAGGCTTCGAGGTTGCGACATTTATGGGGAGTTAGTTTAATCTATTAACACTTGCAGGTGGTATGTTGCTCATAGCATTTTGTTTAAGTGAGCAAAATTTCAAGGTCACGGACCAACACCTATTCGCATTATGCTACCGGTTTACGAGAGATAAAACAGGAAATCGCACTTTACCATAGTTTGATGTTCTTTAAGGATAAAATAACATCTACAGAATATCCAATGCAAATTCCACCCAGGAAAATCGGTCATCAACGTTCGTTTGCCTTATACTCCACAGATTTAACGGACGAAATAATTTTCAGCGAACTTCATCACAACACGTTTTCTTATGGAGGTCAGCTTCCATTAAGTATAATTTTTTTATGGAGCTCAGCTTTCATTAGGTATAACATGGTCAAAATACAGCATGAATTGTACAATGAAGACGCGAGGATCATCTCTGTGGATGATTGCCTCTCGGCTATGCATAACTAACCCGTGGAAAATACAGCGTCAGGAGGTAACCCAACACAATGGTATCATTTCTATTAGCAATGCGACTGAACATACCTGGAACACGTCATGAAGCGGTTACCATGATTACGGTAGCCGACTACTTATCGTGACTGCAGTAGACTAGCCTCGTGTCAATGTGTAACGCTGATTATGAGGCCCCACCAATACACGATAACCTAATCCGACGGCTAACGACGATCCCTCATACTCATAACTGTATTCGTAGCTGCTAGGCCCGTGTCCATGTGCGACGCTGCTTATGAGGCCTCACCCATGTACAATAACCTAATCCAATGACCAACGACTGTCTCTCACGCACACTTGTACGCGATGTCGGTTATCTGCTACCTACAGTAAACACCAGGCCAGAATCTATGTGGACCGGTGAAAATAAGGCCTTAACTATGCGTGGTATCCTAATCTAACGCCCAAAGTGGGTCTGCCATACTCATAACTGCAGTCGATATCGCCTACCGTGGCTACTTATAATGTAACTGAAGGGCCCGTACACAGCTCGTAACTGACTAATGTCCCAACTATACATTGTAGACCAATCCAATGAACGGCGGTCCTTCATATCCATACATGTCATCCGTGTGCCAACCCCATGCCTAAAAATACACAACCACCTTTGAAAAATCATGTTTCTATTTATTGGTTGTATCGGTACAAACGTAACGTGTGGTCAATCCAGTTCTCAGTTTCAGGAAGCCGCTTTTACTCGACAGGATTTCTGAAAGGAAAATGTATAATCAATTACGACTCGTACACACTCCGTACACATCCTTTAAAACATATAATTAAACAAAGTTGTAGTGGCCAACTCACCAAGTGCTTACTAAATCCCTTTGTCCACAATTCCAAGTGGGTGTCCACGCTGAAGCTGCAGTCTTACTGTTATAAGGGTAAACCCACCACTTGCTCAATTAGTCCCGTGTGTACATCGATTATTCAATGGCGGTATTCAGCAACCATATGCATTATTGAGCGCAGCGAAGTTAAAGCTAAAGAGTGGTGTATATGTCAGCCGTAGACCAAGTGGTATAGACTTGAGCCCTGGGATCCAAGGAACACGTGCGTCATCATACGTGCACCCATGGATGCAGGGATAACGAAGACGTATTGAGTGGGCGCGTACTTGGTGTCAAGTCTGCTCAATACCCGGCAATACCCGGTTTGGAAACCCTGTTTGCTATTATCCACCCCACCTGGTCAGGGACTTACATCCCCAGAGATCCCCAAACGGACCAGAAAAATACCTGGATCTTACATGGCTTCGTCCACCTCTGCAAATTCCCTTGGCCAACTCAAAACCCCGCTGCTCACAGAATTGCACATCCCAGCCCAATCATCTCAAACATGACGTCCGTTACGGGGCTGTCCAGAAACCGAAGTACGGCAGTGCAATGATGGCACGGCACTGCCATACCCAGTTTGATAGCACACCCGCAACTAAGGCCTTCCTACTCTTGACTATACCTTCTCGCCAACTCGGCCCATTAGCTACAACTACGAACAAACTCATGCTTCATTCTGAATGTAATCTTATGATCAGCTACCCACCAGTTGTGAATAAACATTACTATTATTATTACCTTACACTGTGAGTGCAGGGTGCATACCAAAGGACGGTGACTTTAGGCGGTTCACTAAAAAACAACTGCACCTTTCCCCTCTTTGAAGATGAGAACGAAATCTGCATACTCCATATCGACAAGGCTTTCCTCAGCTAATTGAAAACCGGGGTCCAGAAGACGTTAATTAGTCAGGAATTGTGACAATTTTTGCAGCTTGTTATTTCGGGCCGCAGTCTAACTCACATCGTGGTGCCTTCTAGAAGTCTTTTTGAGACATTTCCTATTTTGTGTGCCGGATATAGACAAGACTGTCTTATTGCCTCGTCTGAATGACAGCAATGAACCACCATGCGCCCTCAATGGACCCAAGATACCCTTAATCCATGCCGGTCTCAATTGTGACGATTTTTGGCGAATCGTAACTACAATAACAACCCTAAACAACTCACCCAAGATGTTCATGTACGGGGTTGTCCACGGACCCAAGTACGGCGTTGCGATGACGGTACCGCGACTACCATACCCAGTCTGATGGATTGCCCGTAGTTCACCATATCCACAATATTTACCGGATGAGGGTGTTCGTGCACCCACAAGATGGTCTCAATCCGTTTCATTTGTGCCAGGACTTGAAAGCACTGGCCACCTTATTGTGCTGTATGCTTGTTCTGCCCATAAACACACTAATTCTACAACATCACTATCGATGATTCGGTATAGCCTTGCGCCTGATATAGCATGTACTGGCCATCATAAAAAAAACCTACTAGCTGTGACGAATTCCTTGGCTTGGTTTTGCAGGACACCTGCCACAATGATAGGAGGCTTATTCATGCACAGGTCGTTAAAAGCTGCTCAATTTTGAGTTTGCGGCGACACAGAGGGCAAAATTATTGTCCTTGTCGTTTCGAGATTATTTCCAAACGTAATGCAAAATGAAACACGTGAAGAAACCGGCTGTTCCACAAATTTATCAGCGTCATCCGATGTGCACCACGCGAAGCCGCTGGCAGCCATCAAAATATAAATTCCGCGCCCATGATGGACCTGGAGAATATTTAAACAACTTTCAACAAAACTGCGCCCGCATGGGCAGATCTTACTGGACCGAATAAATGCCATCACACGCTGAAACTTTATGTTGAAGTTTTCCTCCTCCGAACTATGGTTTCAGAGAAATTTCGGGTGTGCATCTAGGTCTCGGCCTGGAAATCTACGAGGCTGGCTCATAATCCGTATCACGCGGACGGGGTTCCAGCAACGGAAGCATCAGCACCAAAGATTTGCCCCAGCAGTAGGATATCTCACTACCGCAACGAGCATCATTAATAGGCTACGCTCCATTAGTTACCGCAGACACCCATAAGGCACACGGAGTCTGAGGACTTATTTTGTTTGGATGCATCACTCACTTTTACTTACTATCACCGGCCGGCATTGGTAGGCGCGCTGTTCGGGTGAGGTCTGGGCTTGCTGTGAGTCCCCCGCCTGTCAGGATATTTGAACAGGCGCCTGATTTATAGATGTTCTGCTGCCGAAGTGAGGAATACAAAGAGCAAAACAGAATCAACAAGGAAATTGAGAAGCAACTCAAACGTGATAAAAAGGATGCTCGTCGGGAATTCAAACTCCTCCTTTTGGGTGAGTTAAATAATGTTAAGGTCCAGATAAATATGTCTTTCTTTGTTGTAACAACTGAATACCTGCGTTATAGGCCAGTTCCACATGTGCATTGAACTGGTTTTTTGACATTTAAGGGTGGTGTGTAAACTGCTCATGCAATCCTTAGCAATCCACTAAATCGAGACCATTGGACATGTAGTCGAGACCACAGGACCGACGCGATATCGTTTAATTTGCATGGTAGCTTTTGATCGAACAACCCAGTGCAGAACCACGCATTTACGGCGTAGGGTACAATCTCCGCTGGTTTTGTTAACTGAGCTCGAGGTGGTTCAGTGGTCAAAGCGCTAAGTTGCCAACTTGGAGGCTCGTTATTCGAACCAAGTCCCTGCATCCAGACTGATTCTGACTAGGCATCCTGACAGTAACAGCCCTCGTGTTCCTTTCGGGTGGCATGGCACCTAGGCGTCGAAAGGGTGTTACAGCTGAACGATTATTATTTATCATAGGCGCAGAAAAAAGGTTACAGGTGAATGATTATTATTTATTTTGTAGCTTTGTTTGGTAAATACTGAACTGCACGAGTCATCAGGGGCCTTTCGACCCGTAGAAGCGATCCGCAGCCTTTTTCAGAGATTTCGTCTGGGACCTGTTCCACTCATCACGTGCATCAAATACCTACATTGTGCACATGGCTCAAATATTCCTTGTCGATTAATACACCTGCTGAATCCCTGTTGAAATTACTTATTTTGCGAATTTACGTCAACTCAAGTAATTTGAGAGAGAAAAAACTATTTATTCTTCCATGTCGGCAAAATCCCTATTTCGCTGTTGGCTTCTCATATAAAAATTATCAAAAGATATACTATCACTCGCGAAACAATTGTCATGGATCATCCATTGATCTCATTGTGCACTGGAAATCTGAAAAGATATCCCTTTTAAGCTCCCTTACTCCACGCCTCAGCACAGTTCCCGACGTGAACAATCAGCCGAAACAGGTAGGAAACGTTTGGTGTTTACGTTGAAGTCAGTATCGACAATATAGTTCGGTAAGCAGCTCCGGTCATCCGTCTGGGTTGATAGTGCAACACCCGGACTTGCACGCGACTTCGTTCTAAACATTTATATCCGACCTTTGCCCAATAGGTATTGTCGAGTTCGGAAGATTTCAGCTCCACGGCGAAGACAACCCAAGAAACTGCCCGCTGTAAGGTAACTGGTGTAGGGCTGAGGCACACTTGGAGCCTCACTATTGCACATGCGGTTTTGCTACACACCGATGATGAGGGAAGTCAGCAGACTTACCATACTCAAAAATCGTGCGTACGGTAGCGGTAATGAGAAATGTGAATCATCATCATCATCGACAGCATGACATCAGTGTTCAACACCGATGCTTCGCTGTCGCAAGGTCCGTGGTTCAAACCCAACCTCTGCCTTTCGACTTCCCCCGTCTAGGCTTAGGCAACCTGACAGTATCCCAGCCCTCGTGCAACCTTCGGGTGGCATGGCAGTTAGGCACCGGGTGCTACAGCTGAATGGTTTTATATCCTTATTTTTGGAGTTCGTTCAACTGGTTGCAGGGCTCGTCTTCCGGCTTAAAGCGACCGCCTTGTCTTGGTAGTCGGCTTCAGTGCTGTAATGATCCTGTGGACTACATTGACTGGAATTCAGTTTCTTAAGTTACACCCATACCAGCAATTCCAACGGGGAGCATCTTGACGAACAACAACGAATCCCCCTACTGCGAGAATTCCTATTACGAGGTGGTGTAGAGGTAAATTCCACCGTGATGGCAGTGTGAAGGCAGTAAGGGGCTTCTTTCAAGCGCCCAGCATGTCCATATTCATAGAGACAGCGATGCTGCCTTCTTCCGAAGAAGGATGGGTTAGAAAAGGTCGGTCCGGAAAACCGCACTTTCCATTCACCCAGTGGCCGACCGTGACCACCGGCTCATTATCTAACACGGTCAAAATATTTTTACAGCTACGGAGTCCTGCTCTGCTCTCTGTGCAGCCGCACTACAAGTCAGATAGCTGCGCCTTACTCCTTGTACCCTCGAGGCAGGCCACTTCCCTGCATCCAGTTGGATTAGACTATCAGGTCATTTTTGGTAGAGACTTGATCCTGTCAGTGAAGTTAATCTATGCTGAAAAGCTGGGAAGCACTGTACAGCTATGTGATCCTTGTTGGTAATCAGCAGCAGCGCGCATCTCACGAAATCGGATTTTCGCACCCGCAACCGTCCATCCAGTAGTTGGCTCAGTGGTAAGAGCGCGTGGCTCTCATCCGCAACCTCGGTGAACGAAGTCCGACAGCTGGAAGCACTGCACGCTACAGTTTTGACTAAAAAACTGACTGAGGGGCACTAATTATCTCCGTGACCGATGATTAGCTGGCTGGCTTGTAATCAGTTAAGTTATATCGATCACTCCCTTTATGTATAGGTTCCATGACAGTGTTCCTGTCAGTAGGAGTTATCTGTCCTCCAGGGAATAGTGCTGCACCATACTCGATGGAGCAAATGGTGCAGTTTATCAGAGGGAGTTCGGGTTGGTGTTCGTAAGACCTATACACAGGGTCGTTATCAACGCGAGAGAGGGTCGCACAGGCGAACTAACGTCTAGTATTCTGACGTTGGTGTCGTCATTGTGAACTACCGAACCCGGTTAACGAGAGCAGTTAAACGACACTATTTCTCGCCTTCGTGCTCTTCGGGTACGAGGTAATTGAAAGAATGTCGAAAAGCTTTCATACAAAGCTGACGTTTCTCGCGCTCCATCTTAGTGCAGAACTTTGGAACAGCTTCATAGCCTAATTATTCTGCAGAAGATCGAGAATTTATGAATCAATTCCAGATCTTTCGTCTTCTCAATGTTCAGCTGTAACACCCTGTGCCTAGCTGCCATGCCGCACGAAGGAAGCACGAGGGTCGAGATACTGCCGGATTGTCCAGGCCTAGACATGGGAAGTCGAGACGCAGAGGTGGGGGTTCGAACCACTGACCTTGCGGTCAGTAAATTCGCACTCTAACCACTTAAGCCATTTCGCTCCCCAATGGGGAATGAAATCCGTAAACGATTCCTTGGATGTGCAGAGTGAGCCCGGAGAAATACGAAGACACATTTGTCTTTTACCAACTGGCGAAAGGTCAGCCTGGAGCGAAAGTGAGATCCAGGATATTGAGTGGCCGGATAAAAAGCGAATAAGACATAGGAGTCGAATCATTTTCCGAGACGGCCTCGAGATAGGTAATGTCCAATGGTTCAAAAGTGAACTCGTAGTGATACGAATCACACTCTGCTGGGAGCAATCAAGTTGCTGACTGGGGACATTCCATCGGCCGATGTCCATGTTGGTTGGATTTCGCTCTACAAGGTCAAACCATCCCATGAACGCCAGTAAGGAGCAATCAGGCGAAGGGCAACGGACCCCAGTACTACGAAACGGTCTGGATGTAAAATCGTACCCTCCTATGCGATGAGAGTGAATGCACTAAGACGGACGACCAGGATATCCATATTTTTAAAGGCAACGATGCTACCCCCTAGAAAGAAGGGTTTAGTAAACGTCGGCTTCGAAACTCGCACACCAATCACCTAAAGGCTGTCTGTGACCGCCGGCGCATTGTTGGCTTCGGACAGGTGTCCCCTAGTAGCCCCTACTGCATTTAGGGTCACAGTTTTGAGCCAAAGACTCAAGGTGGTGTACCTGGAACAACCTGTTTTCGGCCTTGGTAATCGGGGAATTATTATTCACTCTTGTGGCTCTTCGTTCACTTGCCCTCCTACGCACCCCCACTCTTCAATTTTCCGCTGCATCCAATCCATCAGCCAATCTCCTAACCAATATTCCATGTCTAAACTGCCGTCCAGTAGAATAAATCAAAGCGATCTCCTGCTAAGCACAAAAAATCCGATCCACTTTATAGCTTTCATTGTTTGTACTCTGTCAAATTAAGCAACCAGCATCTCTGGCTGAAGCTTTGTCTTCTCTTTCTGTTGAGCTATGTTGTGTCTCCGAAATACACATGCATGTCCCCTGTTCGGTCCTACACCTCATACCGCTCCGGTATTCCACGTTTCGCTCGGAGTGTGTAGTGTTTCGGGTGCTGTGGCTCGTAGTATCTATGGCGTGTTATTTACAACCGGTACTGGCTGAAGGTGCTTTATTGGACTGTATTCGTGCGAGCATTTGTCTTTGAGGTGTATGGCTGTCCGGTTCGACCAACACCAATGCAGTTCGATGCGGCAACGCTGTTTATTTGTGATATCAGCATATACGGGGAATTCTGCAGTTCCGAAGCTGAGAAATATGCTTTTCATCAGGAATTGTTTCGATCAGATGTAGTCACCCTGGCGAGTGATTTGAACACCCAATTTGGTCGACTAATTCCGGAAGAAGCGCGTTTGGGTGGTGGATCAAGAATCGGTGCTCCCCTTACAGATAATGAAGAGCGACTTCTTCAGTTGCACACTGAAGATAATTAGTTCCCGCCCAGTACGAACTTTTGGTACCAAAACTCACAAGGAGTTAATTGGAAGCTACCAACTGCAGGGCAGTCATCAACTCATTTGAACCATGTGACCGTCACTTCAACATCATTGACAACACACCTGTAATAAATACTGATGTTTAACTGTTACATGACGATATGGCTACTGCCAGGACGATCAGGCCTGCACGGGAGGACTAGTTTAGTCTTGAACAAAAACCTAGCCGTTAGGCAGCAATGGCGACGTAAGACTACTGGAGTAGCCCAAGTTTCCGAGGAATAATTTGTCATACTTGTTCCAACCGCGAACATGGCGGACCATGAGACTGCTTCCAGACCTCTATCCACGCAGCAACCTAGTGGAAGTGACCCTAGATGTTGAATGGACATGCAGGAGACAACCGAGTCCTATTTCAGCCGACTGTACCAACTGCCTAAAAGATGGTGGCTGTAATCAGAATAGGTACACTGTTTTAAAGAACAGTCCAGTTGACCTCCAATACAATCTCTAGGGGAACCCAAAGAACTTCAATTGAGCATCAACATCAGCTCCCCATAAACAAGATATCACTTCTCCAATGCCATTCTGAATTGGGCATGGAAAACAGCACTCTCTTCGGTAAACGATGGTTAGGCATACGCAATACATGTCCCAACCAACGCAGCTTCTGGTGCTGGACACATTCTTCAATAGAAGTATCCGTTGCACAACCGAAAACGCGCTTTCTAATGGCCTCGTTACGGATTCGCCGACACCAATCCACACGAGCTAGGGTTCTGAGACAACGATTGTCGAACATCTGGAGACGTCTCAGTTCCGCTGCTCGAACAGGCCAGGTCTCACAGTAATACAACAAAACAACCCGCACTGTAGCTTGATACACATGTCTCTTGAGATTCAGGGATACACCACTTTGACGCCATAGGTGTTTCAAATTAGCAAACGCGATCCGAGCCTCGCAGATTCGTGCATTGACCTTATCTGTCACACTACAGTCAGAACTAATACAACTTCCAAGACACGTAAAACGCTCCACAACGTCAAATGCCTCTCCCTGGATTGTAAGTGGCGTGTTCAGTGACTGCATGTCTTGGAGCATGACCTTACACTTTTTGGGTGCAAAGTGCATACCAAAGGAGGGATGACTTTGTCAATTCATCCAAAAACACCTGCACCTTCTCCTCTTCGAAGGTGAGAACGATATCGTCTGCGTTTTCCAGATCGGCAAGGTTTTCGTCACAAGATATTTGAACACCGGGGTTTTTGTGACCTTCCAGCTTCCGTCTCATAATCTCATCGATCACGAAGTTAAATAGAGATGGAGAGAGTAGGCATCCCTGACGGACTTTACTTTGTGTACGGAAGCTTTTAGATATCTCGCCGTATACTCTCACGTCCGGAATTCTGAGAATACCAAGAGCCTATTATGTTCATGAACTTCTGGAGCATTCCGTAGTGGGCAAGCATGTCAAGATGAACAGATCGGTCAATCGAGTCGAATGCACCCTAGAAATCCAGGAAAACACGAAATCTATGGACTAGATTCTAATCTTCAAAAAGAACACAAGGACATAATGCAAAGGCCATTGGTATGAGCCCTGTCTCGGTAGTATCCAAGATGTTTCCTGGCCTTACCCTGCGCAGTTTGATCGACTATCAAGGTAGAATTCCGTAAGAACCAACCTAGGCTTAGCTGAGGTCGTGGATGCTTTAGCCGTATCTTTACTTTGAAGCAAGTTCCCGAGCAGCACCACCCTTTTGAACGTCCAGTGATGGTCATTGTTCTTGACCTTAGGAATGCTTTTGACTCCTCCGATCATTACAAACCATAACGAACAGAATCGTGCCCCCTAAATGTTTATCCCTTATAGAGACACTGTATGCAAACTCCTGTGGGCGATTACGAGCACACAGCAAGCTCTCCCCCAACTTCGGCTTGTCTACTGGCGTAAGACAAAGCTGCTGTTTCGCACCATTACTTTTTATCTTTGTTATTGACGCGCTTCTTGAAGCCAGTGCCTTAAACATCTTTGATCGAAACGCACCTTGGAAGTCCGGTTACAGATGTAGGTCAACAGATCACCCGTAAGTGATACCCGAACTCATTGGGCTGGTTACAAAATATCCCAGCAGGATGCTTAATCTTGAGTGGATCGACTATATACTCAGTTGTTGCACCGTTCCCTAAAAATCTTTTTGCTACTTATAGGAGCTGTGCAGTCGTCGGTACGCATACCCCGATGGATGCTATCGGAGTCAGTCTGCTCTTTAGTTTTCACCAATAATGGCACACCGGCCTTTACTCAGCTCGGTTTGGCTCTTAGTAAGGTTCTAGTTCGGAAGGGTCTATTCACAACACCTTGATTACTCTATTGACCATATTTCCGCTGTGACTCCTGTGGGCTGGTTGGCAACGACGTGGAAGGAGAAAAGCTCTAGTTTAGTACCATCTCACCGGTTGTGTGAGTAGATGGTTTCGCCAACATCAATAGTGTATTCAACTACTCGAGTGATCAACGAAGGCCTGATAGTTTAGAATTATCCGACTTACCACAATGGCATGGAAGCTGAAATGTAAAACGTAGAAGCTTAAATTTTACACTGTTCGTCTGTTTTTCGAGTTGGGCAATTCGATTGAAAACCTTTCGTTACCAATTGAGTTGGCATCGTCAATGCCTAGCGAGCTAGCGTTGCATCGTTGTTAAGCAGTGGGCTAGTCTGTAGGCACATCAAGAAAACAACTGTACAACGCTATCCTACTCCACCCGGATGATTTCACCTCGACTGATGACGAAACGTCTGCAGTCGAGTTGTCTAGCTCAGTGAACAAAACATTTACACGACATGAACTGCCAATACTCCCCTTAACAAGAAATAATATCCCTAGAACAATTGAGTTGTCAATTTCCCGTTTACTTGGCCCTCCTTCAGGAACCGGAGAGTCTGGAAAAAGCACATTTATTAAACAAATGCGGATTATTCACGGCGCTGGCTACTCCGATGAAGAACGACGCACTTTCATCAAGCTGGTGTACCAAAATATCTACATGGCTATGTTCACCATGATACGTGCGATGGAGACTTTGAAAATATCCTATGAGAACCCAGCTAACCAAGTAAGTTTCATGAGAGTACTGTCTTTGATCTCATCTGCTCAAACGAATTTAATTCCATTTCTCTCTAAACTAGAGTATGTTCTACTTTGGCCGTCTGTCAATGTGCCCACAGTTCGGTACTTGTAGGAACAAAACTCCGATGCTACCTCCATATTGGTTTTGAAGTCTCTGGTTTTGGTGCTACCTCTCCTCCGTAAGCCCCTTATCGCACAATGAGAAGGCAGCTTCAGACACCGTCCATAATTTGAGTACCCTATACTTCTATCGTTACGTTACTCAACCCCGGGTAGCTGTTTGCGATTGTTTTTTATCAGTCCTCCTCACTGTTAGCCAGTCTATTTATCGCCACCAAGAGCGGGCGTCTTCCGAGAGTCTTAAGGCAGTACGTGACCTGTGTTTCAGGTTGACATCGGAACCCATATTCAGCCCCCGTACTTCAATGGATTGAAATTGCCAATCGTCTTCCTGAGAGACACAACACGTGGGATAATTGTTTCCTGGATGTATTAGTTTGGTCATATCCGTAGTACGTAGCACATCCTTCGGGCGGACACCCTTTTCAAACCGCTTTCAACCTGTTACTTCCACGGTGGTTACTTGCAAACACCTATATGCAGCTGTGTTTGAAACCGTTGTTTTCAAATTTGTCTGCTCATGGGTGTTGGACGTCGTGAAAGTGATGGCAAACCTGTCGTTCGGACTTATGTAAACAGAGTTATGCTTGAGTTCACCGGCCCCACTAGATTGATCTTTATCTATGGCTGTATTATGAGAGCAACAGAGTTGACAACGACACCAAATTTGTTTTATGAAAGTCCTTAAGAATCCACCAGTGAAGGGCCTGGTTGTAACCTATCACAGTCTGGACTATCACTCCCGACCACCAACCCCGACTATCCGATTAGAAGGTCACAGCAGAACTGCAGTCGGTATTGGTCGGTGCACGTCGTTACCGTTTTCACGCAGCCCGTCGTCAAAAAAACGACGAGCTGAACATAATCGGATGCAACTCTAAGATTCCACAATGTGCAAATGGGGGTTCGTGACGAGACCGAGCTCGAGATAGCTTAGTGGTTAATGCGCGAAATTAGTGACCAGATGTTCTTGGTTCGAACCTAACCCCAGCATCTGCACTGTTCCCGTCTAAGCTTGGGCAGTCAAGCACTATCTCAGCCTTTGTACTTCCTTTACGACAGCTATGCAGCGAAACGGTGTTACAGCTGAATGATTACTATGTTTATTATTATCGCTACCGGAATGTGTAGTCCGAGTGCAATCCAACATTTCGACGGATCTTGTCCAGACTTGAACAATCTTAGAGAATTTCATCCCCCTTCCATCCTACGAAGTGCACGCCAGCAAAAAACTACCACATCCAAATGACGGTTTGTCATATCTAACCTATGATAGTTTGGTTATTCAGGTTCCCATGAGAAACGATGGCCAACTACGAAGGTGTTTTGGCTGCAGGACAGGGAAACATTGTTGCGTGAGATCTATTTTACTGATTATGAAGCAAGCCAAAGAATACCGCTAGAGCACACTAATCACAAGGTAGCCGAGATCTTTGACAGCGTTCTTATGAGCATTGTGAGTAGTGTAATCTCTCAGTAAAATATACTGTCATATCTTGAATATCGTGCCAACCGAAAAATCAAGTGACCTTTGTGCAGCTCATTCACTTGAACAGCATTATGAACGGGTAGTTCGATTCAGTCACCTGTAGTTTGCAAATAGGTGTATTAATCCAGGAAATTGTTTGCATCAGCTGGACGATTGATGGGACTCCATGCATCTGTGGTTAGAAGTTCTACATTAGACAGCCACTATTGATACGGTAGTCATGTAAACTGCTTCCTAGTATTTGTGGTCGCCTGAATATTTCATCGGTCGAGTTTGATGTATTCTTGATCCGTAGGTCTCAAAAGAGATCCAGTGTGTCACCTGGGTCACTAAGGGCTACAAATACCATAGTATGAGAATGGTACAAACACTGGCGTTTTATGTGATTGTCTCAAGTGACACCCATTCTCATCTCTAGTTTCCTCCGGGACAACACCTCACTCTTGTACAACTCGGCACAATTGGAACCACAGCGTGATTTTCAGTGGCTACCAGCTCCATTTGTGCAGTTTGTCAGTCATTCAACGTGGTAATAATTTGGTTTTACGCCATGTCTTGACCTCCCACAGGCACATGCGGAAACCATCCGAGAAGTGGACTACGAGTCAGTCACAACCATGGACCCCCAGCATGTTGTGGCTATTCGGTCCTTGTGGGAAGATCCTGGTATCATGGAATGCTACGATCGACGCCGAGAGTACCAGCTAACTGACTCCGCCAAATAGTACGTTGAAAGATTTGTTACTTGTCGTCACCCTAAATTTTTCGGATGTGTCTGGTTTGTGATTTTTTTCTGTTCTAGCTAGCAGGCTTTCTAAGATATGTCGGAAGACAATGGAAGCAAGCCACGGCATTCACGACGTAGTTTTCTTGCTCCGTGTTGCCGAAAAGTATCTCATCCACGTGTTGTGGCCAGGTAGATATCAAACACAGACTTGAACCACAGATTCGTCACTCAGAACTCACCGCTGAGCACAATCTTTTTAACGATCAAGCTCTTCTTAAATCGCCGTAAACCGACTCCTTCGGGTGCGTAAGAGTCTACGGGAAACCCTTGTTTGAGGACTCCACGTTTTTAGATGTCAGACGAGAGTTTCATCTCTCACCCTATCTGTGGGATGTTACCAAGGAGCTAAACGTTTTTTAGCTTAAAGTTTGATCTGCATAGTTATCAATCCAGCTGCCCCGGGTGCCTGACTTCGTTCACGTCTTTCACCTATGTCATACATATGCCAGTCAGAATCGACCAGTGCATCGAAGTCGACCAGATTTGTTATACCGACCAATAGGATTAGCCTAGTAATGTGAACGTTGAACCGATGCTCTGCTTCCAGTGGTCTGGTCTACAGAAAATTGTTCTGTGCGGACTTTCCTTGTCTACAGATGAACTGTGACAGCACCGCTGCACAGTTCTCGTGGCTAAAAATGATCCTCACGGATGTTGTAATACTAAACCCTAAAAATCGTACCTAAGCATCCACAGGGGGCAACGCATTTCTTCCCATGGGAACAGTCGTTAACACTTTTGCAGATGAAAATGTTGGGTTTTCATTACTTTCCAAAACATTTCCTCTCTTGCAGCTATCTTGATAACCTCGATCGAGTCTCCCAACCTGATTATTTGCCCACGTTGCAAGACATTCTACGCGTCCGGGTACCCACCACAGGAATTGTCGAGTATCCCTTCGACTTAAACTCAACCATATTCCGGTAAGCTTTTCTATACCTTTACCATTCGAATTGATCTCACTTTCTATCTGCTTAGTTGCGTGTATGTCGTAGTTCGGCACAGTTTGACCTAAATGATACCTCGATGGAAGTTTGATGGTGGCTCAGTGGTTAGATCGCGAATTTACTAACCGGAAGGTCCGTGGTTCGAACCCGACCTCCGCCTCTCGACTTCCCCTGTCTAGGCTTGGGCAACGTCGGAGTATCCCAGCCCTCGTGCTTCCTTCTGGTGGCATGGCAGCTAGGCACCGAAGAGTGGTACAGCTGAACGACTATTGTTATTTTATTTGATGACGTTTATCTTCTGGCTAATCGGGAGCGCATATGACATCATCGATGTTGACGATCCGGCTGTTTGGTCTTTTTGATCCACAACTATCGTGCAACTGGCAGAATCTACAAGGGCCAAGTTAAGCAACAGCGACTAAAGTATCAGTGGTAGGTTCGAACCACGGATCCTTCACTTAAGTTCTCGCTTTTGCCCGTCTGATATTTCGATACCCTTCAAGGTCTCCTGTCAAGCACAGGTAGGACCATACGGGCCCGATTCACATTGACGGTACACGGACTATACGTTTAGGTTCTAATCCCCATTTAATGTTCGCCTCCTGCATTTCAGGAGACCTTGTGTTCTACTGTTCACTGAAAAGCATAGTGCCGTTAGAAATGATAGCATAGTCGTCCGAAGCTTAATGTTCACGCGGCGGAACCCCATTAGGAGATGATTTGATGAGATCACGACGCGTTTTTAATGAGTTCATGCTTATTCGGGCTCCCTTAGCACCGGCAGTCGTTGGCTCCCAGATCAGTATTGAGAAGCGCTTCTGTTGAATATGCTGTCCGGAATCCTAAATCCGACACGTGAATCTGAGCACATTTTGCGCTTTATCATTTTAATTGGCCATATTCCACTGGAATACGAATTCTCCACATTTTTGTCGTGTATCACTGTCCCGCATACTGTTGTTTCATAGCGGCAGAGTACATTTACTTGCCTGTTTTTAACTGTCCCTTTTGCCACTAATCCTCACTCACAAAAGTCACTGTTTGCACGCGCGCATGTACTCTGTTTCTGGCCATTAACCACCGCCAACCAACTATGCTGAAGATTGCACAATCAGAATTTCCTCTACACACCCTATTGATGTTGCACTGGTATGCGTACACATGCGCTCCACACGCAGGTGCGTAAAGATCTTTTCCTTACACCTGCGTCATCTGAACTTGTTCGATGAGGCTTTCCGGGACATACCATCACAAGTTCGCGGTCAGCTGTTATTCCGTGCATCATTTTGGCTTCTCTCCACCTTCAGTCTTATTTTATAGGATCATAGATATTCGAAACATCGTGAACACCTTTTCGGGGCTTGTTTTTCAAACAGTGGTTACTCTGATAGTATTTAGACTAGCAATCGGGTTATCTTCAAGATCAGAAATGCTGTTATTGACCGTGGGTGATGCTCATCAGAAAGCACTGTGCTTCTGCGGCAGGCTGTACTATGGCTTACTCGGGTCAACTCCAGTGAAACAGACGCGAGAATGGGAGTGAATTGAATGACTGCCAACAGTTCGAACCAGTTGAAGGTAATATCTCATAAACTGATTGTCTTTTATGCTGTGTGGTACTTGACAACACTAAAAGCATAATAGGAGATTGGTCGTGTTCGATCAGAGCTAGCAACCGCTTCCGGAATTGCACGCCACATCCAACTACACCGACAGTCCTTTACGCACAATGGTAATGCCAAATGCGAATTACTCTGAGCTTCCTGTTCAGCTAACTGAACCCTCTGTGCCCGTTGGGAATAAGACCGGAGGGCGAGCAGTTCTAATGCGATCAGCATGTCCTGCTGGTTGCCCATGGTTTTTGAAGTGGAGTAGGTGCAACTGAACAGTTGAGACCGACGGTGTGTGTGTGTGTGTGTGTGTGTGTGAAGGCTGGTTTGTGGCTGGCGCGACTCCGAGGGCCTAGGCTAGCTAGGGCTAGCCACTATTCAGCGTGGTCTGTACAATGGGGAACCACTTCCAGCACAATTGAGTGAAGTGGATAGACGATCACACCAACTGGAAACACGAACAAGAAAAGCCCCATCAGGTTATTCAGTCGGAAACGAGAGCGGGTTTTCAGTGACCGGAAGCGGTGTTTCAGGTGGCTTAGCGATTGAACGTGACACTACTCTAAAGGTTGGCGAGAGCTCTTCGATAACCCACTACTGGGTTCGTCCTTATTATAGAATACAAAGCTGCTGGGAACTCGAGAATATCGTCTAATTGAGCAGTTTTAAGAAGGATGAAACCGGAATCGGCTTGTGGGAGAGTTCTCAACAGCCTCACAAGTACTGCTACGACCAAATGTTTGAAATTCTCTATATCACGCACAGTTTCTTATACGATCGCTTATGCCGTGTCGGTTATTTCTTCAGGCACTCAAATAAGCTGAAACCTCATACAGAGCGAAGCGAGTCATAAATACCTTCACTATTGGGGACCAAAACAG
The DNA here is from genome assembly GCA_003604175.2 of Clonorchis sinensis. NCBI lineage: Eukaryota > Metazoa > Platyhelminthes > Trematoda > Opisthorchiida > Opisthorchiidae > Clonorchis > Clonorchis sinensis. The sequence continues at coordinate 21,918,836 of CM030375.1, forward strand.
AGTAAATATTCCCCAAACCACAACCTTTTATTGTTTTATCCCAGTGTCTGTTTTTTGTGTGTACTATACCATTGGCGACAACCGTGCTGCTGTCTATTTCAGAGATTAACAGTGTTGGCTTTAGTAACAGCGTGCCCTATCAGCTACGTGAAGCTATAACGTACAACACTAGGGTCCTCTGAGAAACGAGCTATCCAAAATTGCTTTCGTTCTTAAGTATAAGGTTGAATACGTGAACCATAGAGAATCCGTTCCAGCAGCCACTTTCCTCACCCTAATCGATGTCTCGTTCAGTTCGAACCACGGACCTTCCGATCGGCAGCTTGGTGCCTTAACCACTGAGCCATCGGGACCGTGACTAACGACGAAACCTACTCATCGGATCTTCTGAATGTCATTATGACACCGGTCTTGGGATCACTCTGTTGATACATATTGCTGTTTTACTTGGTATTCATAAGATAGCTGTGACATTAATCAGTCGCGTTCTTCTCGCCGCCATTCATGCTTCTATCAGGATGGTTGACGTCGGGGGTCAACGATCGGAACGCCGAAAGTGGATCCATTGTTTCGAAAGCGTAACCTCAATCATGTTCCTCGTCGCCCTGTCTGAATACGATCAAGTTCTGGTTGAATCGGATAACGAGGTTTGTTTCCACTCTCCCATAACACACTCATCTGTTGTTTTGTTTCTACCTGGCCACTTGGTTTGGTCTCTTGATTTGGACTTAGTTTACCTACTGGTCATCAATGTTCACGACACGCCTTGAACCTCACTGCTCCACTTCCTTACAACCATGCTAAATTATTCACAGAGAGCTTTGATGAGAAACGAACGAACTGGGGAAGAAGGGACATTGTTAGCTTATCACAGACATTCCGCGTTGTCTACGCCTCCGCAACTCCGTTAACCAATCTGAATGGGAACTGATTGCATTGCCCAAACGTGGTTTTCACTGATCTCTATCCCCACGTGTCAGTTAACACAGGAAGAACGGAGAGCAACTTGGATGCGACAGATACCAAGCTGGTGTCGCATAGTGTTCTCGTACCGTTTTCTTTCGATAGTTATTGAAGTTTCCATTCTGATTTCACTCTCTCTTCATCTGTATAGAGCGGATTTTTTTAAACAAACTGATACGATAGGTTGTTCACCCCAATAGGCAATCGGCGACTGGAGTGTGGGCTGTTTCACTGACCAGGTTTTTCTAATCCTTCCCTCTCTGTTGTAAGACAGCACTACAGTGACTGACCACATGGAGAAAACACCACTATCGTTACACTTTGACCGCAACAGACATCCTGGTGTTATTTAAGACCGCTTCGCAATACGATTGCCCACAGTACAGACGTCTGTCGCTCTTCTGCTCCTGTTTGCTGGTTCCGGTGGTGATTGAGTAGCCGCATTCGAGCCAGTATAGCTGTATCGCCTTATTTCATTTAGAAGCTTTTTTGAGGAAAAAGAGTAAAAGATGAGAGGGGATGAAGCTAACACCAGCTTAGTGAAAGCAGCGCTGAAAGCTCACACCTGCCGATACCCATCCAAACAATCTGGATAGACTATGTCAGCGATTGGCGGCCGTATCATGCGGCGAGATGGCTCAGTGGTTTGGGCGCGAATTTACTGACCGGAAGGTCCGCGATTCAAACCCGACCTCTGTATCTCAGCTGTTCTTGTCTGGGCTTGGGCAACCTGGCAATATCCCAGCCCTCGTGCTTCCTTCTGGTGGCATGGCAGTTAGGCACCGAAGGGCGTTACAGCTGAACGATTCCGATCACGCAGAGCTTCGAGCCGCGGAAAGGATCACGCGGACTTCACCTGGAAGGCGGATCGTACCGGCATTATTCAGATTTTTCGTAGTTGCTTTTATGCCGTCCAGGCGCTCTGTCTTGGTGCCCCCCCCCCTCGGTCGAGCTTCCTAGACTTGTAATCATGAGGAGCCCGTCGCACTGTTTCGAAACCCAACTCGTACAAATCGAATAGTCCTACCAAGGATGAATCAATCGTTCGCTTTAATCGTCTCCTGGCAATGAGCTAATCTCATTGACAGTCAATCGAGGGCTTTAGCAAACTATGCGCTCCCGCCTCATTTGTGCGCGAACTGGGATGGTAGGCGTGTTGAACGTCAGCAATTCAACGATAAGCGATTTCGAGCAGTCTTTCTTTTTTACTAGACACTAGTACCTACCGTAAGTGAGAGACCAGTTGTCATGAAGAACATGTGAGGATTATCTCTGTCTTTCTTGAGGAGCGTAGGCTATCCGTATGAAGAACTGCCGTGTGATAACAAATAACTTAGCCTTATTAGGTGGAGATAAAAGGGTGATGAATGAGTCTGCATCAAATCCGCATCAACACGGATTCTCTTAAGTGGGGGCATCTAGCGACAACTTAGTTGTTTAATTTGGCAATACCCATAAGGCTGGTTAACATGTACAGTCGTCCTTGAAGTTCGTCAGCTAGGTATATCCGCGAACCCCCATGAACATGTCGTACGTGTGTTGTGATAGTCATTCACTTGAGGCTCAGCTACATTCCGCCTGAATCTTTCGTTGTCCTCCTACCGTGCAAACCTCTTGGTGCTGCAATCAATCCTATGAGCAACACTCTACATCGCACAAGGTTAAGTATAGGCTACCCGCGAATAAACCAAAAAAAAAAAACACTACGGGTTACACTCAACACACTCATCCTCCGTGTAGGTTCCTCCTACATAAGGAGCATTTTCTCATAACGGCTATTCTTCCATTTCCCTGGAACTCTGCATATTGAAACATACGGGATCTAAAAAGGTCACTGATTGTACAGCATATGCCGTCTTAGCTCAGCCTACTGACAGCTTGTTTTCGCTATCCGATTACGTGGATGTTGCATAGGGTTGTATATCCAGGGTGGAACTTCTCTTTTCTCCTCCATATCCGGTATAGGGTGGTTTTTATTCCACCTTTTAGCAAACACAGTCTATGTCTTCGTTGTCACAGGCTTTGTTAGGACTGCATCGCTGCAAAAAAAAAACCGCGCGCGGGCGCTCGCAACCTCTGCCGTCTCGGACTTGGTTGAATCAAGATGATGGAGTCTGGAAACTACTAAAAAAAACTGTTCAGCTATAACACCCTTTCGGTGCTTAACTGCTATGCCACACGAGGGCTGGGATGCTACCAGATTGCCTAAGCCTAGACAGGGGAAGTCGAGAGGCAGAGGTCGGGTTCGAACCATGGACCTTCCGGTCAGTAAATTCGCGCTCTAACCACTTGAGCCATCTCGCCCCATGGAGTCTGGAAGTGTGGTGTGATGAAGCTTGCGACACGACGTGGGTGTTAGGTCCTCAGGTCACAAAGCAGTCAATCGAATTCGTGCGTGGGCAATCAACATGGAGAACTTGGGCTTGCTAAAGTACATTTTTCGGGGACAGCTGTGGTCGTGATGGCACAACTTGACACTTGCCGCATGCACGTGCAGACGCATGGCACAAGTATCTAGGACTGGTACTTTGTTAGTTGTGGGACAGTAGGTAAATGGCCTAATATTCACACAAGAGTATGCAAAATAAAGCAAGGCAAATGTTCGGCTCCCAAAGAAACCTAACCTCAGACAGAGATCACCTTTGGTGTTTATGCAAGGAAGGGATAAATACAGTACATCTTCGATTATTTGAATACTGTGTACATTAAGTTGATGCACAGTTTTTTGTTTCCATGTTCCTCCTTCATAGAATCGGTTGGAAGAAAGCAAGGCTCTCTTTCGGACAATCATTACCTATCCTTGGTTTCAACAGTCCTCAGTTATGCTGTTCCTGAATAAAAAGGACCTGCTTGAAGAAAAGGTGCTCTATTCTCACCTCGTCGACTACTTCCCCGAGTATGACGGTGAGTTCATTCACTTTCCGAGTTTCGACATATTTCTGCATCGTAAGGGTTCCGATAGACCCTTTGTAACAACGAGATGATGCGTGATTTTCCCGTAACAGTTCACTTCGCTAACTGACCATATGTTTTTCAACAGAAACTCGAGGGGCAACAACAACCAGTCCACTAACTGGAGCGCCGGGTTCACTTCAGTTCAAAACATGCACCAGTGATACAGAACATGTCTGATTCCATGACCATCGGGTTGTGTTCCAATGCCGGACTGTTTCTGTTCTTGCCTAGAATCACCTTAAATCTCTCCTTGTCCGGGACACAGAGTGCGACTAATCGGTGGCCTTACGACAACTAACGAACTTTACGCGTGGGCTGTTTGGTGCTGGTATCCTGGAATCCGGCGTTTATTGTTCAGTTAGCTCGTCACATTGCCGCAGTAGTACATAAGCGGCCCTTTGGCCTGTCTTGGCAATGATGGAATGGCCGATCCTTCCCTAGCTTATTACGCCGCGTGTGTTAGTGGTCATGTCGACGAACATGGTACAGTCAGTTAGCCTATTTCACCAGTTTACTGATGACAGATAGACCGGCACCAGAGGCGTTTCAGGTAAACGCTACCTTGGAGCGGAGATCGGTGACCAGATACGCGCAGATTGCGACACGATGGTGAGTTCCGTGGACCACTTGGAGGTCAAGTTGCCGCACGTAACCATTGACAGTACTGGCGCAAGCCTCAATCTGTCCTCCGTGGCTTGGTGTAGGAACCGAGATCTGTTTGCGAATTCCGGTATCGTTCTCGCTTAAAATATCCCCAGTCGGTAGTTTTTTTGTTGACGAGCTTAGCTGAGCGTTGCACACCATGACATCGCCTTTCGAATCTCCTCGGTGGGTAACTACCTCATGTAGCAGACTTTCGGAATTCGCAGCAAGCATCACTGATCGAAAACCTCCAGCTCGGGGATATTCTGTGCTACATAAGGTTTAGTGATTGTACATCGGTTTGCTTACCGCTCAGCATCCACCTTTTTTCACCCATTGCCTATTCCGTTTCAAGCCCAACCCTGGATTCGTTGCTTGCTCCTGTGGAGGTTTAGTTGCTCTCAAACCTCCTACAGGTTGCCTAAGGAATGTGTCGAAAGGCTTGACTACCTGACTGCTTGTTCTAAGGGTATTGTTTGCCATGTCCCTTTACTCGTTTGTCCGATCTCGTACAGCTCCAAGTTGTGTCTCCGAACAAAGTAGTAGGCAGTCTCCTAACCCATATCTGTCATATTCCCTCTGCATCCTTCTATCCAACTTTCACCGCCATCAAGACTAAATGGGAATCTGTGCATCTCCCTCCCCCAATTGTTTGCATTTCAGGGCCACAGAGAGATGCGGAAAGCGCGCGAGACTTTATCCTAAAATTGTTTGTTGAACTCAATCCGGATCCGCATAAAATTATCTACTCCCATTTCACCTGTGCCACCGATACGGAAAATATTCGTTTCGTATTCGCAGCGGTCAAGGACACCATACTGCAACTCAATTTGGCCGAGTACAATCTGGTCTGATCCCCTACTCACCTCTTACCTGGTCTCAGCAATTCTCTTACACCCCTGGTGAATCCCGTCGATGAACAGATGGTCCCTTCGACTCTTGTGTGAGTTTAATTTTCCCTAGATTGTGCCGCCTTTTTACGGTACACGCTATTCGTTATCGCACAGCGTGTCACAAAATAATGCAATGGGACTTTCAACGACGTCTGTCTTCCTGTACCCATCTAGAGTGCTATTCTAGTCGCTGTGCTGTCTCGTAACGGAATGAATTAGTTTCCTGCTTACTATCTCCGCTGATTGCAATCGCCTTCGGCTGCTTCAGGTTCCAATTTTAATTCATACGGATTCTGATATCCTGACTAACTTTCCGTCGGGTATTTTGGTACCGATACTTGTGCAGTGTATGCGCGAACGTCACTTTTACAGAGCTGGTTTGGTTTAGTGTTCGTAGAAAAAATACTGCTAGGAATGCGTGCTAAAATTTTCCTGTCAACGAAATTCAATTTTTCCGCCGCCTGATGGCGCTGAATTGTTAGGTGGTCTGTGGAACGCACTGGCGATTCCCAGCAAATCATAAACCTTAGTCAGACCACCACAGAAAAGATGTGGTCATATATAACGACCAGTTCATCGTGAATAATCAAGGGACACCCAAGAGCGCACGGTGTCAAATCGGCTAATGTTGTTACCCAGTCACTGTCGCGCAGCTCTTTCACCAGACAGGTAACCAGTTACGAGCGGATGGGAGTTGGACCGATTCGTCTGTCTAACCCGCTTTTGTGTTCACGAAACGCACTGGTCAAATCACCCGTGGCCAACGACTAGGCTAACACAGGTCCACGCAAATACTCATACTGTTGTTCTATCAGATACTGGCCGATTTCAGGCTGTACGTTTTTCTATTGTCACCAATTACTACCACTAATAATAGTAATCGTAACATCCTCTCGGCGCCTAGATACTAAGCTACCCGAAGGAAGCACGAGGGCTGAAATAGTGCTAGGTTGCCCAATGCTAGACAGGAGCAGTCGAGATGCAGAGGTTGGGTTCGAATAACAGACTTTCCGGTCACGAAGTTCGCGCCTTAACTACTGAACTGTCTCGGCTGTTTTCACCAATTACCACGTAAAGAGTGAAATACTCAGCCCAGTCATAATACCGCTCTACTTGTTATGCGAGTAGTGGCCCACTGAAACGCATGGAAAACAGAACCGTTTGCTACCTGCTAATCGTTCGTCTTATCGGCACGTGTTTGAACCAAGTGGCCAGTAAGCACAAGCAATAAATTGAATGCGCTAATATTCTCAACCCCATACCGTCAATGAGTACAGTTCGAGCTCCAACAGAGGGGTGTGTAAACGAACAGACATAAGGCCAGTAGGGCTAGAATGCCACCCGCTCGTAACTAACCAGTCAATCACCACACCACAGTTATCAGTCTCTTGTCTCAGCGCCCAACTATCTTAGAGTCCTATGAAACTTTGAGTGCTGCAACGCATCCGCCTTTTTGGACAATGAAGCGAACACTACCATTTCGGTGTTTAAATTTTTCCCTTTGTGCCTCAGTTAATGGTATTTCGTGTCAGTTTTGTTTCGCTGGAAGCGATTGCCTTGGTGAGTTGTCCTCATACCGGTTTTGAGATATTTCTGAAACCGACTAATTCTGTTGTAGGAAATGATCTTTCTGATACATAGTATGTAAACTCACCGGAAGCGCGCTCTGATTGCCCCTCCTGCAACCGTGTATAGCTCTCTATTTACGCGAAGATACTCCATCACCACCATCAGCTGTAAAAACCGCGTACATGCCGTACAGTAGTTCCAGTTGCCGGCCACAGGCCGGTTATCATGAATGCTGTTTCACGCGAAGTGCGGAGACTACTATTCATCGGTTTCCAGAAGACTTCATCGTGCAGCAAGGTCACCGTATGCTGGAATGTTGAAAACAGCTTACAACTGTCTCATCTTTTCTCGGAGTCACCACCAGTGCGTACTGCACAGATTTCCAGGTGAATTCGCGGAATAACGGTTATACTTCTTCTCAGTTCTTGGTTTTATCCTCTCAGGTTAGCATTTTCAACAAGAAAACTACCAGGAGCAGTAAACATGTCAAAATCCAAAGAACAACACCTCTTGTCTAAAGTGCATGGACTTGGAACATTGGACATGAAATCCAATTCCCACTCCTGGTGTCTGCTCCCACTTAGGTAGGAGAAACAATCGACGGGTTCGAAACAACTCACATCAGTGTGTTCCTAACTGTCAGCTTTGTTAAAACACGCTCCAGGAGTTGTCATTAACCGGCTGTGCAACAGGTACTTCCATTGAAGAATGTGTCCAGCACCAGAAGCTGCGTTGGTTAGGCCATGTATGGCGCATGCCGAACCATCATTTGCCGAAGAGAGTGCTGTTTTCCATGCCCAATCCAGAGTGGCGAAATCAGAGAGGTGGTCAACCCTTGGGCTGGGAGAGGGGTATGAAAAAGATGCCATCGGTCCTACTCGCCTTCCAGGATGGGGACCACGTGATCCCCAGTGCACCTGGGGATGATGACATACTGTATTTGTCTGGAATCCCCACGTGCTTGCTTCCTAAGTAGTATCACTTAATCGTGGAATGATTTGCTTAGCTTGTCCAAGGGTCCTCAACCACCTCATCACCGAGCTCAAAATATGGGTCTAGTCTACGTCACTATGTGAGTTGTGAATGGCCTATTTAGTCTACTCCTGAAACCCGCTGTGATGTCTTGCATAGAGTGAGAACATTTTGAAGTTCGAGAACTAGGTTTCATAATGCACGTGAAGTTAATAACCTGTGTTAACCCATATAACTGCTTCATCTTTGCTGCGAATCTCTAAGGCGATTCGAACCCACAAGTCTCCGGATAGATGTTTGGACGGTGTCATCCATGTGTGGCCGAACAACAACGTGATCAACTGGTCACAGACAAGTATCACTACGTAACTCACGCCACGTGAATTATTTTTGACTGGCCTCTGAAGTTCACTCAGAGACAAATGCTGATTGCTGGTGATTCTCAACAAGGACGCCCAGCGTATTTCGGCTTTCTGGCGTGAGTTAACGTCACCTGTAAGATGAGATCTGGATGTACATATACTGCTGTTCGGTCGGATGTACAGATCCCGCATTTTTTCTCTTTTGATCGTTTTGAACGTTGTTGCTTATTTCAGCTCTGTACATTTCCTCGTTTTTTCCAGTCGACCTGTTTTTCGCGTGACACCGTCGTGGGACTTGTTCTTACCAGGAAACCAACCAGTCAACCGACTAAAAACCATCGTGTGCTGCTTCGCAATTCAACAACATTCTAGCAAAGCCGTCCTTCCACCGAAATGCTTGCTTTTACCTTCCTAATATTGGGCAGGTCTTGTGATTAGGGGCAACCCGGGAAACTGAAACCAGTTGACGTTTAGGTGCTTACAACTGAGCTGCCTGGGGTTTGCTCTTTTTCCCTCCCTCTTTTCCGCGTTTGGTCACCACTCGCAAGGCTTATTTCTGTTCCTTTACACGCTGACTACGCACAAAACACTGACCTGATCAATTCCGCTCCATTTTTCCTACAACCGATGTTATTCCCCACGCCACAACACCTCAAAATCCTCCCTCCAGACGTGTTCGCCCCGCTGTACCAGTTGAATTCCAATCAAGAAAACGCACCGATAAGCAAAACTGTGGCCCTCTTACACAGCTTCTGTCAAACTCCACCTTCTGCTTAGGTCCTCTGGTACAAGCGGGGGATTCCGATCCTCCCCGACTAGGTTCTTCACTCGTTTTTTTATCATGACATTTTTCTATTTTGAGGAGTTTTCTTTTCGTCCATTCATTCCCATCTCCATTTGAGACTGCTGTTTGCTTGTTTGCTTAGGTTTACCCCTCCTCGTGCTTGTTGCCACCTCTGTGTCTGACAATCAGTTCTTGCATTGATCACTGATCGATCCGCAATCAAGACTTCTGCCGTCACTTGTTTGTTAGAAAATCAGCTTGGATGAGTTCGTTAGCACAATTTGAAACAATTCCATTGCCAGTCTCCCATTTTCTTGTTCTGCTTCATTCTTGCCGGTCAGTAAAGTCTTTTTTATCGTTGATGAACAATACACATTCGCAAACAGAGGAAACTGCGTTACCCTAGGGTAACCCTTCCATCAGTGCTTCGTAAGTCTTTCAATCCAAACCCCCATGATTTGTTACCCATACTGCAATAATCGATCCTCTGTTTCATTCTGTTCTTGCCTGTTTTTTCTTCTATTTCTTTTGCCGTGTCTTTTTTTTCTTCACCGTGTGCGCACACTGATTTGCTTGCTGCATTCCTTCTGATATTGTGATTGGGCACGTGCGTTTTGTGCACATGGACACGATTCTCTCGGACCCTCCCATTGGCGCGTGTGCACACCGGCCGATCGGACAACCACTTGGGTGTCCTCGTGGTTTTAGTCAAGAGCGTGATCAATCTTTTCCAATTACCTTTTGGTCGGTGTTATTACACTAAGTTATTACATCTGCTGATGTTTCTTTTCTCTTCAGTGAAACGCTTCCGCTAGCTTTGTCGTCGTGTGATTCCACGTGTTTCCTTGTGTGATGACGTACTGTTCATCCTGGTGCCGTGCTAGTTGTCTCATTTGAACAAACCATTCTGGATGCAGCCTTATTTGCTAACACTGGGAGCAGTTGTCTCAGGTCGAACTGCTGTGCAATGGAGGATAAGCGGTTTGTGTAGGAAAACAGCGTCATTATGTGTGAAGCATTGCAGTCGCTTGTAAACGCAGAATCCATTACCGTTCTTGGCACAGTGTCCGCACTACCCACGTAAGTAGCGACCGGCCGTGTCACGCAACTATTCTCTACCCTTCTAATGGGCACGTTCACGTCAGTAGTTAAACACCTGCCCTAGTTCCGTGTTAAGGCTACGGCATTCATTGCGCGGGTGGTCCTGGTGTCAGTGAAATGACAACCCCCAAACAGTGTATGCTTACATGCAAGACAAGCCCTTCCCAAGGTGGACGGTTTATCTGCCGATAGTTAGGTCCAGCAAATGCCGAGGGAACTATCTCGTTCATGATGTTGTATGCACTCGACGGTCCATGTGTCACTCAATCTTTGGGCCCTGATCAGGCGGCTCCATAGGTGAGACGAAGCGCCGGATCCTATCAAGTCGGATGGTTCGTAATCCTGCTAGTTTCGTGAAAAGCAACACTACTGATTAGGTGACAAGTGACGGAACAGTAATCGGATAGATCCTTTTTGAGTTCCGGAGAATCATAAGGACAAACGCCAGTCGCCTCCCTGATCACCCACCGCGCTCAACTCCCGAGTATTTCTCGTACGGTGGCGCTCATGGCCACCGGCCACTCAGTAAGTTTGAACTACCTTGTAGTTACGCGATTTTCGACGCAGCTTAGTATCCTAATAATAGCTGAATATATTCCACTGGAGTGTTCTTGCGAATTTGTTTTCAGTTTTCAACCGTAGGTAGTTGTTCGTTGGCGGGCGTAGTTCGTCGCTTGTTTACATAGACAAGCACCGACCTACATTCAGCTATTTGTTTTGTTCACTGAAAGTGAATAATATCGATCCGCGAACAGTTTTGATGTAGTACTCCTTAAGCAAAGGGATCTGCGAGGTTGACCAGGGCATAGTTACATGAACCCATACAGATGTGTTCAGAACTTGTCCATACTTCAGTGCTACCAGGCCTTTGGGTCAGGATGGCTTTGGATAAAGTTATCGATGAACCATCGATCTGAGTGGACAGTGATGCTTCGAAATTGTGCGTACCTGGTTTCAGAATTCACATCAGCTTACGTTTGTTACCAGTGGTTTTCAAACTGTTAAATTGTATGTCTCTGTGTAACAGCATCTCACTGTGCGATTGAGACTGAAACAGTAGCAAACTTCAACTTGGTATATGGAAGACAAACGGTAAATCTTGGTGCTCTCACAGGTAAAAAAAAAACTGTCAGGTCTACACCTATTTTCTGACTAATAATTTCGAATCGTTCACCTGTAACACCCAGTGCCTAGCTGTCATGACACCAGAAGGAAGCACGAGGGCTGAGATACTGCCAGGTTGCCCAAGCCCAGGCAGGAACAGTCGAGATGCAGATGTTGGGTCCGAACTATGGACCTTCCTGTCAGTAATTCCGCGCCTTAACCATCCCGAGCTATCTGTATTAACAACCTCAGCTGAATTCCAACTCTATTCCTTGTTTACGATATTCCACAGCCGCATGTGCTGCACAAGCGTTGCCCCATACTTCACCTTCAGTGATATGAGACTACCATACGACCGGCGCCCGTAGGCGTAATGACAGTTGACACGACATGGGAGGAAAATCCACATTGTGACACCAGGGTGCGACCGTGAAGGTTTGTTCCACTGTCGCGCAGTCGACCAAATCCAGTTAGCTTGCTAGACGACTGCATTGTATACAACTTTCAAGCTTTCGGCTGCATAGACAGAGCGGTGGAGAAACTCTAAATGGACCACGAAGGATTGTTGATACGCAAACCATGCTATCGCACCTTAGCACGAGCCGTTACACTGCACTGCTTATGGCACTATCCTGATCACCGTATAAATTTGGCTACAGGAATCTAACATGTGCTTCGAGTCTATCGGCTAGCTCAGCTAGGGAGCGCATCAGATGCTGCACTGCATGATGCCGAGTTGCTCACAATGGACGTGTAGAACATAGCCTTCGCCCATGGACCGAGGTCGTGCTGTTGACCCTATAGAGGAGCATGTCGCTCCTTTGTTAGCTTGACCCGTAGTTTATCGGTAAAACTGGTGCTGGAAAACTGTCTTACATGCTATGCTAATCTCCCAAGGCACTGATATACTCCACTGGCTGTAGACAGATTTACCACCTCAAAATTGTTTTTAGAGAAATAGTAGAATGTCATCTGTCAACAGTTCACGTGTGTTATCACGGTGGCGGCTTCCGTATGCGTTTCATATCGACATCGAGAAGAATGACTCCGATTCCGCACCACTGATGGCTCCCAGTACCCAATTATTATACTTTGTGTTTCATTCAACGCGTCTCCCGTTTGTCTGTTTGCAATAGAGTATTCGTAAAAAGTAGAACAAGGTTGACGGGAACTCCTGAGCCCCAAAAAGGGTCATCGGCTGTCGAAGACTTTTCAGCAGCCTTGTGAGTAGTTTCCTTTATGAAAACATCCTTAACCTCTTGTGAGGTTCTGGATAGGACCTTATTCAACCCTTTCATCTGTTCCAGGTTTATTGGTCCGGTCTCATACAAGCTCCTGTTAGTGCACTATGTCCAACTATTGGTGCGTCGGATGCGTTAAATGGCTTTTGGTCTGTTTGTCAACTGGATTATCAAGGTTGGCGAACAGATCGACAGCTTTTCGGTAGAACTCGGGAGACATTCCGAGTGAGATGATGGCTAATCAACGTAATGGCCTTTTTTCTGCGCCACATTCATCCTCGTCCGGATAATGGTGACGTTCCCGATTGAAAAGATTATGTAGTCCCGTAGAAATTTATGGTAGGATACGCCTAACTGTCACTGATTGCATTTCCATACGGACCAATTAGCTTACCACAATATTCCTCCACATATCATCACTCTCGGACTGTGAGGCCTCTTGCACGTGTTGACCGCTTTGGTGTGCGACTGTTTCCAAATGCAGGTTTGGTGTTCGTTAAACTATCGACTCATCAATAAACAGCAGTTTCACAATCCATACGCACAACGTCGCACAATATTCCATATCGATACTCGGTCTCTTCATCTGCTTTACCTGTGATTAAATCCGTGCCTCCTCAGTATAGTTTCGGCCGAGATATTTTGTGCATCCAGTTGAGATCGTACTGTGAAACTCCTTGACAAAAAATTGAACACTTCTCTAACATCCCGGTGGTAAGGCCCCAAAAGCTCGTGCCCTCCAAACCGAAACGGATCACGGGTACTGAGTTTCTAAGCAAGCTCAACGGATAGGTACAAACAGCGCGTAACTACCACTAGAAGGAAAGTGCCTTCAGTTTCGCTGAAAGATACGACGCACTGCCACTTGTAACTATCGTAGAGATCCGCCATTGAAGTGCTCCATGCTGAGCGCACTATTTGCGAAAATAGCGGAAACCCTGGTACACTGTGCCTGAACAACTCCGTGACATGTAGCACACCATCTGTTGTGATCCTTAGGTGAGGTGGCAGTGGTTGAATGTTTGACCTAAAGCAGATGTTAGGTTTCTGTACCCAAATTTACAAGCGAAAATGACCGGCGTGATACCGTGCACAGCAGCCTAGTCACAGGAACACACCAGCGAATTGATATAGCTAGTCCCATCCGTCGTGGTTCACCGGAATCTGTCCGTTTTATTGCTGTCCTTTACGCAAGCTACTGCCTAAAATGCGGCACCTATGCTACCGTCTAACGAGCTAACCGCATTCGACCGGCCGCGCCATTGTCGCGGTAATAGGTGCAGCTAAAATGGATATGCACCATCGCAATCAACTGCTGGAACGTTTTGGGAAGTGAGCGTCCAAATCTCATGTCGTCACGGTTGTTACCAGGTTTATGGGAGCCGATCAGACGGGTTCTAATCAACTCCATCAGTGTCTTCTCAGGAATATTATCTCATGAGATTTCACAATGGTTGCTGTCTGCGATGCTTGATACTGGACCAAGTCACGATTCAAAGGTAGGCTGATCTTATCCACACAAAATTAACGCAGAAATCCTTATCGCCGACAGCACATCAGTGTTCAACAGGGATACCTCGTGACCGTACAGCCACAATTTATCAGAAAGCTTTATTGAGAAAAGTGGATGGGGAAGGGACTTGGTGCTAGCCTAGGAGAGGCCACTTCTCACAACCCTACGACGAAAACCCGTATTGTAGCTCCTCCTCCTTGGCTTACCGCCAAAAGCATCTAAAAGTAGCAGCCCTAGGGACTCGTGCATTGACCTCATCTGTCACACTACATTCGGGACTAATACAACACCCAAGATACATGGAAAGGCCCCACAACTTCCAGTGCATCTCCCTGGATTGTAAGTGGCGTGTCCGATGACTACCTGTCCAGGAGTAGGATCTTATACTTTGTGGGTGCAAAGCGAATGTAAAGAACGGGATGACTTTGGTCAGTTCATCCGGAAAAAACATGTGCCATTGTAGGAATCATGGTTGTACGCGGGCTGGGATACTGCCAGGGCGCCCAGACCTAGATCGTAGGGTCTTTGAATGAAAGCCTGTCTGGAAGGCAGTGGTATTTGGCGAGAGCTGCCAGTGCACTATTTTTTAAAAACAAGGTGGAACATGTTCCAACCCCCAACCCGGAGACTGTCCCTCACACCTCTAACCATTGAGAATCCTGGTGCGAGACTGCCAGTGTCGGACGTACACTCCCCACTATAGCTCAATGGGTTATGAAAGTGTATAAATCGCGATTTTCCGTCTCTTCGTGATGGGAACACGGTCCACCGCTCTTTAGGATCCAACAATCGAGTTGGTTAACCAAGTCAGTTTTTCAGGAAAGTGGGCTGACATGGCAGTCCATCCCAAGCTGTTAGTTATCATTTGAGGTGTCTGCAACTCCAGAGTGCTAAAATGTGATCCCGACTACTGATTATCTATCACTTAGTTTAGTCTCACCCGGGTCGTCAGCAGTCTCTTGTGGAGATTAATGAAATTTAGTGATGTTCAACTGGAGCTAACGCAGTGTATGCTGAGAAACCGGTTCGATCCCGTTGAGAAAAACAGAGACGGAATCTGTTGACATGGTTTCAGAACACTCCAAGCCGCGAATGGTGCGACCTCGACCATCAATAGCTTTTCGTTTCACGCCGATGGAACGCTAAGCTGCAGCAGAAGGGTGTGAAAGAAATCAAGAAACGTTTGGGTGCTGTCAGTGTTACTCGCCATCCAGGATGGGGACCGCGTGATCCCCAGTGCGCCTGGTTGGAGACACTGCAAGATATGGCTGCCAACCGATGTCAGTGACGATCTTGTTGTCAGTTACTATCCAGATTGCCTGAATGAGTGTTTGGAGGTGTAGCCACCTCGGAGTGATTGTAGTAGGTCCCCTCCCCATCCCTTTTACTATGCACAGCTGGGAGCTGAGTTTGAGGTGTTACACCAAACATAATGTGCCCAAATGCTCCATCTACTTGATACATACCGCACAGTCGTACCGCATACATCCGACCGGCCGGCGTCTATCGGTAAAACAGCAGAAAGGGCGGATGAATGTAGACCAAAGTGTGATACGGATATTGTCAAAACAATGGTCAACTGCGCGTCACAAATCGGCGGATACATTTTGGGAACAAGTTGACCACCGTCCAAACTCTTCTAGGATCTGCTTGAACAACAACCATTGATGAAGAAACATCACAACTGCTCAAAAACTTTCAAAGCAAACAACAGGATATTGATCCATCGGTGCCTACAATTCAGCCGATACTTGTTCGTTCAATGGTTCATTGCATTTAGCCCATGTTATCTGGTTGGGTTTGAAAATATCAAACTAGATAATATTAGCATTTCTCACATATGTGATCTAGCAACCTTGGTGAGGTCAATGAAGAAGACCCAATGTGTTTCAGACAACAAGAGGACAAAATCCAATGACTGGGGGGGACTTGACGACGTGTATTTGACATCTGAAAAGTGTTTGTTGAGAGAAAAGGGGCAGAATGCTGCTAGATCAAGTGGAGAAAGGGATTAGCTACACCACCATATACGCGCAGCACATCAGGGTGCACCGGTGATTTGCTTTCGTCGTTCCTCTGGTATGGTTAGACCGACTTTTTCAAACCTTGCTTCCAGTTCCGGGCGGAAATGACGTATGAGACCCTGAAGGGGAAAGGTGGTGGAAGAACGAATGAAGTTCGGGTGTTTGGGTTGGGGATTTAGCATACAAAGCCATTTCAGAAAAGAACAGAAATCATTATTTCCCAAGAGGATGGTTAAGACCAAAAATCGTCGGGAGATATTTTTCCATTTTTGTGACAGTGTACAGTAAAACGCCCGTCGATAAGTCAACTTTTAGAGGAAAGGGGGAAAAAGTAAACTTTGTCACATACCGGAGAAAGAGCATCTCCCAAAAGTTGCTCACACTATCTCCAGGAGTCTAACAATGCCGCAAAAGTGCAAACTTGGCCTACTGTCTCAGTCACAGCACGCCCATGTCCATTTCAGACCAAAGCACCAATCGGTTGGCGTTGAACGCTTGTCTGTAGCTGACTGTCTATCATCCCTTGCAGTCAACGTTTTAACTGATGTGTGCTCACTGTATTTGCCCTGACAATATAGAGGGCAACTATCTGGTTGGGCTATCCAACCTGAGAAATATATCAAACCGAACAGTACAGTTGTGCGGAGCACGCGTGGACAAAGGACACGAATACCTGTGATGAGTGGAAGACCAACGAATTGTCTTTGAGATTCGTACTGGGCATTGGTAATCTGTAAAAGAAAAGCTTCAACTCACCGGCAGTAAAACTTTCGTCTGACCATCATCATCATCATCGACAGCATGACATCACTGTTCAACACTGATGCTTCGCTCCCGTACAACCTGGATTTATTTGAAAGCCTTATTGTGAAGAAAAGAATAAAAATGGACAGAGAAGGGAGGACTTACTGCTGCCTTACTACAATCATTCCGAGGTGTCTACACCTCCAAACACTCACTCAGGCAATCTGGATAGAAACTGACAACAAGATCGCCACTGGCATCGGTTGGCAGCCCTATCTTGCAGCGTATCAAACCAGGCGCAATGAGGATCACGTGGTCACCATCCCGGAAGGCGAGTAGCACCGACAGTGCCCAAACGTTTCGTGATTTCTTTCATACCTTTCTGCCAGGTCAAGGGTTGACCACCTCTCTGATTCCGCCACTCTGAATTGGGCATGGAAAACAGCACTCTCTTCGGCAAACGATGATAAGGCATGCGCAGCACATGTGCCGACCAACGCAGCTTCTGGTGCTGGACACATTCTTCAATGAAAGTACCCGTTGCACAACCCAAAACTCGCTTTCTAACTGCCTCGTTACGGATTCATCGACACCAATCCACACGAGCTATGGTTCTGAGACAACGATTGTCGAACACCTGAAGACGTCTCAGTTTCGCTGCTCGAACCGGCCAAGTCTCACAGCCACACAACAAAAAAGCCCGCAGTGTAGCTTGATACACACGTCCCTTGAGATTCAGGGACACACCACTTTGACGCCATAGGTGTCTCAAATTAGCAAACGCGACCCGAGCCTTGGAGATTCGTGCATTTACCTCATCTGTCCGACCGTTTCACCGGATCTGTAATGTACTCTGAAGTGCTATCACGTTTGAAGGTCAGTCATGCATACAATGTTTTTTGTTGACGATCTCTCTCAGAAGGTTTGACAGCCTGAAACGACTAAGGAACCAGGACGGAGAGACAATGAGCACTTGA
This sequence comes from Clonorchis sinensis, assembly GCA_003604175.2. NCBI lineage: Eukaryota > Metazoa > Platyhelminthes > Trematoda > Opisthorchiida > Opisthorchiidae > Clonorchis > Clonorchis sinensis. Next base: position 21,936,680 of record CM030375.1, read on the forward strand.
AACCTACAAAGACATTCCTGCCCTGGTTATATGGACTCTCGAAAGTGGATAAACAGGGCAGTTCTACCTTGCACCGTCCCAGTAGCCCGTTGTTTGACTACGCTATTAGAACATACATGCAGACAACCGTGCACACTTGGTTTACGGACTCAATCCGGCAAATTCACATTATTCAAAAAACCTCCCTTCACAAATGTGCGCATCCTGGGAGGACGTAACTTACTCATGTGACTCCATCTGTGGTGCTGGAATTGGCTTCAATATTCCAAACATATTTCTCAGGAGAACTGCAACTGTTGAGCAAATTCAAGGTGTATTTTACGTTCGATAGCATAGTTTATAGACACCAAGATGGAGATCTGCCAGGAGACCTCTGCTGGTCGAAATTGGCAACTGGCTTCTGAACGCCCCATCACCATGTGCGGGGACATGGTTAGTGTCAAAAAGTTAGCAACTTGTTTTCACCTTCATGACGTGGATCCCAATAGAAAGTGAAACGAACAATCCAAGCCAATAGGCAAGCCCTTAGAATTTCATTGATATTTTACACAAACTGGACTAAGTTCTAGGTCCAGCGAATAGGACCAGAAGGATTTGCTCACGTGACATTATATATGAAAAAATTACAGCTGTGGAGGAAGTTTTAGGAGGGAACACACAGACTTTTGGACTTCGTTAGAAAGTATATATATATATATATATATCCGATACCAGTGACGGAGAAAAGTTTACCGTCACCAAAAAGCCAATGTATACAAGGCTACCTTTCAAGAGCGATAGGGGTTCGCAGATCGGATGAAACAGTCGCTCAGAACTTTGAATGCCCCTGAACTGACGCTTTTCTGTTGCAGTTGACCGGTGCTCAATACAAATCTCAAATGCAATTCGTCTTTCCGTCGTATGATCAGACGTTTGGCACACAGGATCAAATGTCATCGTCCGAAATCTCCCCGATCGGGGATCGAGAAGTTAGGCAACGACACAATTCTAAGTCATCATTTATCGGATCCCAAGCAGTCGACCAAAATAGCTCTGTAGTTGATTTTGAACTCGAGCGAATCAATCGTTATCAGATCACTGAGTCTAATTTCGTATGCACAGAAGCGATTGAGCGGGTCATCGATCGACCAACCAAGAGCAAACACCATTCTCGTCACCTGACTGCTATTGAATGCTTCCGGCTGTCTGATGCCGATTGGGCATGCAGTTTCTGTATGTTCGTTTCTTCAACGTTCGACTGTAAAAGTCAATCCAGACCTATCGAACACATGTATGCTCACCGAACTACGTATTTTCAGTTTCGTAAACAGCTTTTAGCCATTCGGGGGGGGGGAGGAGCGGTGACAGTGACTCATAAAACCACACCGATTACCGGTTCTACAAGAAACTCCACTAACTCTAGGTACCCTCAACTAAGGAAAATGACCAGTATGATGCCCGGAATGGGAAGGATTTTCGCGCCGAACTCTGAAAAAACACTTATACTTCACAGGACAAGTTACCTTCCGAGGCGCACCTAGGAGCATCGAGTTGACATTACGAGGGATGGAGATCGAGAGATCATTCAGCTGTAACACTCTTTTGGTGCCTAGTTGTCATGCCACCAGAAGAAAGCACGAGGTTCGGGATACTGCCTGGGTTGCCCAAGCCTAGACAGGGAAATTCGGGTTCGAACCACGGACCTTCCGGTCAATAAATTCGCGCTCTAACCACTAAGCCATCTTGCCACCTAGAGACTATTGAGAGAGAGAGATCGTTCAACATTACGGACGGGTTCACAATGGGCCTACAGGTCTAGATTACAGCTATATTCGTGCAAAGAGAGGTTGCTTTCAGCTGGTCCCCTGGAACGTATTTCAGTGGTTATCACCCTCCTGAAGGGAACCGTTCCCCACAGGACGGAAACTGTACTAAAATGCTACCAGCTGTTGGTACGTCCCTTCTGGTCAACTAACATAATATAACCAGCTGCCATTTCACCCGAATGAAGCACGAGGACTGAACTATTGTCAGGTTGCTCAAGCCTGGACAGGAGCAGTCGAGATGCAGAGATTGGGTTAGAACTACGGATCTTCTCGTCAGTAAGTTCGTATCCTAGCCACTGAGATACCTGGAGCTTCTGATCAACTAGTCATCGGCTGATTGCCCTGTGTTTTATACTCTGTAAAATAGTAATAATAAATTGGCGAGAACCTCTCTTTAGCCAAAAAAGTGAATACAATATCGCCCTTCATGCTGGACGCCCCACTGCTCAGAGACCTGGCGTTTAATCACTCACGAATGAGAAACTCTTGCTGAGAGAAGGCGGCCATTCCTCGGGCTGACATACCAAGCGGTTGGAAAAGTGCCAACCAATCCGTCTTTGATCGGTTTCACCATCAGTATGGCTATACCAGTTCCGTATTTCTCCAAGCTCGCACACACTGATCCTATTATATTGACCCGCTTTGCAGCATAGTAGGAATGTGAATGTCACATGGTGCAGCCAAATCCCAGGCACTATCCACCGATTAATCAAAAAGGGCGGGCAGCATGACCCAGTTTGTCGACTTCATTGCGGAAGTAAATGGTACGCCAAACAGATTCAGGGCAGGTAAATCCAATCCTTTGAGAATCCGTGCAAAGTGAAACTATTGTTTATACGTAATGCACTACTCATAAGGTTGCTGAAAATTCCTCGACAGCCCACGACCGGACTAGACAAGCCTACCTGACCTGATCGGTGGGAGTTCCTATAGTTAACCTGTTCAGATATGGACTCGATTCTGCAGTTAACGGCATATCACGTAAAATAAACTGCACAGTTGAGGGATATGTGACCTTGTATGCTACATAAGTGTAAGTCAATAACAGTACTTATCAGCCGTTACTAGCTGATTAATATGGCATTCACCTACCAAATCGTGGTTCAGGTGCCTAGCTACAATGCCGACCGAATGAAATACGAGGGCTCAGCTACTGCCAGGTTGTCTAGACAGGAACAGTCGAGATGCAGAGGTTGGGTTCGAACCACAAACCTTCCGGTCAGCAAATTCGCGCTCTAACCACTGAGCCATTTCGAACTACCATCCAGCAATCCGAGCATTGTACTGAAGCTTCTCGGATTCCCAAGCCAGATTGACTTTCCTTGTGTATAATAATCGGGATTGAAAACTTCGAAATTAATTGTCGACACAAATAACGCGTAAATGCAAGCAGAAAAGTAACTCCAGGCAACAGTCGCAGCAGAATCATGTCAAGGCCCGTCAACCTCTTTGAGAATAGAATATGTGAAGACACGTAAACATGGAGCCGATTTGAGGAAGAGGTGACGCGCTGAGTGCGATCAAGACTGGTCCAGGTAGTATCGATCAGTCTTACCTGAACTGGCCAGGCCGCCCCGTCAGCCAGAGCACAAATGGTATGCCCTTCCATCTGCTTCGATATCTCCCACAGCATATCGATTTCTCGCTTGTCCGCCTTGCCTTGCACTGAAATTTAAAGTGAAAAACAATAACTCAATAACTGGTCTAGGTAGCAAGTGATTCGTAGGTATCGATCGAGGAGAGTGAACTCACCGAAACGACCCGTGATCTGGCGCAACCATCGACAGCCCTCACGACACGGAGTGCACTGGCCACAGCTCTCGTGTTCGTAGAATTGCATGAGTCGATGAATGCAACGAACGACGTCGGCTGATTTGTTCATAACGATAACGGCCGCGGTGCCCAATCCAGATTTGGCCTCGATCAGCGAGTCAAAATCCATCAGCACTGTGGAACAGACGCTAAGAAGAAACAGGGGAAAAGGGTTTGATGATGTCCATGTTAGTCGGCTATCAGAAACAAAGTACGCAGTGACTGTGGTCAGATCCTCAACACCAAAAGCTTGGCCAGGGAAGCACCCGGGTGCTCTCTACCTCTCAAACTTCCAATGGACAGTATTCAAACAGTTCCGATGGGACTACTTTATTCACAAAACTCAACAATATGCTTTGGAGCACCTCTCATATCAGCCAGTCAGCTTATCCGCTGCAAACCATGTGCCAAAGGTACTTTGGTTCCAGCTGTTACAGTTTCGGTCACTTGAAAATGGAAGAACGTGGGAGATATAGCCAAGTATTGGGGGTAACGGCACAATCAGTTGGTTAGACAAACGAGACATTAAAGGCGACAGCTTTGGTGCACGAGCGCCACTGCCTGCGTGATGGAGCCATGTCTACCAATGTCACTAAATATTGATGAGTTGAGTCCCGGAGTTCCCATCCAGAAAAACGGTAGCTGTCGGCCCGACTGAGTTTACTGGTTAGTGTTTTCATACCTCGTTGCCGGGCAACACACCGTCCATATCTCGGTCGCTTTCACCCAGCTCAGGGTTGGACGAAAAGGTCTCTGCAAAGCAGACGGTCCTCTGAAACACTCAGGTTTGATTGACTCATACATGGCACACAGATATATTGTCATCCCAGCCATCACCCCAAAGAGAGACCAAACCGGGGGAGAGGAGACAATTAGCCTCACTCAAGGGTGTCACACGTTAATTTGTGGATGACGGAGGACATTAATGTTAGTTTTCGGGAGCTACGTATCCCAAGGTCACTGTATTGGACTGTTGCGACTCAGGAATTAATTTCCCTCAAGCTCGTAAGGTCAGTAATACAATCGAAAGCAACATCGGTGTTTGAACTGATGCACTTAAGAGGTCTTTTCCTCCATAGAAAGTGACAGTATGAACGTAACTGATATTGGCTGATGACCATCCCTTGCGAGCTTTCCAATCGAGTGCACAAGGGTCAGGAAAAACCCGACAATGTCCATCATGCTCTCGTTTCAAGTTATACCTTGTCTATCTTTTGTATAAATTCCCTGAAGGAAGCGGGGAACACAAAACATTTCCCAATAGATGGTGTTCGTAACACAGGACCAAGACGCCGCAGTTCGCGGTTCTGATTGTTATCCGTAGCCACACTGGAGAAGTTTGACATGGAGTTGACGGGCAACTACACCAAGAAAACCAAAAGGAAAAATCCTCACTCTTTCGGGATAAGCGGAACGGAACTTCCACCGGGTATCACAGCCAACAAATTGTCCCATCCGCCAATAACTCCACCAGCATGCCGCTCGATGAGATCTTTCAGAGGAATAGACATTTCCTCCTCCACAGTGCATGGATTGTTCACGTGACCTACATGCGGAAGAAAAATCAAAGCGCCGATGAAGCAAGTGAACTGGACAGTTCAGATGATTGAACAATACAAAGTGTAAATAGATCTACAACCACGGTCATGTCAAAAAAAAACTAAAAAAAACTGTTCAGCTGTAACACCCTTTCGGTGCCTAGCTGCCATGCCACCCGAGGGAAGCACGCGGACTGAGTTAATGCCAGGTTGCCCAAGCCTAGACAGGCGAAGTCGAGAGGCAGAGATCGGGTTCTAACCACGGGTATTGCGGTCAGTAAATTCGCGCTCTAACCACTTGAGTCATCTTGCCCACGTCATTTGAAAACCCAGCAGGGATAGCTGTAACGCCCTTCTAGTGCTTAGCTGCCATGCCACGCGGAGAAAGAACAAGAGCTGGGATACCGCTAGGTCGGCCAAGTCTAGACAGAAACAGTTGAGTTCGAACCACGGATCTTCCGGTCAGTAGTTTCGCGTCTTAACCACTGAGCCACTTCGTGCTCGCAGGGATAGCTGATCATCGGTTTAGTAGGCAAACAGTAAGCGTAACGATGAAATTCACAGTAAGCAACAAAAAGGTGGGTAGAAAAGAACCGCGAGTGATGAGAATACACGAAAGTGTCTGCACCAAACGGGCGTCAAATTACTCATAGTCCACAAACGAACGAAGTAAACATGGTTGCAGTGAATTGCACACGGAGGACGCACTTTTGGGCGTAACATAGTCTACGTTCAGTCCCGGTGAACTTCCACTCCAACAGGATCTCTTCCAGAACCAAGCAAATTTACACCACACCGGTTACAGTGTTCTAACAGTTCGGACGCGGATTGGTGTGCGAACCCTAGGGATTCAGTCGCGCACTATTCTAAAAGACATAGTACCAGGAAAGTGAACGCTGAGACAATTGAATCTAAGCAAATTTAGGCGGGCGAAGCAAGATACAACGATGAGACATCACTGACCTGAAATGTTGAACAGTTTTGTCCCGCGATTTCGCTCGCGGCCAAAACTAGCGAACCATTCCCCACCACGACGACATATTGTTGGCGATACGGCTACCGTTTCCACATTGGTTACCGTCGTGGGGCACCCAAAAAGACCAATATCGGCAGGAAACGGTGGTTTTAGGCGAGGTTTGCCCTGCAGAAGAAGAAGGCCAGACAGTGGAGACAAGTAAAGGAACGGAACGTCAAGCGATCAAGATACAATGGTCGGCTCCTTACTAGAACGCAAGCTCGTTCCCCTGACTGTTGGGGTGACTGAACAGACCGTTGCACATACATGGGACAGACGAGGGGTGCAACCCTTCCGGGACTGCGATGACACAGACGATGAAACAAAGAGAAGGAGCAATGCTAAGGGACAGCTACTTCGATAGTTTGGTTGGAAATCTTATTTTTCTGTAGTGTATTAGCCTCCGCTAAAATGCTTGCTTTTGAAGGGGGAGGGTCTCACTATCATAGCATCGGTTCACTGGATGGGCGAGTTAAAAGTGTCCAACTGCTGTAATACGCTCTCAGGATACTGAAACAATTACTGTTGTTCGTCTGGCTCGGTTAGCACTCTGTCCGTCCTTTGGAGAGACGAATAATATCGATAAAATAACTGTTTAGCTGTAGTACCCCTCCGGTGCCTGCTACCTGAAAGAGATCATACCAAGTTTCTCAAGCCTGGACAGGAGCACTTGAAGTGTGCGGGATTGAATTAGAACCACGGACCTACCAGTCAGTAAGTTCACACCTTAACCACTGAGCCATCTCGAGCTCAGTCGAGTGAAACCGTAGGACTTAACCACCCAAACGATCATTTCCTTGATACTAGCTGATAGCCGAACGTAAGAAACCAGGTTTTTCGAATAAGACTGTTCGTAAGGAAACCCATGGACAGTTAATGTGTGGTGCTTGACTCACTGGTTCAAACACATCCCGATAAGGCAGCATGAATGTGACGCTGCGATGCCCCTAGAAAAAACATTGTAGCGGGTGACCCCATAGGACATTGTTTGCTGGGGTAATGAGCGAATGTCCACACGGGACGTAAAAGCGAGTATGACACAACTAAAACGTTACCACTTTTTTTTCAAATAATGTCCTTCTAACAAAGAAAGCCTTCATATGTGTTCACATTACGTTAAAAAGAGTTACGAAGAATTGGTGGTAAACAAGGAATAAGGAAACATACCTGTTTTCCCTCAATCGACTCGATCAATGCCGTTTCTTCCCCACAAATATACGCGCCAGCGCCACGGTGAACGTATACATCGAAATCGTAGCCCGAACCACACGCGTTCTTCCCCAAATAACCCGCGTCATAAGCCTAGATGATAGGAAGATGGTAACGTTTGGATGATTTGCGACTGAGAAGTACTAGTTCATGCCTCGAATTGGCAACGAACTGACGACTACGGAACACGAGATTGCAACGGTTGTGGTGGCTCACAGAAGCGAATCGCACCAGCAACAAACCGTCTACTGAGGGTTCCAGCTTCCTTCAAATGGGGAACTCGGTGAACTTACGCGTAGACAACCCGGTTTGAGCTCTCTGACGGGCGCGTCTTTATTAGTTTAGCGTTCATTGATTGATCAGTGAAGTCACAATAGACAGACAACGTGTAATAAACACGAGGACAGTCAGAAACCACGTCCTATGATGTGCACTTTTTCAAGCGCACGCGACACTTCAATGCAATGGACTAATGGATTGTTGAGAAAGGGTAGCATCGGAAAGTTGAGCATTCCACATTACTGTTAGTCAAATCGTCATCATTATTAACAACAGCATAAGAACACTGGTGCGCAACTACCACACAATCATGTCAATTCATCCAAGGCCGTGTAAAAAAAGGAGGGCAAGTGGAGAGGAGATATGGGCTTGGTCCTGACCAGCGACAGACACCCGAGGTACCTACACTCCAAACAATCACTCAGGCAACCTGTGTGGAAACTGACAGCACGAATACCATTGACACAATTTCGCGTGACATCTCCCATTCTCGCCTGTGACGCCATGCCTTGCTCATCTCAAGGTCCGCGCCAGTTTGAATTCGGCTTTGAAAACAACGTTCTTCTAGGTGTACGGTAAACCGACCTTGGCAACACGTGACCAATCCAACAGCAAGCGCCTGGTGCCTCATCACATACGCCTTTCCTGATCATCGTCCTTCGAATTCAGTCGTGCCAGCCTGTCTCACCTATGACAGCGGCGATAAAAGACCTGAAGACACCATGGATCCTGTGAGTAAAGACCAAGTCAGTAGAACTCGTACTATACCCTAACCCAAACGACCCTCAAACCCCAAAAACATGCTCATATGACGCCAGAGTAACGCGAATTAGCAAAGGCGACTTTCGTCTTGAAGGCTGCTGTAGAGGCTTGATCAAAGCCCAAACAAATTGCAAGATACATAGATCGTTCAGCTGTAACACCCTTCCAATGTCCAACTGCCATGCCACATGAAACAAGCAAGAGGGCTGGGATACTGCCAGGTTGCCGAAGTCTAGACAGGGGAAGTCGAGAGGCAGGGGCTGGATTCGAACCATGGACCTTCCGGTCGCGCTCTAACCACAGAGCTATCTCACTCCCACTTCCAAGTGGTCTATCCATGATATAAAAAACTGAGCCCCCGGGTGAGATGAACAACCACATTACAGAATGAAACAGGAAAGCGGAAGCGAAGTTAAAGCATAACATAAAAAACAGAATTAAAACAGATCCATTATTATCATTATGAAGGCAACGGAGAGTGTAACATAGTTATTAGACTCGTTTTGGATATTGATGATAAGATAACTGTTCAGTTGTAACACTCGCCAAAAAGACCAATATCGGCAGGAAACGGTGGTTTTAGGCGAGGTTTGCCCTGCAGAAGAAGAAGGCCAGACAGTGGAGACAAGTAAAGGAACGGAACGTCAAGCGATCAAGATACAATGGTCGGCTCCTTACTAGAACGCAAGCTCGTTCCCCTGACTGTTGGGGTGACTGAACAGACCGTTGCACATACATGGGACAGACGAGGGGTGCAACCCTTCCGGGACTGCGATGACACAGACGATGAAACAAAGAGAAGGAGCAATGCTAAGGGACAGCTACTTCGATAGTTTGGTTGGAAATCTTATTTTTCTGTAGTGTATTAGCCTCCGCTAAAATGCTTGCTTTTGAAGGGGGAGGGTCTCACTATCATAGCATCGGTTCACTGGATGGGCGAGTTAAAAGTGTCCAACTGCTGTAATACGCTCTCAGGATACTGAAACAATTACTGTTGTTCGTCTGGCTCGGTTAGCACTCTGTCCGTCCTTTGGAGAGACGAATAATATCGATAAAATAACTGTTTAGCTGTAGTACCCCTCCGGTGCCTGCTACCTGAAAGAGATCATACCAAGTTTCTCAAGCCTGGACAGGAGCACTTGAAGTGTGCGGGATTGAATTAGAACCACGGACCTACCAGTCAGTAAGTTCACACCTTAACCACTGAGCCACTTCGTGCTCGCAGGGATAGCTGATCATCGGTTTAGTAGGCAAACAGTAAGCGTAACGATGAAATTCACAGTAAGCAACAAAAAGGTGGGTAGAAAAGAACCGCGAGTGATGAGAATACACGAAAGTGTCTGCACCAAACGGGCGTCAAATTACTCATAGTCCACAAACGAACGAAGTAAACATGGTTGCAGTGAATTGCACACGGAGGACGCACTTTTGGGCGTAACATAGTCTACGTTCAGTCCCGGTGAACTTCCACTCCAACAGGATCTCTTCCAGAACCAAGCAAATTTACACCACACCGGTTACAGTGTTCTAACAGTTCGGACGCGGATTGGTGTGCGAACCCTAGGGATTCAGTCGCGCACTATTCTAAAAGACATAGTACCAGGAAAGTGAACGCTGAGACAATTGAATCTAAGCAAATTTAGGCGGGCGAAGCAAGATACAACGATGAGACATCACTGACCTGAAATGTTGAACAGTTTTGTCCCGCGATTTCGCTCGCGGCCAAAACTAGCGAACCATTCCCCACCACGACGACATATTGTTGGCGATACGGCTACCGTTTCCACATTGGTTACCGTCGTGGGGCACCCAAAAAGACCAATATCGGCAGGAAACGGTGGTTTTAGGCGAGGTTTGCCCTGCAGAAGAAGAAGGCCAGACAGTGGAGACAAGTAAAGGAACGGAACGTCAAGCGATCAAGATACAATGGTCGGCTCCTTACTAGAACGCAAGCTCGTTCCCCTGACTGTTGGGGTGACTGAACAGACCGTTGCACATACATGGGACAGACGAGGGGTGCAACCCTTCCGGGACTGCGATGACACAGACGATGAAACAAAGAGAAGGAGCAATGCTAAGGGACAGCTACTTCGATAGTTTGGTTGGAAATCTTATTTTTCTGTAGTGTATTAGCCTCCGCTAAAATGCTTGCTTTTGAAGGGGGAGGGTCTCACTATCATAGCATCGGTTCACTGGATGGGCGAGTTAAAAGTGTCCAACTGCTGTAATACGCTCTCAGGATACTGAAACAATTACTGTTGTTCGTCTGGCTCGGTTAGCACTCTGTCCGTCCTTTGGAGAGACGAATAATATCGATAAAATAACTGTTTAGCTGTAGTACCCCTCCGGTGCCTGCTACCTGAAAGAGATCATACCAAGTTTCTCAAGCCTGGACAGGAGCACTTGAAGTGTGCGGGATTGAATTAGAACCACGGACCTACCAGTCAGTAAGTTCACACCTTAACCACTGAGCCACTTCGTGCTCGCAGGGATAGCTGATCATCGGTTTAGTAGGCAAACAGTAAGCGTAACGATGAAATTCACAGTAAGCAACAAAAAGGTGGGTAGAAAAGAACCGCGAGTGATGAGAATACACGAAAGTGTCTGCACCAAACGGGCGTCAAATTACTCATAGTCCACAAACGAACGAAGTAAACATGGTTGCAGTGAATTGCACACGGAGGACGCACTTTTGGGCGTAACATAGTCTACGTTCAGTCCCGGTGAACTTCCACTCCAACAGGATCTCTTCCAGAACCAAGCAAATTTACACCACACCGGTTACAGTGTTCTAACAGTTCGGACGCGGATTGGTGTGCGAACCCTAGGGATTCAGTCGCGCACTATTCTAAAAGACATAGTACCAGGAAAGTGAACGCTGAGACAATTGAATCTAAGCAAATTTAGGCGGGCGAAGCAAGATACAACGATGAGACATCACTGACCTGAAATGTTGAACAGTTTTGTCCCGCGATTTCGCTCGCGGCCAAAACTAGCGAACCATTCCCCACCACGACGACATATTGTTGGCGATACGGCTACCGTTTCCACATTGGTTACCGTCGTGGGGCACCCAAAAAGACCAATATCGGCAGGAAACGGTGGTTTTAGGCGAGGTTTGCCCTGCAGAAGAAGAAGGCCAGACAGTGGAGACAAGTAAAGGAACGGAACGTCAAGCGATCAAGATACAATGGTCGGCTCCTTACTAGAACGCAAGCTCGTTCCCCTGACTGTTGGGGTGACTGAACAGACCGTTGCACATACATGGGACAGACGAGGGGTGCAACCCTTCCGGGACTGCGATGACACAGACGATGAAACAAAGAGAAGGAGCAATGCTAAGGGACAGCTACTTCGATAGTTTGGTTGGAAATCTTATTTTTCTGTAGTGTATTAGCCTCCGCTAAAATGCTTGCTTTTGAAGGGGGAGGGTCTCACTATCATAGCATCGGTTCACTGGATGGGCGAGTTAAAAGTGTCCAACTGCTGTAATACGCTCTCAGGATACTGAAACAATTACTGTTGTTCGTCTGGCTCGGTTAGCACTCTGTCCGTCCTTTGGAGAGACGAATAATATCGATAAAATAACTGTTTAGCTGTAGTACCCCTCCGGTGCCTGCTACCTGAAAGAGATCATACCAAGTTTCTCAAGCCTGGACAGGAGCACTTGAAGTGTGCGGGATTGAATTAGAACCACGGACCTACCAGTCAGTAAGTTCACACCTTAACCACTGAGCCACTTCGTGCTCGCAGGGATAGCTGATCATCGGTTTAGTAGGCAAACAGTAAGCGTAACGATGAAATTCACAGTAAGCAACAAAAAGGTGGGTAGAAAAGAACCGCGAGTGATGAGAATACACGAAAGTGTCTGCACCAAACGGGCGTCAAATTACTCATAGTCCACAAACGAACGAAGTAAACATGGTTGCAGTGAATTGCACACGGAGGACGCACTTTTGGGCGTAACATAGTCTACGTTCAGTCCCGGTGAACTTCCACTCCAACAGGATCTCTTCCAGAACCAAGCAAATTTACACCACACCGGTTACAGTGTTCTAACAGTTCGGACGCGGATTGGTGTGCGAACCCTAGGGATTCAGTCGCGCACTATTCTAAAAGACATAGTACCAGGAAAGTGAACGCTGAGACAATTGAATCTAAGCAAATTTAGGCGGGCGAAGCAAGATACAACGATGAGACATCACTGACCTGAAATGTTGAACAGTTTTGTCCCGCGATTTCGCTCGCGGCCAAAACTAGCGAACCATTCCCCACCACGACGACATATTGTTGGCGATACGGCTACCGTTTCCACATTGGTTACCGTCGTGGGGCACCCAAAAAGACCAATATCGGCAGGAAACGGTGGTTTTAGGCGAGGTTTGCCCTGCAGAAGAAGAAGGCCAGACAGTGGAGACAAGTAAAGGAACGGAACGTCAAGCGATCAAGATACAATGGTCGGCTCCTTACTAGAACGCAAGCTCGTTCCCCTGACTGTTGGGGTGACTGAACAGACCGTTGCACATACATGGGACAGACGAGGGGTGCAACCCTTCCGGGACTGCGATGACACAGACGATGAAACAAAGAGAAGGAGCAATGCTAAGGGACAGCTACTTCGATAGTTTGGTTGGAAATCTTATTTTTCTGTAGTGTATTAGCCTCCGCTAAAATGCTTGCTTTTGAAGGGGGAGGGTCTCACTATCATAGCATCGGTTCACTGGATGGGCGAGTTAAAAGTGTCCAACTGCTGTAATACGCTCTCAGGATACTGAAACAATTACTGTTGTTCGTCTGGCTCGGTTAGCACTCTGTCCGTCCTTTGGAGAGACGAATAATATCGATAAAATAACTGTTTAGCTGTAGTACCCCTCCGGTGCCTGCTACCTGAAAGAGATCATACCAAGTTTCTCAAGCCTGGACAGGAGCACTTGAAGTGTGCGGGATTGAATTAGAACCACGGACCTACCAGTCAGTAAGTTCACACCTTAACCACTGAGCCACTTCGTGCTCGCAGGGATAGCTGATCATCGGTTTAGTAGGCAAACAGTAAGCGTAACGATGAAATTCACAGTAAGCAACAAAAAGGTGGGTAGAAAAGAACCGCGAGTGATGAGAATACACGAAAGTGTCTGCACCAAACGGGCGTCAAATTACTCATAGTCCACAAACGAACGAAGTAAACATGGTTGCAGTGAATTGCACACGGAGGACGCACTTTTGGGCGTAACATAGTCTACGTTCAGTCCCGGTGAACTTCCACTCCAACAGGATCTCTTCCAGAACCAAGCAAATTTACACCACACCGGTTACAGTGTTCTAACAGTTCGGACGCGGATTGGTGTGCGAACCCTAGGGATTCAGTCGCGCACTATTCTAAAAGACATAGTACCAGGAAAGTGAACGCTGAGACAATTGAATCTAAGCAAATTTAGGCGGGCGAAGCAAGATACAACGATGAGACATCACTGACCTGAAATGTTGAACAGTTTTGTCCCGCGATTTCGCTCGCGGCCAAAACTAGCGAACCATTCCCCACCACGACGACATATTGTTGGCGATACGGCTACCGTTTCCACATTGGTTACCGTCGTGGGGCACCCAAAAAGACCAATATCGGCAGGAAACGGTGGTTTTAGGCGAGGTTTGCCCTGCAGAAGAAGAAGGCCAGACAGTGGAGACAAGTAAAGGAACGGAACGTCAAGCGATCAAGATACAATGGTCGGCTCCTTACTAGAACGCAAGCTCGTTCCCCTGACTGTTGGGGTGACTGAACAGACCGTTGCACATACATGGGACAGACGAGGGGTGCAACCCTTCCGGGACTGCGATGACACAGACGATGAAACAAAGAGAAGGAGCAATGCTAAGGGACAGCTACTTCGATAGTTTGGTTGGAAATCTTATTTTTCTGTAGTGTATTAGCCTCCGCTAAAATGCTTGCTTTTGAAGGGGGAGGGTCTCACTATCATAGCATCGGTTCACTGGATGGGCGAGTTAAAAGTGTCCAACTGCTGTAATACGCTCTCAGGATACTGAAACAATTACTGTTGTTCGTCTGGCTCGGTTAGCACTCTGTCCGTCCTTTGGAGAGACGAATAATATCGATAAAATAACTGTTTAGCTGTAGTACCCCTCCGGTGCCTGCTACCTGAAAGAGATCATACCAAGTTTCTCAAGCCTGGACAGGAGCACTTGAAGTGTGCGGGATTGAATTAGAACCACGGACCTACCAGTCAGTAAGTTCACACCTTAACCACTGAGCCACTTCGTGCTCGCAGGGATAGCTGATCATCGGTTTAGTAGGCAAACAGTAAGCGTAACGATGAAATTCACAGTAAGCAACAAAAAGGTGGGTAGAAAAGAACCGCGAGTGATGAGAATACACGAAAGTGTCTGCACCAAACGGGCGTCAAATTACTCATAGTCCACAAACGAACGAAGTAAACATGGTTGCAGTGAATTGCACACGGAGGACGCACTTTTGGGCGTAACATAGTCTACGTTCAGTCCCGGTGAACTTCCACTCCAACAGGATCTCTTCCAGAACCAAGCAAATTTACACCACACCGGTTACAGTGTTCTAACAGTTCGGACGCGGATTGGTGTGCGAACCCTAGGGATTCAGTCGCGCACTATTCTAAAAGACATAGTACCAGGAAAGTGAACGCTGAGACAATTGAATCTAAGCAAATTTAGGCGGGCGAAGCAAGATACAACGATGAGACATCACTGACCTGAAATGTTGAACAGTTTTGTCCCGCGATTTCGCTCGCGGCCAAAACTAGCGAACCATTCCCCACCACGACGACATATTGTTGGCGATACGGCTACCGTTTCCACATTGGTTACCGTCGTGGGGCACCCAAAAAGACCAATATCGGCAGGAAACGGTGGTTTTAGGCGAGGTTTGCCCTGCAGAAGAAGAAGGCCAGACAGTGGAGACAAGTAAAGGAACGGAACGTCAAGCGATCAAGATACAATGGTCGGCTCCTTACTAGAACGCAAGCTCGTTCCCCTGACTGTTGGGGTGACTGAACAGACCGTTGCACATACATGGGACAGACGAGGGGTGCAACCCTTCCGGGACTGCGATGACACAGACGATGAAACAAAGAGAAGGAGCAATGCTAAGGGACAGCTACTTCGATAGTTTGGTTGGAAATCTTATTTTTCTGTAGTGTATTAGCCTCCGCTAAAATGCTTGCTTTTGAAGGGGGAGGGTCTCACTATCATAGCATCGGTTCACTGGATGGGCGAGTTAAAAGTGTCCAACTGCTGTAATACGCTCTCAGGATACTGAAACAATTACTGTTGTTCGTCTGGCTCGGTTAGCACTCTGTCCGTCCTTTGGAGAGACGAATAATATCGATAAAATAACTGTTTAGCTGTAGTACCCCTCCGGTGCCTGCTACCTGAAAGAGATCATACCAAGTTTCTCAAGCCTGGACAGGAGCACTTGAAGTGTGCGGGATTGAATTAGAACCACGGACCTACCAGTCAGTAAGTTCACACCTTAACCACTGAGCCACTTCGTGCTCGCAGGGATAGCTGATCATCGGTTTAGTAGGCAAACAGTAAGCGTAACGATGAAATTCACAGTAAGCAACAAAAAGGTGGGTAGAAAAGAACCGCGAGTGATGAGAATACACGAAAGTGTCTGCACCAAACGGGCGTCAAATTACTCATAGTCCACAAACGAACGAAGTAAACATGGTTGCAGTGAATTGCACACGGAGGACGCACTTTTGGGCGTAACATAGTCTACGTTCAGTCCCGGTGAACTTCCACTCCAACAGGATCTCTTCCAGAACCAAGCAAATTTACACCACACCGGTTACAGTGTTCTAACAGTTCGGACGCGGATTGGTGTGCGAACCCTAGGGATTCAGTCGCGCACTATTCTAAAAGACATAGTACCAGGAAAGTGAACGCTGAGACAATTGAATCTAAGCAAATTTAGGCGGGCGAAGCAAGATACAACGATGAGACATCACTGACCTGAAATGTTGAACAGTTTTGTCCCGCGATTTCGCTCGCGGCCAAAACTAGCGAACCATTCCCCACCACGACGACATATTGTTGGCGATACGGCTACCGTTTCCACATTGGTTACCGTCGTGGGGCACCCAAAAAGACCAATATCGGCAGGAAACGGTGGTTTTAGGCGAGGTTTGCCCTGCAGAAGAAGAAGGCCAGACAGTGGAGACAAGTAAAGGAACGGAACGTCAAGCGATCAAGATACAATGGTCGGCTCCTTACTAGAACGCAAGCTCGTTCCCCTGACTGTTGGGGTGACTGAACAGACCGTTGCACATACATGGGACAGACGAGGGGTGCAACCCTTCCGGGACTGCGATGACACAGACGATGAAACAAAGAGAAGGAGCAATGCTAAGGGACAGCTACTTCGATAGTTTGGTTGGAAATCTTATTTTTCTGTAGTGTATTAGCCTCCGCTAAAATGCTTGCTTTTGAAGGGGGAGGGTCTCACTATCATAGCATCGGTTCACTGGATGGGCGAGTTAAAAGTGTCCAACTGCTGTAATACGCTCTCAGGATACTGAAACAATTACTGTTGTTCGTCTGGCTCGGTTAGCACTCTGTCCGTCCTTTGGAGAGACGAATAATATCGATAAAATAACTGTTTAGCTGTAGTACCCCTCCGGTGCCTGCTACCTGAAAGAGATCATACCAAGTTTCTCAAGCCTGGACAGGAGCACTTGAAGTGTGCGGGATTGAATTAGAACCACGGACCTACCAGTCAGTAAGTTCACACCTTAACCACTGAGCCATCTCGAGCTCAGTCGAGTGAAACCGTAGGACTTAACCACCCAAACGATCATTTCCTTGATACTAGCTGATAGCCGAACGTAAGAAACCAGGTTTTTCGAATAAGACTGTTCGTAAGGAAACCCATGGACAGTTAATGTGTGGTGCTTGACTCACTGGTTCAAACACATCCCGATAAGGCAGCATGAATGTGACGCTGCGATGCCCCTAGAAAAAACATTGTAGCGGGTGACCCCATAGGACATTGTTTGCTGGGGTAATGAGCGAATGTCCACACGGGACGTAAAAGCGAGTATGACACAACTAAAACGTTACCACTTTTTTTCAAATAATGTCCTTCTAACAAAGAAAGCCTTCATATGTGTTCACATTACGTTAAAAAGAGTTACGAAGAATTGGTGGTAAACAAGGAATAAGGAAACATACCTGTTTTCCCTCAATCGACTCGATCAATGCCGTTTCTTCCCCACAAATATACGCGCCAGCGCCACGGTGAACGTATACATCGAAATCGTAGCCCGAACCACACGCGTTCTTCCCCAAATAACCCGCGTCATAAGCCTAGATGATAGGAAGATGGTAACGTTTGGATGATTTGCGACTGAGAAGTACTAGTTCATGCCTCGAATTGGCAACGAACTGACGACTACGGAACACGAGATTGCAACGGTTGTGGTGGCTCACAGAAGCGAATCGCACCAGCAACAAACCGTCTACTGAGGGTTCCAGCTTCCTTCAAATGGGGAACTCGGTGAACTTACGCGTAGACAACCCGGTTTGAGCTCTCTGACGGGCGCGTCTTTATTAGTTTAGCGTTCATTGATTGATCAGTGAAGTCACAATAGACAGACAACGTGTAATAAACACGAGGACAGTCAGAAACCACGTCCTATGATGTGCACTTTTTCAAGCGCACGCGACACTTCAATGCAATGGACTAATGGATTGTTGAGAAAGGGTAGCATCGGAAAGTTGAGCATTCCACATTACTGTTAGTCAAATCGTCATCATTATTAACAACAGCATAAGAACACTGGTGCGCAACTACCACACAATCATGTCAATTCATCCAAGGCCGTGTAAAAAAAGGAGGGCAAGTGGAGAGGAGATATGGGCTTGGTCCTGACCAGCGACAGACACCCGAGGTACCTACACTCCAAACAATCACTCAGGCAACCTGTGTGGAAACTGACAGCACGAATACCATTGACACAATTTCGCGTGACATCTCCCATTCTCGCCTGTGACGCCATGCCTTGCTCATCTCAAGGTCCGCGCCAGTTTGAATTCGGCTTTGAAAACAACGTTCTTCTAGGTGTACGGTAAACCGACCTTGGCAACACGTGACCAATCCAACAGCAAGCGCCTGGTGCCTCATCACATACGCCTTTCCTGATCATCGTCCTTCGAATTCAGTCGTGCCAGCCTGTCTCACCTATGACAGCGGCGATAAAAGACCTGAAGACACCATGGATCCTGTGAGTAAAGACCAAGTCAGTAGAACTCGTACTATACCCTAACCCAAACGACCCTCAAACCCCAAAAACATGCTCATATGACGCCAGAGTAACGCGAATTAGCAAAGGCGACTTTCGTCTTGAAGGCTGCTGTAGAGGCTTGATCAAAGCCCAAACAAATTGCAAGATACTTAAAAAAATCGTTCAGCTATAGCACCCTTTCGGTGAATCGCTGCCAAGCCACCCGAAGGAAGCACGAGGACTGGGATACTGCCAGGTTGCCGAAGTCTAGACAGGGGAAGTCGAGAGGCAGGGGCTGGATTCGAACCATGGACCTTCCGGTCGCGCTCTAACCACAGAGCTATCTCACTCCCACTTCCAAGTGGTCTATCCATGATATAAAAAACTGAGCCCCCGGGTGAGATGAACAACCACATTACAGAATGAAACAGGAAAGCGGAAGCGAAGTTAAAGCATAACATAAAAAACAGAATTAAAACAGATCCATTATTATCATTATGAAGGCAACGGAGAGTGTAACATAGTTATTAGACTCGTTTTGGATATTGATGATAAGATAACTGTTCAGTTGTAACACTCGGTGTCTAGCTGCCATGCCACCCGAAAAAAGCACGAGGGCTGAGAGACTGACAAACTGCCCAAGCCTAGACAGGAGAAGTCAAGATGCAGAGGTTCGGTTCGAACCACGGGTGTTCCGGTAAAAAAAGTTCGCGCTCTAACCACTGAGTAGGTTGTAGTGGTGATCAAACCTGTAAAGCATTTCAGCACGTGCTTGCATTAAGGAAAATTATCCCCCGGTAACTGCTGCAAAGTAACATGAACCAGCTGGGTTTGTCTTTTTAACAAGGGTTGAGAAGCGAAGGGTGCATGACTTTCCCCCAGAACGCGAAAGAATCAGGTTACCCAAGGAGGACCATGTACAAAACTCGGTAATTTGTTGGGCTTCGACGGTAGTGGACGACTTACAACAGCCCAACCAAAAGCAAGCAAAGTAAAATATGCATCTCGGTGGAAAAAACGAAAACGTTAACTCACCTCGCGTATAGCCAATTGCAAATTCGAGGCTTCGTTGTAAAATTCACCGCGAATATAAATGTAGGCTGCACATGCACCCATCGCTCGACCAGCGATAAGACAGCCTTCTACGAGGGTGTGGGGATCGTGGCGCATAATCTCACGGTCTTTACAGGTACCCGGTTCGCCCTCATCCGCGTTCACAACCAGATATTTCGGTCTTTCCATATCAAAGTAGAAGAGACCAAGAGTACAACAAAATTAAATTGGGTTTAAAGTAAAGTTCTATGGGTAGTCGGGTTCACAAACGATGGGAAGCCAAACTCACCTCCCATCGCTTGGTTTATTCATAAAACTCCACTTCATTCCAGAAGGGAAACCTGCACCACCACGGCCACGGAGGCCGGACTTCTTCACCTCTTCAATGATCCAATCTGGTCCCTTCAGTAGGATCTCTTTAGTTTTATACCAGTGTCCCTGTACAGGTAGTTGAAGGGGAAATGGGCAAGAGCCCTACCCGTTGCATGGATCCTTTAAGATGCCAGTCATGGCGTCCGTATAGGTTAGTGAATATGCGGTCCTCATCAGACAGAGGGCCGTAGGTAGTCTACATTGGATGAGTGTTATGAATGCAATCAACGATACCTTTGTCGCCGTCGAAGTTGGAGTCGTCGATACGGACGCGCCGCACAACTTAATGACCAGCTGTGCAGTACCTAAACACAGAGATAACACACATGTAGGTAGGAAGAATATTCAGTACCAAAAACACTACACAATCCGAACAGCTGAATACGCCTTAATCAGATGTAAACAAGCCGGGAGCAAGATGGCTCAGTGGTTAGAGTGCAACTTTACCGCCTGAAAGGTCCGTGGTTCGAACCCGACCTCTGTCTCTCGACTTCCCCTGTCTAGGCTTGGGCAACCTGGCAGTATCCCAGCCCTCGTGCTTCCTTCTGGTGGCAAGGCAGTTAGATGCCGAAAAGGTGCTACAGCTGAACAATTTCGATTTCAATTTTCCGGCCTGGGTAACCGGAAAGTATTAATTGCCTACACAGTTCTCTGTCCGCTGGTGTCCCTCCCCAATCCCTTCCCACCCTAAAAGCAAAGGTAGCTGGATAGTTTTGTTGTCAGTTACTTGACGGGTATGCTTTATACACTTCGCTGCCCATTAACAACATTATTCTCAGTCGACGAGGTCCTTTCTACATAGGAGTTTTCAACGTTCATACCCCATGTCTGACTGGTAATCCATACCTTATACTCACTTAAAATCGACGATATCCGGGTTTATGAAACGTGGTTATGCACAAAGGATGAATTCGGCTATTTCGAATTTCACTCTCCGTATATCGGGCGACCCAGAAGCGATGACCCGTGAAATATATGGCTTGCGGGTTGCACTCGTCCCCAGAGCTGAACCGGATTCCGTTGAACAGTCGTCCTTGAACCGTTCGACTATCCAGCTCAATCAAGCTCAGTGCTACTCGACCTAAAAAACTGCGCAGCTTTTTTAGTGAGCATATGTCTCAGCGGACTGTAGTGCTGACCCTGAGGACACTTTCGATCAGGGTTCGTTCGTCAAGCGAGAAGCACTGACATTGTGATCCTTGTGGGCAACAACAGTGTCAAAGTCGGTACTCTGAGCGCATCACATTTAGGCGGTCGATTCGGTCGACCCGGCTCGCCTTAATTGCTACATACAGCAAGGCGAGTACGAGAAAACATGCTACTGCTGATGCCTCCCTCCTTACACTTTCATGTTTTCCCTCTTCCACCCTACCCCACCCCAACATGAATACTGCACCGATGTATGCTGTGACTTCCCCCTCGCTCTCTTTCAGGTTCTCTCTGTGCATCTCTGGTGACGCGGATTCCACTTCAATTTGGTATGCCGACGTGGGTAGTGTGTTGAGCCATCGAGCGAAAGCGTCTCTACTGAATTTTATACCCGCCGATAATCGATTCTGGCAACGTCTGTGAACGAATCTCAAAGAAAACAAGGTCCGTCACTCCCTGTTTGTTGTCTGCTTACGCCCCGACGGACTGTGGCTCTGAATCTGCCAAAGGCTCTTTTACAACGGGGCAAATGCTCAGACATCGTTGTGGTTGCTAGTGGCATGAATGCTCAGGTGGGTGGGCTTGGGGCTGCTGAGGCCATTAGGTGGTCGTCTTGAGTTAGACATGAGAGGCACGGACAACGGAAAGCACCTGTTTCTGATGTGTGCCAATCATAGATTGTTCTTTTGCAGTAACAATTCCCGGAACAATCAGAATCTCTTGGCAACGTGATTCCCACTGAGAAAATCCAAATAGACCACATCGCCATCAGCTGCCGGTGGTGATGTCCGATCACCGCCTGCTGCTCCTTCTGGACTACCCCCCCCCCACCGACAAAACACTTGTCCGCTGCTGCTTGTCAGCCCTACGCATAACGCGCACACCTCGCTTACTCACTGGGATTCTAATGAACCCAATAATCAAGCAAAACTATCGGAACCGGCTCCTCCAACGCCTACTGAATGACCAACAGTGCTACTCAGAAAAGGAACTTCCGTTCGAGGTACAGCTCGGGCAGGGCCACCCCAAACATTGGATCTCTGATAGGACCGTGGCTTTCCTGGAGGCCTGGCGACAGATTCCTCCTGGCCGCAACCACAGCTCAACCCGATACCAGGCGAAACTGAATGTCCGTGCAGACCACGAAGTTTGGTGGACCTGAAAGCCCAAAGAAATGGAAGGGGTAGAAATGCCGGAAACGCCTGTAGGCTACTCCAGCTACCCCGGCTGATCCTCAGAAGCCTATTGTCGGCGAAACTACCAGGTACCATGATGGTTCTGATATCCAGCAAAGGGGGAACTGCGTACAATACTTCGAACGACAATTCAGTTGACCACCTGCTATCTCCAATCTGGACTGCCAGTTTTCAAAAAAGGTGGAATGTGAACAAGAAACCCCTCTCAGCCTCAGAAATGCCCGACTGCACATCTCCACTCAGGCGTTATCGTGCTGCTGGGCCTAATGACCTTTCACCTGCTCTGTTCAAGGATGGTGGTAGGTAACTCAGTCAGTGCCTATATGAGTCCATTTGAGAGAGAGACCATTCCAGATAACTGGAGTGAGTCGATGACAGTGCACATTTTCAACAAGGATAATAATAATAATCGTTCAGTTGTAACACCATTTCAGTGCCTAGTTGCCATGCTACTCGAAGGAAGCACAAGGGCTGCAATACTTCCAGGTTAACCACGCCCACTAGAAATAACTGTTCAGCTGTAACACCATTTCGGTGCCTAGCTGCCATGCCACACGAGGGAGGCACGAGGGCTGGGATACTGCTAGGTTGCCAAAGTCTAGACAGGGGAAGTCGAGAGGCAGGTTTAACCACACCTAGACAAGAGAAGTCGAAATGCTCAGGTTGGGTTCGGACCACGGACCTTCCGGTCAGTAAATTCGCGCCTTAACCACTCAGTCATTTTTAGCTCTTCAAAAAGGCACTTACGGTGAATGTAGTAACCACGGTGTCAGCTTGACTCCCGTCATAAGAGGGCTTCTGGCATCATGCGCCCTCAATGGCGCCCGTGCGTCCAAGTCACTGCCTCCAATGCACAGCTCTGTCCCCAATATCCCCACTTAAAAGTCTACTGACAACGCATCAAGTATATCAGCTCCCGCCTCCAATGCAAAGTTACATACAACGCCTCCCCAAATCAGCGATGAACGAACCTGTGACAGCTATAACCACTGTACGATGATTACGCGGTCCTTTGAGATGACAATGAAGACATGGATGACGCGAATCCATGACGCGTGAGTATCGAGCTGGATTTCGATCGGGTAGAGGCTGCGTCAACCACATCTTCACGCTCCGTCAGGTGTTAGAGCAACGCCACATGTACAGACGACCCACAATTTCGGCATTCCTTGACTTCAAGGGTGCGTTAGACTCTGTCGATCGGTCAGTACTGTAAACCATAATTGCTAAGCAGGGTATGCCTCAGAAGCTTTTGAACATAACTGGGTCCCTATATTTACAAGCTTCTGGGCATGAGTGTATGGTGAGTTCTCCAAAAGCTTCCCCACAAAAAGTGTCCGACAAGGATGTCCACAATCTCTGTTCCTGTTCAACTTCTTCGTCAATAAAATTATGAGATGGACGCTGGAAAGTCTTCAAAACCCCGATGTCCACGTCGGTGCTGGTGAGGACCTTGTCGACCTGGAGTACACAGACGATATCACCATCATCTTTGAAGATGAAGGGGAAGCATAAGCCCCGAGGAATAATCTGAACACCGTCATGCGCCTTGCACCTTCAAAGTGCGGTCACTGAAAAACAGTGGAGGTTGTAGAGAGTTTTACATAGCTTGGCAGTTTTATTAGCTCTGACGGAAGTGTGTCCGATGAAGTCAGTGAACAAATTTCAGACGCCCGAGTCATGTTTGCTAATTTGCGTCACTTGTGGGGTCCAGACGGCATATCACTGAGTCTCACGGGTCGGGTGCACTAGGTTACAGTAGGGGCTACACTATTGTGTTTGCGAGGCATGGCCTCTGCGGACAGATGATGTGAGGGGTCTACAGGTTTTGACCACTGATGCCTGAGAAGCGTTGTTAGTGTCGGATGTCATCAACGGATTCGTAAGGAAGCGATTAAAACGGGTATTTCGTTACGTAGCAGGCCCCCAATCGCGGAAAATATCCGGCACAATCAAATCCGGCGAATCGGCCACCGCTACGCCATGATACGCATGCCAAAACACCGTCTACGGAGACGAGCGTTCTTCCCCCCAACGTCTTTGTGAATGGCGCAAACCGCGATGTGGACAACGTATGAATCGGCAGAATAGTGTGAAACAGATTAGGAAGAGCCCGTGTGTTATTAGTACGATCCGCCTTTCAGGCTGGAGTCTTCGTGACTCTCCCTGCGCTTGGCCGAAGACACTGCAATAAATGGCGATTGGGCGGCTTGAGATAGGCCAGCACCAGTTCCTCTAACTCGCACAACTTTCTTTTGATCCCAAGGCTTTCAAAATAATTAGATAAACCTTGTGGTTGTAAGGCAGTGAAGCATCAGTGTCAACACTGATGTTGCCGTCTCTGATGAGTGAGGGTGATCCTGTAGGGAGAACCACCAAGGCTCACCTTGACCTCGGCGTTTGTTAGGAAGTTTCTATCCCATTTCACTAAGTCCAGATGTTAGCAGTTTGACCATAATCGATCGGGAAAGATACCAAAACCTGTTTCACCACACGAGCCCCCAGGGCGCTGATTATATGCGTGATAAGCACGCTGGCAGACCAACGGTGCCTGAACTCATGATGGTGTTTTCCAAATCACGCTTAGCTAAACAGTTCATCACCCTTTACGGCAAAGACAGAAAACACTTTTCCCCGCTACAAATTAAGAGCGGTGGAAACGGTTGTCACCACTACTTCTGCGAGGCAACTGAGGATCCTTTGGGACGCACATTTCCCTCAAGCGTCTAGTTGGCAATGTATTTGGACGGCACAAATTTGATAGCCAATGCTATTGCGAACTTTCGTATCTGTCTTCCAGGTGATGAGTGGCAACTCTCATAATTGAAGACCACCGGTCTTCTCGATCAGGGAACACTGGACAATCGCGGCGGGTCCATGTATCGCGCACTGGATATGGGAAGTGCAACGCGAGCTGCTTGTCACTGGATGTGCCGGTGTGAACCATTGAAGAGCATCAGCTACGTTATCACGAACAGTGCTAGTGATGTCCACGCCGCAAAAGGATGTACTTTCGGCCACCAAGATAAATACATCGGAATAAGGCAGCTGATAAAGAGAAGGTGCGTTTTTGAGTGTTTACACAGTAGTTGACATGTGTACGCGCCCAGTTCTACTAAATCAAATTCTAAGTGCCCACGATTCAGACCAGAAGACTGAGAAAAGTACATTAAATCCACTGTGAACTCCGAAGACCGGTGTCACACCAGCTAAGCCGGCAAAAACTTCAATGAAATACTAACCTTGAGATCGAAGCGGAACGCGCAGCATTTTTCAACTGCGCGCGTTTTTATAGTTCATCAGTCAGTCATGTATTCGCATTCACTGATTGGAACACACGATCAAGGCTTACACCAATGCTCCAAGAAACAGGTTTGCTGTCGTCGTTCGGTGGCTTCCTTTTATCTGAAAGGTACGGGTCTGTCGCAACCCTTAATTTCTAAACGTTGGGTCATTCGCATACCAGCGCGTGAGCCACCATAAAAAAAAATCGGGTGATTTAAAATGGGTTCTCGATACAGCACAGATGGTCATTTCATGTGTTTACTGTTCGATACGAGTAAAACTGGTGTCTAATAAAAATACGTTTATTAGCCTTGAAAAGCTTAGCTTACTAGAAGTCAAGTTTTTATGAACCACTCCTGGAGGTGAAATGCACCTCCAACCCCGAACAAATTTTCCGATGGCTGCAGTTTCTATCTCGTGGGACTCAGAGATTCCTCAGTGTTCAAAAGTTGAGAATCCGATGCTATCCTTTGTCTTCTTGGGTACCCAAAAGTGGTTGTTCCATCAGGATTTCTTCTCGAAAATGATAAGCCACATGGTCGTTGCACTGAACAAACAGGGAGCTTTTGCTGTTACCTACAAGGGGCCCCTTTTAATCGACGACTGTGGCCTAAAATTGATGAACAGCCCGTTGTTCGAAATGACGCGTATCATGAGGCTTACTCAACTGGGTGGCTTCCGCTCTGTGTTCGCACTAAATTCCGACACATTTGCACTCTGCATGGCCAACTCGATGTACTCCGGATTCCAGGTACATCGCTATCCAATTTATGGTGTCGAATAACGACTTTACTGACGACCATACTGGCTGGTTTTGGCGAATTCACGACGGAGCCTGATATTCGACGCTTTTGGAAGATTCTACTCTTGGAAGCACGCTCCAACTTTCTCTGAAAACGTAGTTTGCAAAAGGGAAACTTTGATATGATCTTTTAGCATTTGACAGTGTTTATTCGAATCATTAACATCTCCCCATTCAACCACGGTCTCGTTGGGAGCTGTTTGAACGTACTCATGATTCATCATGGACACTGGCTTCATTGGCTCCATGAATACGGTGGGAAATTCTTTGCCAACCACGCACAAGGGCATCTTGGGTGATTCAGTTGGGTTTTTTATGGTAGTTAGGATTGGCTAAGGAACGTAGTAAATTAAGTCCAGCCTTGATCAAGGATACCCTTAAGTCCATCAGGGGCCGGTGTGGTCCCCTACTGTAATTCAAACGAGGCTATAAAATAGCCTTGTCCAGTCGGGGACACAAAATAGAAAAGTGTCAAAAAGGTCTTCTAGAGGACACCGTGGTATGAGTTAGACTGTAGCCCGACATAACAGGCGGCCAGCAGTGGGGCAATTTCTAACCACTACAGTAAGGCAGCACTACCCGATTTCAAAAAACGGTAATCGATATTCAATTGGAGATCGATGCGAACGGGTGTGAGTATACGTAAATTTGAAGGACTTGTGTTGGCCAAATTTTGCGCAACTAGTGTAGCTGGATGCACGCATGGACTATAAATTGGAGAAAAGCTTGAAGTGCCCGGTGGCGTTGGGTGTTTGCCTATGAGGTGCCCTCAGAATGGTGTATTTACAGCCTAAGGAAAACCGCGGATGTTTTGCGAAACTCAAGGGGTCATACCGGGTGCATTTAGTGAGCCTATGTTAGCAGCGTTTGCTCTGTTATGAACGATGTTTAGGACCTATATGAGGATTGCCCGAGCTATATGCTTCTGCCAGAACAGTCTTAAGCCAGCGGCACGGGTTTTCGAAAAAAAGTGCTTCCACTTTAGATGTATATTTCCTCCATGGCAGAAGGCGGGGTCTGAGACTCAGCACAAGGTAGAGAATGTTTTTGGGGATAGCGCATGCAGTTGAGGTGAGGACTGTCAACCATACAGTCCTTTGCATCGTCGGGAAGAGAAGGAGCGGACGTGGCGCCGAAAGATTTGCTGGATGTTTGGGGCTAGGTCATCACAATTATCATAGACGGTTAGCTCGCATCAGGAGTAATTGTCTTAGTAGCTCATCTATTCGGATCTTGTAGACGCGATTGTGGAAATGGAGATGAGTAACAATACTTTGGCAAGAACGATGAGCTGGATGAGGCCCAAATCTATATGAAAGACGTAGAAAAGAGCCCCACACTAGCTCGAACCAGAGAGTGGCTTTCAACATGTGTGCGTGTACTGTGTGAAAGCTTTTTATGTATAACCGGATTCTGAAGATCACAAAAGGTTTGGTTTACAAACGCAAGCACGGGAGCTGATAAACTGTTTACCAAAAGGGAGTCCCTAATTAGTGGCACCGCTACTGCGGTTGAATAGGGGATGTTGTCAGAGTCGGGAGGAGAGGTGGGGTGACGTTTGGAATCAATGCTCTCAACGGGCAGATTTCAAACCAAGTACTCGTCCACTCATTGAATCTTTGCCGCTGCTTCATCCACGGGTACACGTCTGAAGACGCATGAATCCTAGGGCTCAAGTCAACACCATTTGATCTTACGACTGATTTGTATAATCACCTCTTTAATTTCAATTTCGTTGTCTAATAATGCATCTAATCACGATATCGCTATCACACCACAAGGATTTATCGAGCACTCGGTGAGTTGGTCTCCACAACTATGTTAGGTCATGCGTGTTCAAAGATGTTGCCAGACACGAACACGTGCTGTAAATGATTATGCTTTCTTCCTTCCAGATACATTGTTGAGTAAAAGTGGCTTCCGGGGGACGAGAACTGGACTTACCACACATTACATTTGTACCAATGCAACCAAAAAATACAAACACATAATTCACCAATGGTATTTGTATATTTTTCATGGCTGAGTATGGTAGACGGACAAGACAAGTGTGAAGGACCGACGTTTGCCGTTAGGTCAGTCTGTCACGCACAGCTGAGGCCTTGCATTTATCGGCCGGCATAGATACTTGCCTGTTATTATTATAGATAGCAAAGACAAGCAACGACGCGTACATTTGTGAGGGTGACGGGCCGCCGTTCGCCGTTGGATATGGTTACTGTACATAGTGGAGGCCTCATAATCAGTGGCGCATAAAGAAACGGGCCTAGCAGTTACGATAAGTAGCCAAAGCAAGCAGAAGTGCATGCAGCTCTCATGGTGAGAGGCGATGGTTGGACTCATTTTCCATCAGTCTGGTTGGGATTTATGACGTGCTACAGCTCATGAGCCTGACAATTTTTAACGGTAATTCACAGGCAGATATCTCATAACGTTGCATTATCTACTGGCAAGTTGTATGTACCCGTGAATAGGGATCATCCGCCATTATTATACTGAAAAGCAGGCGAGCTTCCCGAAAATTTGCCTCTTGCTGAATTTCTCTCAACGAACACATTTGCTTTGTTAACTTTATGAGGCTTTACGCGTACAGCAGCTATTGAACAATTTTTCGGATTGGAATTCGCACTAGGCATTCTGTAGATGTTATCTCATCGTCCCAGAGTTGGTCATCCCGCAAACCAATGATGAAATGCGAATTGGCGGTGGTGGATGACCTTGAAATTTCGCTCATTTAAACAAAAAACTATGACCGGCATATAACCGAAACATGCAAACCGATTGGGTAAACTACCTGTTAAATTTACAAGATAAAAACCGCATGGCTTTGGCTAAGATGAGTTTGGCTTACTTCTAGTGAGCTACCTTGAAAGAGAAACAGTGCATTATTTTTTTCGGGAAGAAGACACCTGGAATATAATTGCCGGGGTCAGTTAAGAGTGAGATGTCCTGCTGGTTGTTGTGCGACGTTAGCAGCAGCTTTGTCGTCGATGTATACTTTTGCGGTTGATCCGCAAGTGGATTTCCTTAAGTGCTTTTGCTTAGCTGACACTAACCCTTTTGGAACTTGCTTTTGGGGATATCTCTTGCACAGTTCTCGCCCTCCGTGGAAATATCTGACGAAGATCACACGTATTTCTGTTGTTGCTTGTTGTTTTAGCGTGAGATTATCGGTGATAGTCGGTGCATCCCCATCCTTGAGTATATACTGCAACCCGGAATAGCTGTCGGCCCGTCAAATCGGCCTTTGGAGGCGAACAAGCCACAGTTGTTGCTGCGGATACGTTATTTTGTCTCTGGAGCGGTGCTTGTTTCCCGTCTCCCATCTGAAGACGACTTGACCCAGTTTCCTTACATCAAAATGGCTGCAGTTGCGTAAGAATTGGATTCTGGAAGGGCCTTTTGAATACCAATGGGGCGTCTTGGTTTTATCACGGTAACTGGAGAGAAATTAGTAACGTGAGGCTCAAAGTCTCCTGTGTATTCGTTGATCCGTGACCACTCTGCGTTAATGATTTGTATTCAGCACTTTTAGGACAACATCAATGAGACTTATTCCAGTTTTTTGACGTGTTCATTTTAAAAGATACCGCCTGAAATCTTGCATGTTACCGGTGGTACGGTGGGGCTCTTATTCGCAGTGCTGGAAAGCTGGAGTCTATCTTAGACCGCCAAATGTCCGGGAATAAAGCGCGATAGTTACTGCTTTATACAGGAGAATTGGCCGGCGTATAATTTTCCGGCTGATTCGTTTGTCGGTTCGCGTTTTTAAAAGCTTTCGAAACAATCATCCGTTTGTCCTCGAATGCCCCGATCAAAGGGGAGAATTTGCAGTGATTCACTTGATGTAAAGGTGAGGATTTTGTTCCATTTTTGAAAAATATCCTTTGATATTTTCGTTATGTAGCACTTTCAACGTAGAGGCAGACAAAGGGGTCAGGAGGGCGAGACGGTCGTTGGCACTATTCACTCCCCCAAACCAGTACATTTAATGCGCCACCAAACCTAGTAAGCGTGACACTGCATTATTACACTCGACTGAAGACCGTTTGGGATGATATCCTCATAGTTATGCGGAGAAGAGCGCGGCATAACCCTCTTTACCTGGGTAAAAATTTGGGTACACTGCCACGTGACAGAAGATTTCTAACGCGCAGCTTATACCTTTCCGTTGAAATTTCTAACCAAGAAATAAGCGATTACCTAGTAAAGCGATGGGAGAATGCGAAGGATTTCGTCATTAAATTTGATGAGGCACATGCTAAACGACCTTCGAACGTCCTTGTCAAAGTTGATAGGGCGGGCGGAAAATCACTTACCAGCTCCTCAATCTACGTTTCAGTTTCGTTGAAAAAATAAAGTATAAAACGACGAGGAAAGATAAGCTGCGTGCAATCTCAGCAAAACGACCACGAACATCTCAGGAAACAGTTGCGAAAGCTTCTTTTGGCGCATTCTTCAGCGCGCCGATAATAATTTCTGGAAGACAATTAAATCGTCTACCGAAAGGATAGGCAACGCGATAGCAAGAGAAAGCCGTTTCCCCTTGGGCTTCGAAAGCCTGAATCCATGTGCTCTAATTGCCGTACATCGCTGCAATCGAAAGAAACGCGGCGGTTCCTCTACAAATTTACCTCAGAGCCCTACGGTATCATAAGCAAAGCCTGCGATCTGAAAAACAAGTTGAAACACTTTAGACGGACTGCACAGAATGGAACACGGCATCGAAAAACACTTTGAAAACGCTGCGCTGTAGCCCTTTACCGAGTTTCTCCAGGATTGGTCAACAGAAGGGTGTTCAGACAAACCATACTCAAGGATTAATCGAAAGGGCAAACCGTATAGTAGCCGGATGCAAACAAAAACCTGGCTAGAGGAATATCTCTTTATTCTTTCTCCTGGATGACGCATCTACCCTTTCGAGTCGCAGAACCTTCTGTTGCGCAGTACATCCCATTTAACTGCTGCCAATCCGCTTGGCACTAAAAATTCTCCCTCTGCAAGGTTAACTTGCAGCTTTCGGTTTTTCATTGTTTGGTCAGCCGGTTGGGCACCAATCGCTATCGAGATGCATCTTTAGGCAAAGCGAAACACGCACTCCGATTGAGATCATTGGCATACAACAGGTAATCCAGCTTGAGCGCCCCAAGTTCCCTAGTGAAAACCCTTTACAACCAGGATAACAGTACCGGTTTCAGAGCAAATGGAAAGAACACCGATTAGTTCGGCTTAGAGGGAGATCACTGGCCAAGCTGAATGTCGTGTGTTCAGTTCGCCGACTAATCAACAAACTAGTTACTCCCAAAGATTGTAACGGAGGTTCAGGCGAAGCATTGTTGCGTGCTTTGTCAAGGTCATGTCGCGGCGAGTGCCCTAGTCGAACGCGACCATACATTCCTTTCTCTGCCCACAAGAACCCAGAGCAACAGAATTTTCTCTGTGAAACACCTATTGCTAGGAGGGGAAGGTGAAAAACCTTTTAGGATGTGGCAGTGGCATCTTTTCACAGGCCTGTCGGGGATATCGCAAAAAGCGGTAGCTTAGCCCATGGGTCTAATTTTCTGAATCCATTCGCGTTTTTTACCTTCCACGAGGTTCGTCTGTATTTTACACTTGTCTCTCAGAGACGGACTAAGAAACGTGGCAACTGGTGACAGCGAAATTATCCTAGTCAATCAAGTCATCGTAGAAATTGAGATCAGAGCTGGTAGTTCCCAACTTAGTCCTCTTCAGGGCTAGATCTGCAGCCTTTTGAGCCCAGCTTAGAATCCATATTTGTTCCAACGCACCGCTTTTCCGTTTTCCTTTCTATGAGTGTTCTTATATTCTTGAGGTCTTTTGATGCTTCGTAGCCTCTTAACAGAAGGGCGGCCTTGAAGTGGTGTAAGAAGCTTTTCCTCCGTTTCGATAAGATTCAGACACATCCTCACCTACTCCTTTTCTCTTCAAACAGAGGACCTTTTGAGGTGATTTGAGCGTGCTGAGCTGCCAGGATTCCACTCTTGCCAGCGAAGAAAGCCCTTGCTTTGTTGAAGCCATTGTGTGAGGGTATCGCCCCTTCGAAATGCTGGGTTCAGCCCTCTATATATTGGGTCACCCGCCAAAACTCATGTTAATGTGAAAAACCCTGCCTATGTGAAATGCACACTGAGGTAATTGCTATAACCTAGAGGCGGGAAACATGTTGCGGGCTTCATGTGTTGGGGTTTGGGGTTGAAACAGGATCCAAAATATTAGCTATCTGACTGGGCTTCCTGACATGTGCTACATCTTGATCAGGAATGAAACATGAGAGACGAGCGCCTAAATTGTGGGAGGAGCGGTCGCAACTAAAGACCGCCCAGCTTACGCTTGGTGCGTCAAAATCCTTAGAAATTAAGCGGTCTCCTCTACCGTAACTTCTGACACTGTCAAGCACTCGAGGATGTTGGGATGACAAAGCACACCAACAGTAGTGCGAACTGTTTCACTACAAGGGCGGCATCATAGGGTTTCATCTCCATTGTTTGAGTTACGGAAGGTTTGTTATGTATGGGCCTGCGCTCTTCTCCTTGATGAACGAGAACATTCTCCCCCTTCTCGTATCTGGCTCTATCCGCCCTGGGAACTATGTAGCCGGGTTCGCTTCTTCAGTATCTGGACCACACTAGAAAACCAGCTCCATGAGCAAACTAGCAGGTCTGTATGGCTTTTTGACGAGCAATAAAAGCTCGTCATGTTCATTTCTGGACATCTTATCTGATCCTAGGATAACCTTGGTAAGTCGGAACAGAGTCCGTTTCAGTGTGCGAGATATACACGCACGGTACTCCCGAACTTGGTACATCCAATGATGCTTGCTATCAGTTGAACCGTTATGACGCAAGCCTGTTCAAACCTAGTGACAATGAGCCAGGGCTGCATGTATTCTTGTGCGACATTCATGTGCACATCTTGTTAAGATGGTAATACACTGCACGGCAAAGCTGTTTATGTCTTTGGACCCTCACGCACCAAACTAGACGGACCTTGAAAACCCATCACTTGTATCTCATCGCAAGTACCAGACAAAAGCATCATAAGATGTGTGGGAAAATACTGTCCAGCCATGCTGATGGACGGGGTTAAGTGTAGCGCTTGCTTGTTGTGATAGCTCTACAAATGTGCGTGCCGTCTCTGCTACTAGTACGCCATAGTCACTAACATTTGCAGTAGTCGAACACTCACTGCTGATCTCAGGAGACAACCTGGAGTTACCAGAAGGCCAAAACAACCGAAAGATATTTGCAAGGGTCAGGCACTTAAAGTTTTTTTGACATACAAAAGAAGGGTCTTGTTGAATCCAAATTAACCTCATGATAATTCCCCCGTTCGTTTGCTCACTCCGCCTATGTACTTTTGATCTCCAGTTGTTTTGCCTTTTCGTACCCGTCACTCACCTTGCCGCAGAGGCCGTCTCGTCCGACACTTGTGTATTGGCATGTGTCTGTGTGTGTATGTGCGCAGCTGCTCTACCTACCCATTCGCGTTCATGTCCCGTTTGCTGACTTGTTTTCTCATGAGTTCCCTGTGATCGCACGTCCAATGAGAATCACAGAGAATCACGAGACTATCGTCGGAAGGGACAAACGCAACCCACGCTGCTGAGCCATCATTCCGCTCGCCGTTGTTTGGTGTGCGGACGTTGACACTGCCCTGTGCCGGTCAGTGACAGACCTGTGAGCCTTGTTGACGCTACGAACGTGAACAATTGAGGTTTGTTGTACACATTTGTTTACCTTTATGTAAATAGTGGCGTAGAATTACGAACCCAATTCTTCCTTTTGATATTCGGGATTGTCGAACCTACGCGCCACTCAAAGTTT
This sequence comes from Clonorchis sinensis, assembly GCA_003604175.2. Taxonomy (NCBI): domain Eukaryota; kingdom Metazoa; phylum Platyhelminthes; class Trematoda; order Opisthorchiida; family Opisthorchiidae; genus Clonorchis; species Clonorchis sinensis. The sequence goes on from CM030375.1 coordinate 21,971,072, forward strand.
CGCAGCGGGAACCTCAACAGGTCTTCTCCAGAGCTCTGAAACACGTAAATGCTAAAACCAAGCCAGTAAGCAGAGATCAAAATGCAGATCAAAATGAATGAGCATCTGAGCCTCTCCCCATGGTTGATTGGTCACCGGACAACTACACCAAGGTCGGGCTCTTTTTCTCGTCGAGTGCCGCATACGAAATCTCGGAGAGGTTTTGTGGAGCTTCATCGACAGATTCCACACCAACGGAGTACACACGGCCGCAGTCTGCTCCGTTCTGCCACAAGACGAGCTAAGCAGGCTTTACATTGAGAGGCTCCAATCAGCAAATAGAAGACGGCCTTCCGGACCTTTTAAGAAGCTCTCAACTTCAAACGTGACCCTCGGTATTGTGATGGGGCCTGGCATCCCAAAGACTTTCCCAAATGTGGGGGGACAAGGAACTCAGAAGCACGCTCTCGCGCCTCAATGAAGAATCGGCCCAACGCGACCGTTCAAGAGGAATTTGCTCCATCATACAGTACGTTCTAGCCCATCGGTAACTGATAACTCAACCCCAGAACTAACGAATACTCTCGTCCGACTTCAAATCATGGAATCCGCGTCGATCGAACCTCAGTGCTCCAGAGGCAGGCGGTGGCATTTCAAACAACGGGCGGATTGCCGTCACATCCGTACGAATTTGGCCAATATTAAACAACCTTCCAAGTCACAATCTTCCAAAACATCGAACTTGAGCCAATCAGATTTCGGCAGAATTCGTGAGTGCTGAGCAGCACACGGATGCTAAGCTTGCCTCGTTCCGTCTGTTATAGAGGAAGAACCGGTAAACACTGATGTAACCGATTTCGCTCTGCAAAGAGCAACCATCTCATCTGTTGCCTTTGTAAACTGGAGCTGCATCTTACTGCTCTGAGGAATGCACCTCTGGGCTGGGTACACTGGCGCAAAATTCCAATGGGACAGAGCAGCATACGAAATGGAGGGAAAGTGCCCTTGACACCTGGACAAATCTGACATTTGTTTCAAGCATAGCCCAGTCAAAAGCATTTGAAAGGTAAAAAATGCCAGATTGTGGTTGTAGGCGCTGCTCAGCCCAATTGAGCGAAGATTGTAACCACAGCAAAGCATCTAAACAATCATCCTGATGTAAGACTACAAAATGGAGCACAGATAGTTACAACCCATAACATAGTGGATAAGCAAGTCCATTATGCAGCCATCAAATAAGTGCGGACGACGCGGAATCTTGAATTTTTTGCTGTGGATATATGCTTCTGAAATGCAGTGACCGGGCACGATGCGAAAGTAGTAAATAGCTCCAGCATAACAACGGCTGGCTGAAGCGCGCGACTACAGGATCTGGAGAAACGTGCCGGACTTAAACTAACAGAATCTTATTTGCCATGGAGCGGGTTTAAGACCAACTATCCTCCACGTTGTCGGCTTGGTCAAACCCTATTTCGATGTTATCCCGCCTTATATTTATTCATCAGGGGACACTTGCATCTAGAACCTTTCAGCTTTAATTCACTGACCCACCTATATTATTAGACACTACATGTTTCCGCCACTGATGGAATGCCGCCGGGCCGTTGGAGCATCTGGTTGGACGGATCTATTTCTGGTTGGCCGGCACACGACAAGCTTATTGACGGCGGCTTCTATAAGGCTTCTGACGTGTTTGGAATGTTCCGAACATGTAAAGATAGAGAGCCGGCAAGACTCCCTAAAGTGTGGTGATGCCAGACTGTAACCGACGATCAACAGCTATAGAGTAGTCAGTAGCGTGTATGGTCACACAACTGGCATTCAGAAGTAACAAGATGCAATCAGTACTCTGGTGATACAGGAATTACGAGAGGCCGGGAACAAATTTGCTCGCTTTCAGAAATCGTTGTGATTATCATTGTGACCATCTGAGGTTATGGTAAAAACGTCCGAACTTCCCGCGTTTTTACTGTCTTGCTGTTTTTGCTTCCTTATTCTGTCCATTTCGTACTCTGTCTCGTGATTTACACAACGGAGGGCTAGGTGCTTGATTGCTTCACGCGCTCTTTCCAAGCCGCCTCCACAACCCGTTCACTTTAAACCGCTGAACCTCCAGTTTGGATATAAGCATCTCGTTGACCTTCATTCTACGCTCCTCGCAAAGTCATTTTCTGTGCAGTTCGTGTTTTGTCTTGTGCGTTAGCGCACCCTCCCTCCCCCAAGGAACTTTTACGGTAGACCCCACTGCAGCAGTGACACTAGTGAGTCTCTGCAGTTTCAACGTACACCGTGCCTATGAGATTCCTGATACCATATTGCTGATTCCTCTTCTTGATCACCCCCACTTTCGCTTTTTATGACCCTGGCCATAAGCCCAACATTCCAAGGCCGAATAGGCCTCATCGGTGGTTTTAGACTTTAGTTCAAATTGACCCGCTAGATTGTAGCAATCCTGCTATCACACCAGATTCGTTGTTTCTTTACCTTATTACCCGCAATTTGTAATTTTCTTACCATGCACCAGGCGGGATGTTTCTTCTTTGCCCTCCCTTGTTCTGTTTTGCCCATCACCTCCAAATCTTAACGATCTGATCCTGTATCAGCTTGATATGTCCCCTCCAAAGTAAGATAAACTCCTGGTAACTATGTTTGTTTTCCCCTGTCGGCTTAGACAGGACCAAGTCTACATCTGATATTGACCACTGTTTACGACATTGTCTTTTTTCGCGCAATCCTCAGTACCATCAAACCCCCCAGTCATGCTTCATTCTGACTGTAACCGTATGATCATGCCTGACGGTATGATACCCACCAGTTGGGAATAAACATTATTATTATTTTTACCTCTTCCACAAGTTCAAAGATTTCATTAACGGTGTTCATACGGCCTTATGCATTAGCGCCATCTGCCTGTCGATAATATCCCTCACACCTGACTTCCCTACAACAGCGAGACCGGTAAATCTACATAGTTTCAACTGAAACCATATTTTTCAGACGGGACTCACCATGTGTCTCCACTTTGTGTTCTTCCACCTTCATCCCCATTTTGCTTTTCGTGACCTTGGCCATTTACCCAACTGTCCAAGGTCACTCATGACCAGCAACGATTTTTCAGTTTTAGTTCAAGTCAACTGGATTCACCATTGAAGTAGTCGTACCTCATGCCCCAGTGTTCTAGTTTTTTCTTTCCCACAACTACAGTGAGTATTAATGTAATAAGCGTGTCTCGTCGGTCGAACCTTCCTCCCCGTTGTTATACTGCCTGCCGCGTTCAGGTTACAACGTCCTGATTGTGCCTCTATTGGTATGTTCCCTACAAGCTGGGGACTAATCCTACCATTATATATACAGCTATTTCCACTATAATGCTGCGCAGTTTTGGGTCTGTATAAGTTGAAACGCAACTGAAACGGGCTCGATTACTTCCGCCATACGGCCCCGGATTCCACAAGAGGGCTGTTTTGTCACCGCAAAGCAGTTTCTCAGCGCTACACGCTCCTGTGCCACGAATCAGCCACTTTCTATGGATGAGGCTGCCAGAGAGTTGAACTGAGGAATGTTACTTTTCCGATTTTTTGGAAGCATTTGACACAATAGGCCGCAATAAAAGTATAAGGATATTCTAGTTTCGTGAGGTATCCTCGAAAATTGAAGAGTGATTGCTTGAAGTCTTAATGACTTGGTGCCATGTGGTTTATGTGGAGGGTAGAATATCCGCATCAGTTGAAAAAGCCCTCGAGGTCTCAGTGCTTAAACTCATGTTGTTTTCCCCATATATCAACAACTTGATGCATAAGCTGAATTGTTCGATCGCACGGTTGGCGGTGCCGTTAGTAACCCTCCAGAAGAAGTACTCAGGAGGACTTAAACCGTCTGCGACAGTGAATGAGGAATTAAGGACTGTCGCTAAAGGTGACAAGACATAGTACGGTTCAGAGAGACAGGGATAGAAGGGGATCACTTAACCTCACCAACTCAGCAGCTGTATCTCAACAGTTAGGAGTGTCACAGTTCCATTTAATCTGGGCATCTATATAAATGTTAGCCTAAAACGCACGTGGAAACAGGCTAACCTTACACATTGCCGTCACCGAACGCTTGCAAGACAAAATGGAACAGCAAACTTTCGGCACCCTGCGGCCCTCCGCTACAAGGCTTCTGTTTGGTTCCACCTAAACTGTCTAGTCAAAGCTTAGATACCATACTGCGTATGACTTCTAACTTTTTGTGAAGGCCCGTAGGTGTTTTACAGTTTGAGGAATGGGACTTAAGCCGGCGAGAATAAAGAGCTCAAACCTTATTACTACGGGGTGAAAAACGTTTGGTGATGAATTTATCGAAGTTTTCGCAGTTGTTTGGGAGACGATTTAAGTAGGAGGGGCCGCGTTACTCGAAATAAATCCAGATGCCTGGCTTTGGGTTGTTTTTTTAAAGTGAAACAAGTGGGACGTGCTTACCTATGGGGCACACTTTCTTTCCGGAAAGGCTGTTTACCTGTTGGAATAAGCCATCCGAGGAGGTCATCCAAGTCGTCAACGACAATGCTGCGGAAGCTTTTCAGTTGGTACTTTCCAGCTTTCGTCCGCTTAGTGTGGAAATCGTGATTTGGATTGTGCGCAGAATGCTAAGAACAGTTTAAACAATAAAATTGCTGCATAAAACTTTTTACATTAATTTATTTATCCTTCAGGATTTTACGCACACCATTCTCTTACTTACTGATTATCGCAACAGTCTCCGTTTTGTGCTAGCCCTCGAACTCACGAAGGTTCAGCTCAAGGTTCGCACGTAGTTCCGACTCAGTTCAAGGGAACATTTGGTCAATGCCGCGTCAGAAGATGTCCGAGTACAGCGCTTGACGTCACCGCGCATAATCCAAAACACATCCAATCCGCACAAGCAGCTGGTTACTAGCTGGTTGATATGACCTTGCAAAGGGGTTATTACAGGGATTCATCCCGTTCCCCTGGGAACTAAATTGAGCCGAGCTGGATTAATTATTAACGCCCAGAGTTTCTCGCATTTATTTCGAACACATTAGGTTTCACTCTGTTCAAATTCATTTGAATATGCGGCTGGGTTTCTGGAAAACTGGAACAACGCTGTTGAAATTCAGCATCTGGCTTGTGTGTGTTAATCTTAAATTGAGTCTGTTTGATAAGCTAATGGCAATATCGAAGACAGACAGTTCGTATCGATTTTCCCTTTTTACATCAGCAACTTCGGTTTGTCGGGAACCTTCCACACATTTCTTATAACTTAGATTATACCCGTTGTTTCAGTGAACAACCGATTTGTCACGGAACAAACTGGAATCGAAATTAGAGAAGGGGAAAAAGTCCAAAGAGATTATTCCTTGGGGGAACATCTTTCCGATTTCCTGATACGATACAACATAGTTTGTCCAACAGCAGAAGAACCGCATTCCCACATAATAAGAACTTTGGATAAAGCTGAGCTTCCGGTAGAACCTAGTCATTTTTATTCAACGAGTTGCAACTACTCATGAGTAGATTGGGTGCAACAATCTTCTGTTCCTCATCAGTTCCCATCACACAGTCCACTGAGTTAAAGTGTGAACTAGTTCAACACAGCTCATGCCAGGATCCCAAATGCGTGTAGTTCCAACCAAGCCCCTTGTAGAAGTTTATTGTCAAAACTACGTTTTCTCAACATGGAGTTTTGTATGCATCATTTGCAAGTCGTTTTTTGCCATTGGACGATACAACTTCACCCCAGGTAAAGCTCACATCCATGGTATTCTTCAGCTGCATTTGCTGAAGCCTCAAGTTCCAACTGAAGCGATATTCGAGGTATCGCATTCTATTTTATTGACGTAACACGGCACTACATATAAGGCTACCGAACACTTTGACTTCCTTCTACCGGTATCTCTCCCCTTCAGACTCATTTGTTAGACGTATTCCCCCAGCATTTCCCTCAAACTCATGTTTTAATTAAACAACAGGTGTACGCCACTCCCACAGTTAATTCAGTTGTGACTTTATTTGGAGGATCCAACAGAATCCCAGCTGAATACCTTTAACGTTAACGTCAAAGTTGGAGTGCTTTGACCAGTTTGAGAGCAAAAATGCAGTTCATCAAACCCACCATCGACGACCTTTCTGCACTGTAGTATCAGCCATCACACACAGCAAAGCTTTTAGCGACTTCAAAAGCAGAAAAGATTGGAGGTTGTTTGCATCCTGGTCGCAGCTCCCATCGACCTCATTTGACTTTATTCGAACTGATTTATCCGTAATCTGAGGCCTAAACTGAGGGGATAAGTGAGTCATCTCCCTCTCCAAAAAGCGCCTTTCAGATATGAATGCGCGAAATGTCGTAGTGACAATCAGATCTGGGCATACTTCACCTTTCTTCCTGTCCCGCATACAGGTCTTGATATTCGGCAATCGGTTGTCTCATACAGTGAGATGAGCCAAGAGGAGAAGTAGCCCAAGGTGGATGAGTCATAAACCCTCTGTCCCCAATTTGTAATGGTTCACTAAATTCGGAAATACACTCATTTGCAAATCAATTTGGTTTTCACGGGAGACTCAAGTAAATCTCTCGTTTATAATGTTCTTCAACCGAATGTGATACACACAGGCCGCCTCATGTTTCAGTTGCTACAATATTCGAGATATCGCGATTCAGCTGGGTTCCAGTTGAGTCTCTCGCAAAACCAATTTTGTTTGCACATGAGTGTATTTCGCTAATTTCGTGCAATTTGGTTTCAAGTAGAACATAAGGTTGATGGAAACTAGGGGACTGCTTACCAAATGAGCCCCGAGAAAGGCGAAACCGGTCGTGGGCTGCCGAAGAATTTTCAGCAAACTTATGAGTAGTGCATTACGAATATACATGTATCGCGATATCTCGAATATCGTAGCAACTGAAACATGAGGCGGCCTGGTGCAGCACATTCAGTTGCCTGAAAACATCACAAACGAGCCATTCAGCTGGGTTCCAGGTGAGTCCCTCGCAAAAACCGAATTTGCCTGCAAATCAGTGTATTTCGCTAAAACTTGTATGAATTTTTTTAGTGCATGTGAGAATAAGGAGTAAAGTAGTTGCTTACTTAGAAGTCAATCAAGACAGGTGTTTCGGGGACTGCCTACCTACTGAGCCTCAAAAAGGGCAAAACCGGTCGTGGGCTGTCGAAGAAGTTTCAGCATCCTTATGAGTAGTGCATTAAGAACATATATGAACTAATGCCAGAGAAGAGACATCAAATCCAGAAGTGTAGTGTTGAGAATCGCCTGGACGTTTCAAACGGGAAGGCTGTAATTTTTTTTATCTCATTAACGGCTAGCAAATTGATTTGCAAATGAGTGTATTTCCGAATTTAGTGAACCATTACAAATTGGGGACAGAGGGTTTATGACTCATCCACCTTGGGCTACTTCTCCTCTTGGCTCATCTCACTGTATGAGACAACCGATTGCCGAATATCAAGACCTGTATGCGGGACAGGAAGAAAGGTGAAGTATGCCCAGATCTGATTGTCACTACGACATTTCGCGCATTCATATCTGAAAGGCGCTTTTTGGAGAGGGAGATGACTCACTTATCCCCTCAGTTTAGGCCTCAGATTACGGATAAATCAGTTCGAATAAAGTCAAATGAGGTCGATGGGAGCTGCGACCAGGATGCAAACAACCTCCAATCTTTTCTGCTTTTGAAGTCGCTAAAAGCTTTGCTGTGTGTGATGGCTGATACTACAGTGCAGAAAGGTCGTCGATGGTGGGTTTGATGAACTGCATTTTTGCTCTCAAACTGGTCAAAGCACTCCAACTTTGACGTTAACGTTAAAGGTATTCAGCTGGGATTCTGTTGGATCCTCCAAATAAAGTCACAACTGAATTAACTGTGGGAGTGGCGTACACCTGTTGTTTAATTAAAACATGAGTTTGAGGGAAATGCTGGGGGAATACGTCTAACAAATGAGTCTGAAGGGGAGAGATACCGGTAGAAGGAAGTCAAAGTGTTCGGTAGCCTTATATGTAGTGCCGTGTTACGTCAATAAAATAGAATGCGATACCTCGAATATCGCTTCAGTTGGAACTTGAGGCTTCAGCAAATGCAGCTGAAGAATACCATGGATGTGAGCTTTACCTGGGGTGAAGTTGTATCGTCCAATGGCAAAAAACGACTTGCAAATGATGCATACAAAACTCCATGTTGAGAAAACGTAGTTTTGACAATAAACTTCTACAAGGGGCTTGGTTGGAACTACACGCATTTGGGATCCTGGCATGAGCTGTGTTGAACTAGTTCACACTTTAACTCAGTGGACTGTGTGATGGGAACTGATGAGGAACAGAAGATTGTTGCACCCAATCTACTCATGAGTAGTTGCAACTCGTTGAATAAAAATGACTAGGTTCTACCGGAAGCTCAGCTTTATCCAAAGTTCTTATTATGTGGGAATGCGGTTCTTCTGCTGTTGGACAAACTATGTTGTATCATCTCAACATTTTCTACCTATATTTGGTGTCCCGTGTCCAGTGCGTGTTCCGCAATTGCCGAGTCTTTCAGCAACGCTTGGTATTCATCCGCGTTTCTGGGCGGATTGATGTGGAGTTCCCTGGCCGTCTGTCCTATGTAGACCATTAGTGCAGTCGTTACAGTTAATTTTGTAGACATAGTCCCTGGTTCTGTTTGCCGAAGGGCAAACCTTCAATTACACCGGTGCACAGCGCAGAGCGTTTCCCCTCTGGGAATGATTCACTCATATTGCAACACTCCAAAACTGAGTTGAGAGTGGATGGGCGCCAGGAGATTCCGTAGTTGAGGCCACTTCTGATAGGGGAAGAAGCTCGCTTCACGGTCGGACAAGTATCATGTTAGAAGGGATCCGACATAAATGAAGGCCTGCATTAGTTCCCAAGCTTGCACCTAAACATAGCTCACATCATGGACGTCTCGAGCCTGGTCGCCCATCGATCGACCAATCAATACATGAGTCATATTTGTTCATGATTGGACAAGTCGCCACAACGGATGACTGTGTTCCCTTCCTACGATTGGTAGGTTTCATCACTGATCTGTTTCACGTGCGTCAGTTTTGCAACACTTGCTAAGCTGTTTCCTACCTGTATACTAATTCTTCTGGTGAGTAGTATACAACGGACAGAGCATGAATACCCAGATCGAAAGTGAAAAATGGGCAATTTTTTCAACGACTACGGAGCGCAGACAATAAGAAATCTGAACAACCACTGATTAATGTTGCACGTCTTTCTTAGTCATGGCCAAACTACAACACAAGCCGGTGTGGATGTTGCAACACCTTCGTGTTTCTTACCTCATCTTTTTGCCGGCAGAATTGTGCAGCACTTCTGACTAAAGGAAAAAATCGTGAAAGACAGATTCAGCTGGATTCCGTTGAGTCTGCCGTGAAAGCCGAATTGGCGTGTAAACGAGTGTACTTATCGATTTTTTGCAAAGATGGGTTCAAGTAGGACATAAGAACGAAGTAATCTTGGGGACTGCGTCTACCCGATGATCCTCAGGAAGGGCGGAACAGATCGTGTGTAGTGGCAGAGCTTTCAGTAAGCATAACAGTAGCGTGTTAAATCTAGACAATGCACTATGATATCTCGAATGTCGTACCTAGTTGTGCAGCGCAGTCATCTGAAGAGGACCATCATAAACCAGGTATCCTGCTATATTTAGCTGAGTCCCATCTTAGAACCAAATTAGTGTACAGACGAGAGTAGTTAGTGAATTAAGCCCAGTTTGGGTTCAACTATGAACATTGTTTACTTTTTAAGCCTTGTGACAATTATCGTTATACCCTTTGTGCCACAAAATGCAAAAATATTTCTAACCTCCCAAACTGATTTCGTTTTAACGGCAAACTCAGCTGAATTTCAGTTGACTATTTTGTTTATGATATTCTTCAGCCGAGTGTTTTGCAGAAATTTTGCCTCAGGTTTGCAGTTAGCAACTCGTATCCGATTTGGGTCTAACAGAAAGTCAGGTTGAATGAAACTCAGGAATTCGGTCTACCTGATGTGCATAAGAAAAGCAATCGATATTGGTTGTGAGATTTCGGAGAGTTTATAGCTCGTCGTCATCTCTCCAGGCTAGCATTACGGACGACCACATTGATGGTAGAAAATAGTGAACTGCACGGAAGATTGCGGGGCAAGTCAGTCTAAAAATGCAGTGTTTTATTAGATATTTACTATGTTCATCATCATCATCATCATCATCATCATCATCATCATCATCATCATCATCATCATCATCGTCATCAACGCCAATACAAGATAAAAACGTTGATGCTTCATCGCCGTACTACTATGTTGGTCTATTCATATGCAGCCTTAGATGGAAAAGACCAAAGAAATGGAACAGGAGTAGAACTAGGGCCTTCCTGTCACAAACGTGTGAAGTGCCTACAGTCCGAGCACTGGATCAGACTAGCTGGATGAAAAATTATAAACGAATCTAGCATGGCATCCAACCCTTACGGTCCCCTTATTCATTGGCTATCAGTAAGTGATTCCCAGGGAATTTGTGGCGCGTCCCTCAAAACGGGTCTCAGCGTCACAAGTGAGCCGATTTTTCACCGTTTGTAACCTACATAGGTTGATTGTAATTAGCTGCAGGCTTCAAACTTCTCGGTATTGATTAAAAGCACGTGTCGCTTGGTCACCTGACTTGAACACGCGTGGGAAGTGGAGAGAGGACTAATCGGCAGAAGTCGGACGACCAAACACTCAGGCTGTTCCAAACATGTGGCTGAAAAAGTTGCAATTACTTGTCAAACTACTCTTGCTGGCCGCGAGCACTCTACCCGCTGTTCAGGCTGCGCGATATTCGAGTACCTCAGAGGCTAGAAGAAAACAACGTATCGAGATGAAGTCACGACTACCAGCAGACATGCACCTTCCGCTTACTGACGTAGACGAGCAAGCTGTCATACTACTGATTTTGTATCTGATTTCCGTATTGCTTCTGATAGGTTCGTGTATCCTAATTATTGCTTTTGACAAGTCTGCATTGCGTGCAGTACGACGATCGATCTGTTTTTTCTGTTGTTGTCTCTATGGTTTTGGACGACTTTGGCAGAAACGTCTTGATGGTCAACTGTACACAACGGATGATGAAGATGACAGTGCGGATGAATTGTGTTGTTTCAAAGTGGCCGAATCTGTTCGACAAAAAAGTCTTGTAACAATGAAGGCCTACCACAAATCGAAACGCGCTGAGCATGCGCTTTCCATGTTATCAACCGGAACAGTTAGTATTGCCGATGAACAGTCCGTAGGTTCATCTGTCCAGTCTCGTTTGACCTCTGGACAAACTTTCTCGCTTCCAGTTGGAAAGAATTATAGGTTAAAAGATAACGTGTTGAAGGTTCGGCTGGAGTTCCTGGCGGACTTGGCTGCCTACATGAATGCACGCACGGCAGCGCAGCTCACAAGTGATATAAGTTCGACCTCGGACACAGAAAGTCTGGTCTCACAAACGAGTCAAACAACGCAGAAAACGTTGGATGAGCCTAGACGACGGGAACAAAGCCTGGAGGATAACACAACAAATGCATGAAGAACTACTTTGTCGGGTCATACTATTGGCTGGGCTCCTGATTAGCTCACAATCAATAAAACTTCGTATCGATCTGACAAAAAGGAACCATTCAAACTGTCACTGGTGTTCACCTAGGTGAGACAAACAACCATATATGTGCACCATCAATGGTGAGCAGGTTGTCTGTCTGTCTGTCTGTCTATCTCTCACTCTCTCTCTCTTCGTGTTAGATATACTATTTTACTTGGATTCCGACTGTCGGATACTCAGATGTTACAACCTGACCTTATTATTGTTAAGAATTTCCTTTGTTCTGATGCAATAAACACAATTTATCAACTGGCTTTCTCTTACTGCCGCCGTATCGAGAACCTTTGAACCACACAGAACCACGTATTCTTGAAAGTTCTCCCTGTTTTGGCATGCAGGCCATAGAGATATGCCCAATCTGCGCCAACAATAAACACGCAACGCTCGCTTGAACCTTGGTCTCCCTGTCTCGGCATCGTCTGTTTAGCCCAAAAGCGAAATGCTCGACTCAAATTCTGCTAAAGGATGTCCCAATGACAGTGACCTGAAATGAAGACAAATGAAAAATTTCTCTTCTGTGAACGCGAGACACAACCAATACACTTGTCTTTGATTTATCGAGAAAAAAGTGAGCAGAACTTTTCACTGGCGGACAAACGTGTGAGAAACGTAGCTCACGTAAAATCCATCTAAACACTAGCTTAATTTACTCTATTGCGCTTCTCTTCTACGGGAATTATTATACCGGTGGTTCGGTTGTTCAGGTCTACAAGTCAGCCTGATTGTGACCATAAAGCAACGGGAAGCTTGTCATTGAAGACTGTGGTCTAACGATCCAAGTCATTCCATCCCGGAGTCCGTCGCCACCCACAGCAGGAGGGGCTACTGTGTTGTCTTCTTGACACTGTGGCCTTCCAGTGCGGTCTTGCTCTGTGCGGTGGACACTATACTGTGCAGATTCAATAGTTACACACTTTAAAATCATGTTGATGTCATCCACAGCGTCCTAATATGATAGATCTCAAGATTGCAGGTTGACTAGGACAACAAATAACAAACTATCACCATTGACGATGTGACTGGAGAGATTGGCCACTATGTATTTTTGAACTCTCACATCTTTATGCCCAGGAATGAGAACATGACACAAGGTCACTTACTCCGTAGCTGGATGAAAGCAACAGTGTCTGATTGACCGAGCACTATTGCTAGGTGGTTCTTTCTAAGAGCTGAGGAGTCAATTCAGACCAGCAGAATTAAGCAGGTTTACTGCCTCCAGTAAGGCGATCCTCTTGGTCAAAACTGATGACCGGGGCTTGCTCTAACTCCATATTCTGTCCAAAGATTGAAACCCTTACAGTTTTTGATGTTTTATGAGTGCATTGATAATAAAAGATCATATCAAGTATAATAAGGAGCCAGGGAAGGTCAAACTATGACTTGGTAACGAAATATAAAAGCCATTATCAGTAAACTCAGCTGCGCTGGTCATTGCCGTCCTCCTGGATGGGGACTCCGAGACGGGCCGCATCAATGGTTAGAGACATTATCAGATATGGCCCAGTCGCGCCCTCAAAGGTGCTCGTGCATCCAGGCTATTGCCTTCAATGTACAGCTCCCTTCTCAATATCCCCACTTAATAGTCCTCTATCTACGCAACAATTTATCAGCTCCCGCTTCAGTACGCAGCCACCTTCCCTCTCTGAATCATCGGTGAACGAAACTGTGACAGCTACAACCACTGTATGAAAAGTACGTGGTTCTTACACCTGATCATGATGATGATGATGATGATTTCTACGTGGCACCAACTCACGTGCTAACCTCTATTCTGTCTTGCGATGTTACCCCTATTGGCCTCCTGTCCTAATCCCTACCCGACTGACACCCTGCTGATGGCATCAACACACAAGGCACGCAAATCTGAAACCACCTGTGACCCACAATCCTCGCCTGGTGACGGCCTGAAACTTAGGTGAAACAGTGCAAATCAAATGACATCGGCACACAATAGAGAAAGTGGGAATTGACTATCTCGGATGTTGAGGCGAACCAGTCGAAAAACGTCACCAATTGGAGGACGTGGCACCCTTGGATAGTTTTACATTTTTTCGGGCCCTTTTTTACCATTTGCTGACTTTAGTCCAAATGATTGAAGCAAATGTCTGGTTTGTTCCCCTACGGGGCCTGTTATTTGGTGATTGAATTTTGTTTATTTCCGTCCTCTCGCCGTGGAGTCCCGGTGGCAACATGGCTGTCCCGGTATATTCCATACCACATTCAGAAACGTGTCTATCAAAGCCAGTACTTCAAGGGAAATAATGTTGAGCTACGGTTGAATTCCGCTGGGTTTTCTCCGATCCCATGCCCTTCGCCCTGCTTTTGAGTGCTAGCGAATTCTATTAATAATTTTGCCTACTGCTATTTATCAGTAGCCACAATTAAACGACTACTTTTAACGGTTAGCTGCGCTCCGTGGGGGCAATGATGTCACCTTGACTCACACGTCGCAAAAGTCCAAGCATGCTCCAGAGTGGTCATCATCATCATCATCTAACTATGGATTACGGAAAGCAGTGCACCTGGCATATACTTTGACAGATAAGATCGGGAACCGGGGCACAGTAGGACCCAGTAGGCGACACATCCAGTCAGACAGCATAACTTCCGTTGAGAAACACAGGAGTTTCATAAATGTTCCGGAAAAGCATCAGCAAGTCTTTTCATCAGTCGCGTAGTTTTTCGCTTTTTTAGACAACACAGACTGCTTAGCATGTTGCTTCTTGTGAATGGAGGAACACACGAGTTAGGTGTGTGAGGTACCTGAGGACTTGCTCTGAGCCTGTTAGATTTGGTGACCTATGGTTTGATAGAGTTTCGGGGATTGTTTTTTAATCGCTCGAATTTAGTTTTTTCCTCACTAATTTGAACAATACTGTTATTTTTTGGACCCTGTACGAATTCCCCTGTTTAGGAGTAGGGCGTAGCCACCTTCGTTCTCTCTGACCAGGGAACATTCAAGAAAGCACACAGGACTTCAGAGATTATGGAGGAACTCAAAATAATGATGCTACCTTAAGTTAATTAATCAATTGACAGTTAATTACTAGTAAACTATGGAAGAATTCTTTCAAGGTGAGCAGTGTATTGCTTTTTGGGCGAGAGAAATAGCAAACATTTGGAAACTTTGAACCTGAGTAATCGCTTTCTCACAGAGGGGGGAACCGGAGCACCTCTTCAAGAGTAAGTTCTTCGATTGTGAGGACAGGGTCAATGTAGTGTGGAGCACATAAAATATGAGGAGTAAAACCCCCAAATTTGTATCTTGAGATAAGAGCTAGCAGAGCTTTGATAGCAATGTCCTGCTATACTACTGATTTTGGTTTGGGCGACGGCTAAGTATGAGTGTGCTTGCGTGCGAGGCGGGAATGCACAACTAAGTATTCGGCAAGTGAATTTGTAGCAGAGACTGGGATGCTCAGTGAACTGTTAGGTCCAAGCCACCGGAGCTTCAATCATGACTTACGAAGTAACGATTAGTTTCGCATTCGTTGTCCTGTTGTGGGCTTAATTGTCCCCGAATCCAATGAACAATGGCTCACCCGCCAATAGTGTGCTACAGACTTCTGTAAATTTACCGCAAAATCCCCATAAATTTATGGCCAGATGTGTTTTGAAGAGATAAGGGTTGTCAAGCGGGGGTGAATTATGTTACTTTTTGTTTGAGAGGGGGGCTCTCTCAAACTACCCTCTCTGCAAGCACACTACTACGGCAATGTGGCTAGGTACGCACCCCCACCAGTATCAAACCGTAACATAGTAAGACAAACTGTCTTCAAAGGTCCTACTACAGAGAGAATACCTCAATGAGCTGGAGATCAATGGTTTGCAGGCTTTGGTTAGAGAGGACGTGGTAGGCGATTGGCACAGTTAGGTGAAGCATGAGTCGGCCTGAAGAAAAGTGTTCGATCGTGCGGCTTTTAGAACTCAGTAGTACCAGTTTCTATCCCGAGGGTGGGAGTTACGCCATACTTTTTCTCTCCAGAGAGACTGACTCAGTTTGATGAAGGGATGTACTTGGATTTCCGCTTAAGTAGGATCCCACTGATGATACTAGATATCGAGAGCATGGATAGCCAAAATTTCTGTGGAAAATTCTACCTCGCATATTCGTCGGTTGCTTCCGCTTTAGCCTTTTAACTTACCATGATCAGTTAGTTCCGGGATTAGGCTGTTTTCAGACTCGGTCAAATGTTGGGGGTTCTTATTGATGACTTTAACGCACGTCACCCTTATTCTTCCTCGTAACGGTTAGCTGGCAAAGGGAGAATGAAGTCAGCGCTGGTTGTTCGTATAACTGTTATTTCAGTGTTTTGCCTCACCGAAGGAGTTCTGTCACGTTGACTTTGACGGGAGACCAATTTAAAACCCGGCTGAATTAGGTAGAACATGAAATGGACATAAACTCGGGGACTGTGCCTACCCGATACGCCGGGTGGAGAAGGGCGGAACCGGTCGTGGGCTGTCGAAGAGTTGTGAACAACCTCATCATCATCATCAAAGACAGCAACATCAGTGTTGACACTGATGCTTCACTGCCGTACAACCATAAAGTTCGTCTAATTTCATATGCATATATATATAATTATATAATAAAAGCCCTAGAGTGAAAAGAAGAGAAAAAGAGTGGATGAGGGAGGGGACCTAGTGCTGGCCTATGTCAAGCATTCTGAGGTGCCTACACCTCCAACCGCTCAATCAGACAATCTGGAAAGAAACGGACAGCATGAACGCCACTGACATCGATTAGCCGCCATTTCTTGCAACGTCTCCAGCCAAGCACAGGCGGGGTCACGGGGACCCCATCCTGGAAGGCGTACAGCACCAACAACACCCAAACTCTTCGTGATCTCTTTCACGCCTTTTTGCCAAGTCATGCGCTGTCCACTTCGCGGTTTGCGCCATGCTGAAGAGGGCACGGAGAACAACACTCGTCTCGGTAGACGGTGTTTCGGCATGCGTAGCACATGACCGAGCCATCGTAGTCGGTGGTGCTGGATGATTTCCCCAATTGATGTACCTGCAGCACAGCCAAATACCCGTTTTCTAATCACCTCGTGACTAACACGCTGACGCCATCCAAAACCAGCCACGTTTCTGATGCATCGGTGGTCTGAAACCTGGAGATGCTTCACATCATCTGTCCGCAGAGACCATGTCTCGCATCCATACAACAACACAGCCCTTACTGTAGCCTGCTACACCCGACCCTTAAGATCTAATGAACAACCTCATGAATAGTGTGTTAGTATTGCGATATCTCAAATATCGCACGAACTGAAACATGAGGTGACCTGTTGCATCACGTTTAGTTAAACAAAAACATCGTAAAAGAGAGTTTCAGCTGAGTTTCAACTAAGTAACCCGTCAAAACCAAATTGGTATGAAGATTGGTGTAATAGTCGAGTCTGGTACAATCTGAGTTGGGGAGGACTGCGCCCACCTGGTGCGCCCAAAGAATGGTAATGCCGGTCATGGGTTATCGCAGAGTTTCCAGCGAATTTGTGAGTAGTGTATTGCTTCTATACCCAGAACCACTGTAGATAGTACAGCAAATAGGAACGATAGAGCTGTCATTTAAAAACTATCCTAAGGCGAGTAGCATTCGGCCCCACAGGTTGAGCACCAATGTGTCTGTTGTTTCTTATCTACTTAGGCTGATAGCTCCCCTGTTCTCCCTTTTTTTCGGTAAGGCCTAAAGTGAATTCATAAGTTTCTGGTGTTACACCATGTTCTATTGTCTATTGCGGCTTGCTTCGATCGGGTTTGTACTCGAGATTTGTGTAGATTATGCTCACGAGAGTGTTATGGATTCTCGGGGATTTCGGAGAAGAAAGTTCAATGCCAGAAAATTGAAGCCCATAGGCATAGATCTTGAGTCAAGCTATTTCTGAGTGAACATAGAGAACTGCTTGGCTGACCGTTTGAATTTTTTCTGTTGTTTAACTACTGAATAGTCAATGAGTACTATATAGAACCCTTAAGAAAGGATACACATGTGAAGTGCACAACCTACACTCAGTGACATACGTTGAGTTCAGCCGAAAATACCTCCAGCAGTTCAAAAGAGCACCAGTGGTATATGTAATTCATTGAATTTCTGTGGAATTTGCTGTGTACAAAGCGGAAAGCATCCCATCAACGTGAATCAACTCCGACACATGGATTCGCTGAGCGGATGAAACTTTCATCATAAACAGGGATAGCGAAATGCAGTAGACAGAAAATTGCCTCACAATGCATTCAGCAATATCCAGTTTACGTTAGAAGCATAGAGAGAGAACAACCTGGCATTCGTAGGCTTCCCAAGCACAAGACTGCCAAGTGGACATTTACAAGTGGAAGCGTGATGCACTCGGATCAAATCCTGTACCATCATAGAAACCATGTGTCAGGAAGGTCAGATTCCTGAAAGTAAACACAAAATCTACCGGAATCTACTGAGACCCTCAAATACATTGGAGAGGGCTCTACCAGAGAGCCCTGAATCAAAGCCAGACAGTGCGAGACAGCGTCGGATCAAGTTCAGACAACGCCCCCTCAATATGTAGCGCGAGACAACCTTGTACCAAAGCCAGACATTGCGAGACAGCGTTGGACCAAGGTCATTCAGTGCCCTCAATAGAAACAGCTTGAGGCCGTTGTACTTTTGCACTCGCTTGTTCGCAATGAGGCCTTTGTGTTCCTTGTCGGTGAGTCTTTTTCCAGCACTAAGCACTGGAGCGACAGCAGCAGTCAGACATAACAGATTGGCGATGCAGCCAGCTACAGTACAAACAATTCACTACAAGTGCACAATTCAAGCGAATCCACGGTACTACGGAATCCAAATCCAAAGGAGTTCCTCAAGGGAGAGTCTATTTAGAGACCTCTCAGAGCACGTAACCCGATTGCGCCATTCCGACTGCGCAATAGCTGAAGTAAACCTTCAAAATGACCGCACAGCTAGTACACAAAACTTACTAGTATACTGTGACAAAGACTCTAAATGTCATAGAAACGGAGAGACGGGGGAGACGAATGCTACAGACAAAACTGTAATGCAAGGAATGCGAGAACCTCGACGATGGCCAAACCAAAAAGAGGAAACGATCCAAACATCAGTTCGCAATTGAAAAAAAACAAAGTTGATTGTGAGTGGCTTTCTTGCGTTTTGAGTGAGGAGAACATTGGTCTAAATGAGATGACGTATGGTCGTAAGCCTAAGCGAAAACGTAAACAGAAAGCGAGTTTACGGAAGTGAGATACTTTAGAAAAAAGGCGGAAACAACATGTGGATGGCATTCTGGAAAAATCCATGAACTTTATAGATAAATTGATCCATCAGCCCGAACAAGACACTTTTGGAAGATTGTGAGGAGAGAAATCAGTGACTGGTCGTCACTAGGCCTGACAACCAGTCGGAACGAACGGTTCCCAGTTCACAACCCACCAGACATCTTGAGTGAATCAATTAACAAAGGCAATTAACAAAGTACAGCAACGAGTCAGAACACATTACAGTAACCGAAAGATCCAATCGGAACAACAATTGGAAGGTGGTAAAAATTTTGGCCAATCAATCAATTAATCAGTCAAATACAGGGAACCGAAAGCACAATGCCACATAATTAATCGCTCAGAAAGCAAGTCACATTGGAACTATATCCTACTCCTATCTCAACTCAGGCACAACAGGAGGAAACAACACCCAGAAACTTTTGAACCATGTCTGGCCCACAAAATGGTTGCAGACAACTCAACTCAGACAACTGCAAAGCTGTTGTCTGAGAAGACTGACAACTTACATGGCTGATAATCCGCCAGCATATACCAGACGCAGACAGTTTATCGCGTCTGAGCAGGTCTTTAATTGTGCACAGCTTTTCCGGTGAGTGATTGTCAGTCAGGGTGGACGATGTGACTCATCACTGAGTAGTCAAACGCTGTCTATCTGTGTAAGCATTAATTTCGTGAAGGAAGCTTTCGCCGTTTGCAAGGTTTTGTTTCAAACTCCTACGTCCAAAGAATTGTTGTTGGTTTACTTGAAACCTCCTGGGGGTAGGCTCTGAACGTCTGGCTATGTCATCATCATCATCATCATCATCATCATCATCATCATCATCATCATCATCATCATCATCATCATCATCAGCAGCAGCAGCAGCAGCAGCATCATGGATAGCACAACTTTGATGTTCTACACTGATGCTCGGTTGTACGGCAATGAAGCATCGGTGTTGAACACTGATGTCATGCTGTCGATGATGGGGATGATGACCTACTTACCCAGGTGTTTTCGCGCCCCATCTGCTGAGCCTACCCTGATTTGTTCTGTTGTGATTTCCGTGTATTTTCAAACCCAATTCTTCCTTTTGATATTCGGAATCATCAAACCTCCCTGTCACGAACCTCAACGGGTATCCATACTGCCACCCTGCACAAGAGTCGTGCTAAGGGGAGGATGAACACTGTTGTCATCATCGTCATTATCAGCTGTAAAAACCGCGTTGTACAGTGGTCACAGCTGCCTTAGTTTCGTCCACACTCACCTACTAAACAAGCGAAAAAGACACAGGCAACTTCAGGCACACAGATCATCGCACTGTTTGTTTTTAACAGTTCATATGGAAAGTAAGAAAGTAAGAAAACAATGCCCCGAAAGCGGTCTTTTTCCACCCCAAATGGATCGCATTGTCAATAGGCTTTGAATGATAAATGTAATAACGTTCGTCTTCGTATATCGAAGTTCCTGGAGAGCATTTTTCCGACAGCTGTTATACTGCGTGACCAAAAAACACAGGCGACGACTCAACTGCCTGTGGTTTTCAGTCCACGAAGTCTATTCTCGTTAAATATTGCACACGATGCTTTCAACTTAAGGCTTCTAAATACTTCAGACAACTGTGTTTTCTTAGTAGTTCATTCGTTTTCGTTATGGTACAAGAAAACTGTGATCGATTTTTCCAGATCAGCTTCACATACTCCACTGGAAATCATAAAATACCCTTATACCACCATCAATCACACTTCACAAGAAGTGTGCAACTCAGCGAAAAACACCCATTTAAAAAAATTGGTTTTGCAAGAGACTCACCTGGAATCCAGCTGAATCTCTCGCTTATGATGTTTTCAAGCAACTGAATTTGCTGTATCATGCCGCCTCGTGTGTCAGCAACCCTATGAGTTGTGTATTACGTCTATACATGCATCGCGATATCTCAAATATCGTACCAAGTGAATTATGAGGTGGCCTGGTGCAGCACATTCAGTTGCTTAGAAACATAAAAAAACGAGAGATTCAGCTGGGCTCCAGGTGAGTCTCTCGCAAAAATCAAATTTGTTTGCAAACGAGTATACTTAGCTAATTTCATGCAAGTTGGGTTCAAGTAGAACACAAGGTTGACGGAAAATTGGGGACTGCGCCTACCTGACGAGCCCCAAGAAGGACGAAATCGGTCGTGGGCTGTCGAAGAATTTTCAGCAACCTTATGAGTAGTGTATTACGTCTGAAAGAGTGAAACTCCCATATGAGGAGTGCTCACTCGAGGAGCCAGTCAGTACGTAACCATGTGATGCGGGTTCTTTGAATGAAGGCTAAGTGGCGTTATGTTCTGTCTAAGTGAGAGCGAGTGATTAACTACTCCTAGCTGAAAGGCTAATTGTTCAATCACTGACCGGACGGTTGCGGGTTCGAACCTTTCATGAGATGACCACTGCTGAAGATTCCCAACAAAGATGACGCCTCTGTACGATGTCTCTCGTACTTTCAGCACAGGTTGGCCGCACTAACAGAACGAAACCTCAAGTGAAAGTCGGTAGAATTTTCCAACTTTGTTCGAATTCACCTAATTTCAAACATCTTCACCCGCAACACTCCTCCGGTAATTACCGGTGAACTTCGACATTCGGGTTTGGTCGAACATTGAACCTGTTTACCAAGCTCAGTCTCTGCCTTGTGTACACTCTGTCTGAAACCTTGTTAGCAAAACAAAAAGTGGTTTGAACAAGGAGTTTCCAGGTTGTAAATATTTGCTTAGGACTGTATTACTGAACGACCGAATTACTTTTGAACTCTTGCTCGTTTATTTGAAGATCATTTCATGAATACCTGGGTTTTTGGTCAGTTTGTGACTGAAGCTGGGGCGTCAAGCAAATTCCAACAGAACTTTATTTGTTGTTTAGCAGATTTCGTGTACTGACGGTCGGGTTTGCAAGCTTGATTCCACGATCCACAGTTCTCCTAGCCAAAGAGAGGGACCACGGGTATTCTATCTGATAGGTCTGACGTCAAGCAAAGCAGGCGCGCAAGGTTGGTCCACCCATTATATATGAAAAAAACAACACATTGCCTCCAAATCATCCGAGAAAACCATGTCAAAAACGGCATGACAGTGGCACGAAAGTTGGCCTGAAAACCAGTGGATTTGCCCTCATCCCATTCGTTCACCCTAGCCTGAGCCCATACGGGGAAAGAAGAGACATCTAGTTATTAGCTTGTCCAAGCTAGACTTTTGCAATCTACTTAGAGGAGGAACATTTAAAACAGCGTGATTCAGGAAAAAGGGGCCCAAAAGGGCCAACTAAAGGTCTCCTCTACCCAAAGAGGTACAGTCCTGAGACCAGGCGAATGCACTGGAGGATTTTTCTTGCGTACAACCGAGAAATAACTCATAACTTTCATTTGAGATTTCATCCTGCAAGTGACGCAAATTCATGCTGAAAAGCCGAAAAGCACTGTACAGCTGTTTAATCTTTGTTGGGGATCATCGGCTGTCCGAAACTCGGAGAGATTTGAACCCGCAACCTTCCGGAAATTGGTCGAGCAATTAACCTATCAGCCACGAGTGGCTGATCACCGGCGTGATTAGCTCTCACTTAGACAGAACGTAGCGCCACTCATCCTTCAATCACAGAAACCACATGATCACGTGGTCACGTATCGACTGGCTTCTCGAGTGACCACTTCTCAGATGCGAGTTTCATTCGTTTTGTGAAGTTGTTCTCGCTTTGATGCTGATCCAGTGAGTGAAGAATGAGTCATGATATATCCTGTCTAGTGCGATTTAATCACACTGATGATCAGCCGTTCACGAAAAAAAAACGGTTTGGTGTTCAAACTACCAACCTGGATGTCACGGGTTCTGGAGTATCGTGAGATGCCCACCGCTGACGAGTCTCACTGAGGATGAAACAACTACGAAAAAGTTCTCAGTCCTTCAGCATTTATTGCCTTGACTTACGCGACGAAGTCTCAATTAGAAATTGCCAATATCATCAACCTTCCAGTTGTTATTCCTCAGCATTCATCCACAATAGTGGAAAATATCGTGCACATAAAACTGAACAGGAGTGTATATTCGTAATGCACTACTCATAAGGTTGCTGAAAGTTCTTCGACAGCCCACGACCGGTTTCGCCTTTTTTGGGGCTCATCAGGTAGGCGCAGTCCCCGAGTTTCCGTCAACCTTATGAACAGGAGTGTTTTTTTATTTACAGGTCAGAAAAAGGCGAGTTGTTCTTCCCTCAAAACGGACAGGTATGGGAAGCCCCAGAGTACCCCGGATTCATAAGGGGGGGTGATTTTGCTTGGTCAAGCACGTTCAGCGGTAGAAACTTGGTAAAACATGTCAGTTTGCTCGCCTCGACTGAACACGCTACTCGTAGGTTGTTGAAAACTCTGATAGCCAAAGACCATTTTCGCCAGCTCTTCTTAGAGGTCTTTTCGGGGAGACACAGTCCCCAAGTTTCCGCCAAACTTATGTTCTAATTGAACCAAAATTGCGCGAAATTTGTTAAATGTATCTATTTACACACCAATTTGACTGTAACGGGAGGTTCTGCTTCAGCTTGGTTTGTGATAACCTTATACTAAACCTTTGTCGGGTGCTCATAGCACAGCAACATTATGATCATCGATCGACTGGGAGAAGTGGATGTTGGCGCAGAATACGCAGAATACGTGACCTAGCTAATTAATTCTGTCATTGAACCAAGTACAACTCGATGTTTATTGAACCTGACGGTAGAGAAACCCATAATTTGCTGCTGATTTATACTTTGAAATAATACATGTCGAAGACTGATAAACTACATGTTTGGTCCATATCCATCCCGTGCCAAGCAATACCTTAATTTGAAAAGTGCAAGTACTCTAAATCAATCCTTTGGTATCGATTATCAGTAGTACGGAAGCCTGTAAGACAGCGCACAGCTGGAAACTGGTCACATGACCATGTCAGTGGAGCGGGGGAACGAATGCAGCTATTCACCCAAGGAATTAGGTGTACCATCCTCCTGATCGGTACAATTCACACTTACCTTCCTCAGACCACGTACCCGAGTGTGTATAAAGTGCATTTAAACTTGGACAGAAACCAAAAGAAGCAGTAATTCTGTTTCAGTTGAAATTCCTTCGGCCTGCTGCGTTCAATAACTTCACTTGCTGCTTGGTTGGAAAAACCTATGAACTCACCCACAGATTATTTTTCGTGTTTGGAACAACTTTTGTGTGAGTAGGATGCGATTTTGCTCTGACGGGATGAACACAAAATCCCATTACCCTCGCATATTTAGTTACCGGTGTTACGATCCTGTGTATCTGTCACCAGCTGCCCCAGAATGGGAAACACACCCAGGAAATTCATGGGTTCTTTTCCTTCGAACTGACTGGTCTTCAACAGAGATCATCAGGCTCACACTCAACCAAGGCTGAGATCCTTAGGCTGTAAAATGTGGAGACAGTTTCGATAATGAAGACTTTCTGTTTTCTGAGGGAACAAAGAATTATAACTGGGTGGTCGTTTTTGCCGACCGGCTCCAATTCTGCTAGAATCCGATGCACTAATCAGGCATCTGGAAGATCCTCCCGAGCAAACAAGCTCTGTAATCAAGTTCGCCCATGGTGGCAACAAAGATTGAGGGGGTTGTCCTAGCCACATTTTGTCCACAGGCAAGCTTTGAAGCAAAGAAGAGGCTGGGACAATCTTGGTTTAGTTACACTCACACACGTGATCCCCAGCCGTGGATATGGAGTAACACTAAGGAAGGTCAACAGCGGCTGTCTAAATGGTATGGTGAAAACTCGGCTCAATCTGCCGATGAACCGAACCAATGTGTTGGTCACGAATGCTTACAAAAGCAACGCATCTGTACCATCCTTCACGGCCCCTTCCTACGCCTCAACTTAGCTTCATTGCTCCACCTACCTTTCCACGTCAAGGGGCGATACCGTTCCCTTTATGAATCTCTCTATTGATGTATTCGAAGGAAGTGCCTCGTCGCTTAAAGAGTAAATCCTTTGGAAATGGGTCTGTATCATTGAGCGCTGTAGGTCCGTGAAACGCAGTCATTTAGACACGAATTTGGCTTGAATGGTAGACTCAACTGAGCTCAACTCAACTGAGTATTGAATCTAAATTGGCATCATGGTAATTCTCCCAGTCATTCACCTTGTCGCAAAGGCTACCCCGTCCGACACTTGTATATTAGCATGTGTGTGTGTGTGTGTGTGTGACTCTACGTAGCTCACGCACCTAACCATGCGTGTTCTTGCCCTTCTCTGCCTTGTTCTATCCGGATCATAGCATGATCGCATTGCCGGTCAGAGTAGCGAGGGAGGGGCAACCGGAACACACAATTCTGAGCCAACATTTCGGTTGCCACTGTCTGGGTTGCGGACCTTGACTGTGCGCTGTACCGATCGGTGACAGACTCGCGCCACGAATTTTGACAACTAAGGTTTTTTGTGCATATGAGTTGAGAATTTCGTTCAACTGGGTTTCAACTAGAACAAACGGTCGTCGAAAATTACGGACTAGGCCTATCCCCGAACGGTGGGTCGTGAGCTGTCTGGGGGCTTTCAGCAACCTTATGAGTAATGTTCCATCAACTGTTGTAGGTCACCATTTAAATCGTTAAAATGCCACTGTGAATTCAAAGCAAACCGAGCGGGGACTGATTAGTCCTTTATTCTGCTATATATCACACATACTATTTCAGTTGTTCCGATTTGCGGACGTTTAGTTCGTCGAGGTACTGAAAAAAATACCGCAGTGCATCATAAACAGGTCGTTCTGTCGTCCTCAGTAAACCGGTAAGAGTTGAATAGTGATTATGCGTTGATATTATGCTTGGAAGAATTTAGCCACGTGACAACGCGTTAATCGCATTACCTCGTTCTACGCATACAAAAGTGCAGCCCGATTATTGACCAGTGTAAGAGATTACCGGCTGACTTCGTGCAAAAGGTGATATTAAGGACAGTGTAACAATCACATCTGCACTCGAACGGATCACGATTGTACTCCGTAATGTGAACCACAAAGTGCACTGGTGTTGTAAGTAATATGCAAACGAGGTGGTCAGTAGTATGATTCAGTTACTAATCACAGGTTGTAATCAATTTGACACAACATCGCTCATCCAGAACAGCAATACGCACGTCAAATTCCATTTCATTCGACATTGCTTACCGGGGGTTGTGCTTGTTTGGAGGGATGCCCGGAAATGGTACCACCTTCATCTCCTTTTAGGTCAGTGTCTAAAGCCACAAGAATACTTGGACTTCCAGTTAAACACTGATTCTTCGTTGAATGGGGACCCCTAACAGCTTACGAGCAGCAGTTTTGACGCAAACAATCGTTCGACTCCTGTTGTTTTGGAGTATCACTAATAAAAAGTCGATTGTTATGGCGGATTTCTACTAATAGTTGCCATTAAACGTAAACTGTGGATTCAGGAAGAGCTGTCTGCCTTGAGTTCCGAAACGGCGAGAATCGGTAAGATAGCCTAGAAGGAGGTAAGTTGAAATCCACGATTGGTACGATCCAGACTAGTATCGATCGCAGAGGCGATTGGAATCCGACTGCTGGATCCACAACGTTGAACCTAATTCTACCTGGTGCCTGTATATGGCGACCACGATGAAAGCTGAAGAATGACCACAGAAATTGCGTGTCTTTGAGTAGCTGCGAATGAGCGACTGTCTATTCTTCTCCCTTCAGTGGGTACACTACCCCCAGACTTCGAAATTCAAATGCACGTGGATCCGGTTTGTTTGGAAAGACACTAACTGCTTCCGTGGCATCAGAATTCCACCAACGTTCAAGACCATGTTCGGTTGTTGACCACTTCCACAGTTCACTAGATTGCCGGTTCATCAGCTGTCGATTTCGCTCATTAGTCAACTCCACAACGATGAGTTTTGTGTGCTTGCTTTCAGTGTGTAGCCCATCAAAAGAGTCAGGGGACTACTCGTAATGCACTACTCATAAGGTTGCTGAAAATTTGTCGACAGCCCACGACCGGTTTCGCCCTTCTTGGGGCTGGCTCATCAGGTAGGCGCAGTCCCCGAGTTTCCGCCAACCTTATGTTCTACTTGAAACCAAATTGCGCGAAATTAGCGAAATACACTCATTTGCAAACAAATTTGGTTTTGCGAGAGACACACCTGGAACCCAGCTGAATTCCTCGTTTGTGATGTATCCAGGCAACTGAATGTGCTGCACAAGGCCGCCTCATGTTCCAGTTGCTACAATATTCGAGATATCGCAATACATGTATTTTCGTAATGCATGAAAATTCTTCGACAGCCCACGACCGGTTTCGCCCTTCTTGGGGCTGGCTCAACAGGTAGGCGCAGTCCCCAAATTTCCGTCAACCTCATGTTCTACTTGAAACCAACACGAACGAGAGATTCAGCTGAGTTCTAGACGAGTCTCTCGCAAAACCGAACTTGTTTGCAACTGAGTGAATTTCGCTTGTCAGGAAACTACTTATTTGTCCTCTGTTCAAAGTTTCGAACCCCTGTCTGTTTTCCTATGCCAAGAGATGTATATTGCACCCTTCTCATCCCATATTATGGTTCTGCTTGATGTTTCAGTCAGGCGACAGCGCCATACTCTGAAGACCGAGAGGTGTAGAACTTGCCCACACTATTCAACCGATCATACCTATTGGAGCATTTTAAAGCCCTCTTTGATCCCTTAAGTGGGAAGACATCTTTTTCAGGAATGGGCCAAGTGACTCTCTCTAAAGAATAAGGGTCTTTTTAACCGTTTCTGAAATCTTCAGCAAAACTTTTCGTTTTTTTCACTGGTTCCAAGGCCTTAAAAAAGGTAAGCGCAACCAAACATTTTGGGCATATTGACCCGACAGCAGTCACTATCCCTTGTCGATCCTTTGTACCATTCCCTCATTAGTTGATCGGATTTAGAAAGCCGGTTCCACTGCGGCAAAGTTGAATACAGAACTCCCATGTTAAACCGCACTTTCGGTACCTGTTTCAGGCAGTTCAAAAGATAAATCGATCGCCTTGGCTACCCTTGATTTGAAAATCAATCGATTAATCAGTCATCACACAAAGACCTCTTTCATGGATGCTTTCTTTTGATAGGTTACATCTATTTCACGAGCGGTTTCAAATGGCAACCTTGGCAACAACAAATCGATTAGCCAAAATGGATGTGCTATCCTATGTTCAATAGTTTTTTTAAACGTCCAGCCACTTTGGTGCAAACCAACTAAAAAACAATCCACACCATACCTGTTCCTTCAGAACTTTCGCGAGGCTCTAACCGCTCGCACATATATTGTAGTGCCTCATTTCTATTGATGTTGTTTTTTTAACTTGGGTAGTCAGAAAGCCAGCAGTACTCAACGTCCACAAGGATACAGCGGTGACACACACACAGATTCTGAAATGAACAACAGCTGGGTAACACAGAAAAAGTCTTTGGGGATGAAGTAACAAATGCATCAGAAACAGCGGGCGCAATTCAAGCAAGGTATAAAACCTGTTCAACCTCACTCGAAAGGATGCACCAACGGGCTGCTGTTTCCTGCCTTGGACTCGTAGTAGTTCATAGAGCACAAAATTTAGCAGAGACGGATAAAGGCGCATTAGGTCGTACGATAAACTCGTGTTACCAAGTTGTCTTTTTGTTTCAGCTACGGTACATTACTCTAGATTTTATAGCGCTAGCCAGGCAATAAGGTTGTCCCATTTTTCTACTGTTGCAAAAACACACTTATTTCGGTTTTCTTCAAGCTAATACGTGTGGTTGTCACAGCAACACATACCGTACGTGTTTGACTCACTGCGGGAAGGCCAGGGATCAATATTCAAAAGTATCACACACAATGACAGCAAACGCCAGGTAGTTGGCATTTGTTGGCAGTGCCTCACTAGACAAGAATTTCGTTTCTGCCAGCAAACCAGATGTCATGCTGGTGCTTCAAAAGGTTTATGCCTTTGATTTGAAAAACTTGTTTACGAACAGGGTCACACTCTGTCGTGTTCCCCATGGAGCTTTCAGTATGCTAGATGACTATGGATTGACCGATCAAACAGGCTGAAGACAAAAGATCTTGTCTTGATGGGAGTTTTCGAGAACCAACTCTGATATCTTTGGTCGAAACATCTTCAAGCGCATCCATCAGTATATAGGCGTATTCTCCTCAAAGATAGAACTAAATAGATATGAGCGCAGAACTCTTTTATATAAGTGCAAGTGAGCATCTTCGAAAAAATGCGTCTTGTGGCACAAGAGGTTGCTTTTTGCCGAAATTCTGCGGTGCCATACCACCTTTGTTTTCCTTTTAAGCATGCATCTAACATGTCATCTCAGCAGTTTTTTGGAGGTCCACCTCATCATTTCATTGTACGCCTTTTGTCAACCACTTTTAACCAGACTTTCAAAAGAACCCTCCAGGACTGACGATCTGACAGACAGGTGCCAGTAGGTATATCTAAGCCTTGAAACCAAAATTTGACAAGCCTCTTAACCAAAGATTTAATAGATTTTCTCCAAAGTTCAGCTGAATCATTCTGCAGTGGTTCCACGCCAAGAAATCGATCGCTCACCAATCCGATTCAGTCTCAACCAGCTGAGTCATCACACCACATGCAGAAAAAGTCGATTTGAATCTCACAGTTGAATCATCCATTAAATTTTCCGATTTTACGTCTGAAGTGAGGTGCACTGAATTTAGTCAGCCGGTCCGTGGGATTCAGACAAGCTGCGACGGCGAGTGAAAGGAACAGTAGAAATAAAGACTTAAACATGAAAGTTTTTAGTCTGCACCTGTAATGAGTAATTCTACCGCAGTAGTTGCGATCGGTTGAGTGACGGACTCAATTGGTTGAACTAAAACAGACAATAAAAAAATGTCATGTAGCTAGAATCGGGCTTAGCTCAATTAAGGAGGATATGAAATTTTCCAAGCAGGGATGTCATCCGATCCGTACTAGTTAATTCTAACCGTGAGAGATGTTTGGTCCGTGATCTCACATATGCCTTCCTCGGGTGACATGAAGGCTCGGCACTGAAAGGGTGTTAGAGCCGAACGATTTTTATGTTACTTATCACCTGTATGGCTAGTTATGCGACTTGTAGAGGTTACATTCACATCTCAACCGTCCTCCCTCGAGCAGTCACAAGCCAGAGTCGCTCAGCTCAAGTACTGAAACGAATGATGGGTTCAGACCATGCAATTTCTTGGTCGTACAACTTGACCTATTACGAGTAGTCGAGCGTAAACCTGTTCTCGCTTTCCCCTTGAGACTAAACTGAACTGTAAAAGCAACTGAATTCTTCACTTGTCCCCGTTACCGATTGCACAAATAAACCTTATCAATTCGACATCCCTTGCCGCACATGCAACGTTTGTTTATCGGAAAGCAAAGGGGCTCCGTTCTTGGACAGGTTAGAAACCTTTTATGTAAAAAAACGTCAATATACACTTTTCCCGAGAGAAGTATCATCGGAAATGTGTAACTTTCCAGCATACGCGATTCTCTCATGAAGAGGACGTCCCCTTAAAACTGGGAGAGGTTTTGCCATTGGACCCTTGATACTGATCATCTTGTCACAAGAGCTTCTCTTTCAGCAGTGAGCTAGTTTCAGCCTCGAACTTTACCATAAAACGTGTTACGATTACCTCATTTATGAGCCAAGACTTAGGAAGCTCATGACAAGTGAAAATGGTGAGGCTTTAGGAAACATGCCGATGGACGGTCTAAGCGTACCCTTCAAGTTGGTAAAACGGCCGGAGATTCCTCCAAGGAGTCTGGTAAAGGGAAAAACGAAAAAGCCGCAACTGGAATACTACAAGGTCAGATGCAATGCGCCTACCTGATGAGCCCCAAAAAGGGCAAAACCGGTCGTGGGCTGTCGAAGAATTTTCAGCAACCTTATGAGTAGTGCATCAAGAAAATGGGTTGGTGTTTTTAACTAAACTCAACCCGTAAATGTTGCAGTGCCCCCGCTGTAAGGATTCCCCTTAGCACATGAATCAGGTCCACCTCTCAGGCTCATCCAATCGGGAACTAGAAATGATTAGACTCGAGTGAGCAGGTTGACATATTCGCTTATTGGCGAAAAAGAGCAGAATTTTTGCAATTTTTAAAGTCATTTGTAGGCCACACATTAAATCGATCCGAACCCTCCACGACTGATGCAGCCGTCAGCTGCGGAGGTGATCTAGGAGGCACTTCACCAAACTCCTGAACGGACCAAAGCGTGTTGACTGAGCCACGGCAGAGATGATTGTGACTTCCATCAACTACAGAAGAAATATGACCCGTGAACTTACGACTGTGGGATGGTAAGGCACTCGAGAGATACATGCTTACGCCAGAGGTTTTCAAGTAAGTTGGTCCAAACACAGAGATCCATGAGGTGGCGGGAGGAACAATTCCACTTGATTCTTAATGAAACTTCATTTGCAAGACCCCGTAAAGGAAATGGATAGCAAGACTTCACAATCAGACAACTTCAGAGGCATCACCCGTGCTGGAAACCCGCTGATGTGAGTTGACGGCTTGAATTATCGAAGCCAAAGTCCCATGAGAACAGTGCGTCTTTAACGCTGGTAGTGTCTCAATGTACGATAGCCTAAAGAAAAGTTTGACTAACGTTCACTTTCTGCACGCGTTCTTCGCACACTGCTCGAAGAAACTGAGCTTCATAAAAGATGAGATACTGTGGACTGTGGTGGCTCGCTGCCGACTGATGCCACTGAACCTTCATGGGTTCAGCGAACAAGCTAACGACCCAAGATGTTGTGTCTGGGGGCAAAGTAGCCAAAATGCGGTGCTGTTCTCTCGTGGGTTGTAATGCATCATGGTGAACTGTAAAGGTACTTACTGTCTGCGATGTAATGTTCGGAACGTAGCATCACAGCTAATTCGAACCCACTTAAGAACCAACCATGAGAACACTAACGTTTAAAAGCCATTCGGGAATAAATGGTCGATTTTTCGGAAGAAAACGTTCACCCCAAGCGACCAGTTGAGTAGCTGACCACTAATTTGGTTCAAAGATACTCCCAGAAGCCTTTTAGGAGGAGAATGACCTGTTTTCTTGAAGGAGACTACCCGCAAAGTTGGTTAAAACTCTTCAATCGCCAAGGACCGGTCTTGACCTTTTTGAGGCTGGGCAGCAACACATTTAGTGGAGGAATATCACAACCGAGGGATTTAGTTGGGCCTTCCTCAAAAATCAAATTGGAGTGAAGTTCTGGAACTACTCTTTGCATGAAACGGATCATTCATAAATGTAAAACCCGGATATTCTGAACATTACGAAGTATGGTTCAACTCGCTGAACAGTCTTTGTTACCAAGGCAACAAGAGTGCAACTGTACCAGTCCCTTATTCGACCTGTACGGTGGAACAAACTGGACACTGGCCTGCTCTTTTGTCCAGTTCCTCGGTGGTGCTCATATAATAGGGTTGAAGAGAATCGTTGTAAACCAATAACCGTGCACTCAGTTTACCAGTTCTTCTCAAGTACGTGCCACGTATACCACCCACAACTGGAGTGTGCTGAGGGCCCATGAGACGTGTATGATTGGCTCATAAACTTGGAGCAGTATTCTCGATCGATACTTTGAATACGGAGGCCCCACTAATTCTAACAGTAAAATGCTGGGTATAAGGACACCATTTATAATGGTGAAGTAAGTCAACTCGCGACCTCGGCTTGAATGAATGGGAAAGGAGGGCAGAAATGGACTTTCTTCAGATGACAAAACAGAGAATTCTAGACATGAAGGTCAAACCAGAAACTGCTTGCTTTTTGCACGGTCACGTTTCACCTGAGTCGAAACTATGACACAGCTGAAACTAAGAACATATATGCTAACACAGATACATCCCAAGCGGGATGCAAAGAGCCCCAGGTAGGAACCAATAGTCTCCATGTATGCCTGTGTTCGGGCCACGTTTGACTATTTTCGTACCCTTCTTGATTTCAGCGTCCCCCCTGCCGTTTCTGGTACAATATACATGTAATATACGTGAAATGTTACCCAACAACGGTAAATTTGTGTTCTTTTGGCCGTCTGACTACACTAAAGCCTCGGAACTGGCGTGCGCTTTTCTCACATACTTGTGAGCTTCAAGTGCGACTGTTTCCCTGAATTACCACATTACGGAGTAACTCATCGCCCCACCTCACCGGGAAAACATCCTGGTCTTTGAAGAAGATGGCTGAAAAGGGCCTGATGTCTTGGGAAATGCGGTACACCTTCTTTTTCTGACGACTGGTTGCAGGGTTAGCTTTACTCTGAGAGCTTCCTTAGAGTTTTCGCTGACCGAATATCATTGCGTGAGACAAGGACTGCCTATTGGGTGACATGCTGGCTGACAAACTGTGTTGTCTCTTGGAAGGATTCCCTTCCAAGTAGAAATCGATTTGGAGCTGAGCAGTGTCAAGGTTTTGTGCTGCCCCCCCAGGTCTTTTTAACTTGTATCCGACTTTCTTGCCATACTGGGCTTCGTTTGGAAACCGTCCTGCGCGAAGAATGCTTGATTTCAAACTGCTTCAAGCCAGTTGTGAAAAATGGTACCGTTTTTCATTGAGACCCTTCAAATCGGATGATGTCTGCCACGAAATGCACATTGGCTTGAATAACATACATAAAAATAAGAACGGAGCTCAAAAATACAAGCCCGTTTTCACCGGACTGCTTGGTGTCATTGACACACTCCTCTGATCTTCAAATCAGCGTACTTTTTCTCACGTCGAGTACTACTGTCTGGAAAGCAGGCTATTCGGTGGTTTATTTACTAAAATTTGAGAAGAAACATGCGTTACTCTCACTTCTTTGTCCGCAGGAAGGCAGCATATGCTCGAGCGTGACAGGGAGAACATTGGGCTGAGTCATAGGCGTAAACTACAAGATGTATGAGTTTGTAAACAGAGCCGAAGGGGTAGTTCGCAGTGCCAAATCAACTGGTTTCACCAGGTACATTTGAACAAGATAATGAATTCTGCCCTCACTGTTGCTACAGGTGCGTTCATCGGTACATCCTAGAACAGTAATTCATTTTAGTCTGAGCTTGAACCAATCTCTGTCAACTCACAAGAAACTATTTTCTGGCGAACTTAAGGGGCCTTAGGCAATTTGCACCAAACCAATAGGGAGCAAAACCATTAGTATGTGTTTTCGAATTAAAAGTGCCTCAGATTCGCGTAATACACTCATTTGCAAACACATCTGGTTTTACGGGAAGCTCACCTGGAACCTAGCTGATTCTCTAGTTTATGATGTTTCTAAGCATCTGAGTGTGCTGCACCAGGCCACCTCATGTTTCAGTTAGTACTATATTCGAGAAACATGAGCCGACCTGATGCAGCACATTCAGTTGCCTGAAAACATCGTAAACCAGAGATTCAGCTGGGTTTGAAGTGAGTTTCCTGCAAGAGCAAACGAGTGGTTCGTCAGTTTTGTCCGCCTTGTTCCTGCCTATTTTCCGGCGTATCAGCTCCTTTTCCTGAAGAAATTCGTTCATTACATTCTCCGATGATCCACTGAGTGACTCACTACAAACGGATTGTAGTTCTGTTATGAACAAGTGATCACACTTGTCTATGCGGATGTATGAAGGCACAAGTTACGGTAGGATCCAGCCCAAGCCTCGCAAGGATAGCTCCTTCAGTAAGCGTGTCAGAAACCCCTCCAAGAACGAAGCGGTTTTGATGCGACCACATTGAAGTACTTTCACACAAAGATGCTCGTAAAAACCCTCTACGGAGAATCTTCCTGAGCTGTAATGAGACTACTTACTCAAAGTTGTGGACAGTGCTTGAATCTTTACATGGATAGCGATCTGGCGTACGTTTCAAATGTTGTCAATCGTTCAAGATGTGCAGTGTGTTGGTTGTCTGTATATGTAAAATCGAACCTTGTTTGGTCAAGATGGATCGCCTTCTTACTTAAGTTTGAGAACAGTCGATGTCTGTCGAACTCTCTCTCTCTCTCTCACTCTCTAGAGATGAACCGAAGTCAAGGCACTAAACACTGAACTAACAACATCAGACAAACCGTTTCCATCTGTGCTTATGCGATTCACATATGTATCTTTAAAAAGTTACCAGAAAGTGAAGTTGTAAAAGGGTTTTAAGCGCATTGCCATGGTAACCGTTGGGTTGTTTGCTGAGCTAGGCAAATTGGTTGCAAACAATGCGTCAAAAAATTAGCGAAATACGCTCATTTGCAACCAAATTTGGTTTTGCGAGAGACCCAACTTGAACCCAGCTAAATCTCCCGTTTGTGATGTTTCCAGGCAGCCGAATGTGCTGCACCAGGCCGCCTCATGTTTCAGTTGCTACGATATTCGAAATATCTCGATACATGTATATACGTAATGCACTACTCATAAGGTTGCTGAAAATTCTTCGACAGCCCACGACCGGTTTCGCCCTTCCACTTCGGGCTTATCAGGTAGGCGCAGTCCCCGAGTTTCCGTCAATCTTGAACTCAACTTGCACGAATATTGTACCAACTAAGACAGCAGGCGGCCTGCTGCAACACATTCAGTTGCTTAGAAACATCATAAACGAGAGATTTAGCTGGTTTCCAACCAGCTAAAACCAAATTTGTTTACAAATGAGTGTATTTCGCTAATTTCGTGCAATTTGGGTTCAAGTAGAACCTGAGGTTGACGGAAACTCGGGGACTGCACCTACCTGATGAGCCCCAAGAAGGGCGAAACCGGTCGTGGAAGAATTGTCAGCAACCTTATGAGTAGTGTAATACGTCCGTAAATGCAACACAAGTTTATCGCACATCCAGGTCTACAAATACTGGATCGATAAGCACTTCGCTTACTTTATTAGGTTGCCACAAGTTGTTTGTTTCAAGCCATTTGAAAGAAAGATAAAATTTTTCCGAATGTTTTAGAATGCTACTCCAAACAATCCTGCCCGGTAATGATTGAAAAT
The DNA here is from genome assembly GCA_003604175.2 of Clonorchis sinensis. Lineage (NCBI taxonomy): Eukaryota > Metazoa > Platyhelminthes > Trematoda > Opisthorchiida > Opisthorchiidae > Clonorchis > Clonorchis sinensis. Next base: position 22,006,903 of record CM030375.1, read on the forward strand.
AGAGCTTTTTTTAGTGAGTTTTACTGCTTTCCAGAGGGGTGATTCTATTCCATAACTTTTGATTGATTAATATTTTATCTCGGTGTTCATTGTGACCTAAAAACGTATAGCTATCGAACACTTTAGTGACGGACAAATTACACCCGTTTGATGTTGCGCTGACAACTCGATGGTCTTGAACTAGTTTGTACTCATCCAAAATGTATTGAGTGTAATACGGGTAGACTGCTGATGTGGTCTTGTAGACAAGGCAACCGGTAGCAGTCACATTATTAGATCAGGTGTATTTTAAAGAGACAACAAAACAACCCTCATTCTTTTAGTGCGTTACAGTTTCTCAGTCAACGTAATAACAGTGGCAATCCTGGGCTACTCAGAAATCAGGCGGATGCTCGAGGGGTCACAGGTGGAGTTTAAGCGCACAGGTGTTATGCAGTGCATCAATCTCGCCAGCCCAATTGATACAACATTCTTAAGGCAAGCTACCGGTTTTTTCACACTGGTCGTTCCTTGTTTCCCGATTTGGTAACGGACAAATGCTCGGTTCAGTATAGAGTCATTCAAACCACCAATTTCGCGTTTTTTGGACGTTCCTAGTTGGATAGTGATCGCATAGGTCACGTGATTATTGAACTAACAGTTTCAAGCTGTTTCTGTACACATCTGATGTGTTCAAATTAGCTTAAACAAGAGATCGGACGACTGGGATAGTGTAAGGCTTTTTGTCATGATTCTAATCAACGATCTTCAAGGAGAGGACCTGATAGAATATAGTCACGGGTTCGGATTTCAAACGGGTGTTTTACTACAGCACAGGCTTTTAGTGGGTGTGAGGTAGCTGAGTGGTTGGGGCACGAACTTATCGACCGAAAGATTACTGGTTCGAACCCAGTCCTTGCATCCTGACTGCCCCTTTCTAGGTTGGGAGTATCTCAGCCGCGTTGCTTCTTTTTAGTGGCATGGCAGCTAGGTGTTACGGCAAAACAAACATTTCATATTAACTCTTCTAGTGATTAAAAACGTTCAAAAATAAATCTGTAGGTAAACCGCAATCATTTGCATACCGATTTGGTTTTGAAGTGAGACTCACCTGGTAGGCAAATGAGTGTATCTCACTAATTTCGTGCAATTAGGGTTCGAGTAGGACATGGGGTTGACGGAAATTCGGGGATTACGCCTACTTGATTAGCCCAAAAAAGGGCGAAACCGGTGATGGAAGAGTTTTCAGCAACCTTCTGAGTGATGTATTACGTCTAAAACTATAGGTGGTTCCAGGGGTTGTTGGAATTTGAATTCACCTCGCTGTCGTTTGAATGGCTTTCCTCCTCTTTCGGTGCAGTTGATCCGATGCATTTACACCGAAGTTAGTAAACTCGACTTTCTCGCTTAATAGACATCATCAGTACTGCGTACACTTGTTCACGGATGGACGTAAGCCCCGGAGGCTGGTGTGCGCGATGAGGATGACACCTGCCCACTCAGGATGCATCCGAATTATCACGTCTGAACGGGAGAATGCACTCACCTTTCGGGCAGAATGATTGGTTTCCCCAACGCCTCGAACGACCATACAGTAAATGTCCAGCGGTCTACTGGCTTTTCAAGATTCCCCAGTCAGGGGGGGGGGAGAATTGAAACCGGCATGCCAGCGTAACTATCTGCATATCGTTGTACTATTTGTTAGACTTACGTTCGAACACCTTCCCTCTGTTCTGTTGCAATGATTCTGATGAGTCCACAACGTAGAGGCCAAAGATACATCAATTACCGATGAACTCGAATAACAGTGAACCTTGTGTCTATTGCTTCCTCTTCTTGGTGTGGACTCACCAAGAAGGGTAGACATTCTGAAATAACTAAGTAATTTGTCCTAGAAAGACACCAAAGTAGACGAAACAGGGTTAGATGGTCTGTACTGCGTGGTGACCTTTCTTTTTGGAGGTGTACGTAACCGCAGGTGTGGCCTAGCGCTGGGAGGGTTCCATAAGCCAGCTAGCAGTGTTCAACTGAGATTTTGAATTCGCCCGGATATGAAACTGTTCGATTTTTTATTCGTCCCAATTTCTGCCATACAGTTTGGTCCTTACTCATCCCTATTCGGATATTGACTAGTTTTTATTGATTTTACGAAATAATCCACAAACTTTTCGCAAAGTGACGTTCCAGCAGCAGTGAACGGTCCATTGTATGCCAGGTAGGAGTTTCGAGTAGGAAACTGATAGTCCAGTAGAATCGCAGTACAAAGACGGGCCCTGTAAGAATGCAGACATTACACCAAGATATAGTTTACTGCAGGGAGAAACACCTGTGATTCCCTTCCCACTGAGGTTAGGATCTGCGGATGCTTTTGAGGAGTTTAGCAAGAGAGCGCCACGTCGTATGTATGAATTAATAGCTTGAGGAACTGAAAAAGTTCGAGAGCATAAAGTGATTTGAAGATAAACTCTTTTTATCTCATATGAATAGTAGTCTGTCTCGACCTTGATTTCGAAAATCTGTGGTCCAGGATTGCACGGGTTGCTTTCGGTACAATTTGGTACTCTCTGTTTGATGACATGCTTTACGTCTATGGTATATAACAAAAATGATATCCCCCACTTAAAAAACATCATAAGCGCGAGATTCAGCTGGGTTCCAGGTGAGTCTCTCGAAACCGGTCGTGGGCTGTCGAAGAATTTTCAGCAACCTCATGAGTAGTGTGTTGCGTCGATATCCTTACTGAGTGTTTATGTACTTTTGGCTTGGGCATAGGTGGACAACTAGCTTTTTCGTGAGCAACACAGTAATCCAGGCTTGCCTCTTATCATAAAGACGAATGACCAGAAGACGTCCCACGTGAAAGGAGGGTTGTAAAACTTGTGTGTGCAGATAATCTCTTACAACTGATATACCGGAACGTCAACCTCAGTGTCTTCAAAATACCAAAGAAACCTACAGCGTTGCAATGGGCTTGAGCGTGATCCCTCTGTACCCTCTGTTCTGATTAAATAGAACAGACACGAAAAGGCTCATGTGGCAAAGCTTTACGATATCTGACCACACCCGAACGATCACCGTACAAGATTTGCACAAGCTCGAGCAGAGTTTGATCTGCCGCACTTCTGCAGTTTTTAGAAGCACAGGACGCCGAACAAGTCATTTGCATCCATGACAGCAGCAAAAGCAGCAACGTAATTTCCGATTTTTAGTATATATTTTTAATATATAATGTTCAAATAGGTAATAAGTCTGATGGAGCTTCGGGCAGTGGGCCTAGACAATGGGCCCGAAAGGGGCCAAACCGCCAGTAGGCTTTTCGGAGGACATCTATGACCGACAAATTTTTCCCTAAAATGAATTTCTCGACACAACCACTTGACCATCTAAGTTTTTGAAACAAAGCGCATTCCATTTTAATGCTGGTAAATTGAGTAACCATTCTGCTTGGGCTGTTATCTTCAAACACAAAAGGATTATCACAGCAAGGTTAACTGAATAGGTTTTCTTTCACATAAAATATGGTCGCGAACAGACAAACACATGTGGGCACCATATCTGTCCCTTTCAAAATTGTTACAATTATCCATTCCCATTGTATGGTTGCATGACACACTGTGAGCGTAACAGGACTGACTACACCCGTCTGATTGGTTCACATGGTCTGTTTGACATGTTGTCATCTGTTTTTAACCCGGGACTCGTCATGCATTTCATAGCCGACACAATACACTCGCGATGCACACCGCCGTCTGCGTTCTGTCTGATGTAGTAAGTTAGTCTAAGCAGGCACAGGACGCACGACTACAGTTTGCACATTAGTGGTTGCAACAGTGGCGACGGGGATGTGCATCGCCCTCACGCGGGAAAACATCAGTGGACTAGGAATTGCAATAGATCAGAAACGTCATTGGTTCAATTTTCAGCTGTGTCACTCTCTACTGCCAGGCGTCTTAATTTCTTCCGGGTAAGCTGATTTGTCCGCAACACGTGACATTTGATTGCTTCTTTTGGGGGGACCGTTCTACGGGGCTACGGCTTTCCCACAATATGACAGTATTTATATATCGATTTCAAAATCACCCTGGACTGAAAATGTACGTCTTCTGTTGAAAGGAGGTTCATTGAATGGAAACTTTGTGTACTAAGAAGCTACTAAATGCAGTAATGTCTAAACTCGCGCACTACTTCGATAGAATAATGAAATAATTGCTGCTCTTTGTGTCTCATCGTTTTATGAATCACATAGTGCATCACACCCAGCAGTTACGACATAGTTTGGCATTTTTGTTTGAGGTGGGCGTCGTGTACCACACGGGAGCTGTTGCCTCAGTTTCGTTTGTTCATTGAAATGATTCAGTATGGGATGAACATGAGCACACATATGGAAATTAGCATCTCAACGACATCAGCTGAATTGGCACCAGTTTCACGTTACAGTACGATCACTTCCTTGAAAAGCATGAGTAATCGATCGCGTGCAAAGAGAGAACATCCGGTTGGCTGAATGCAAATCACAGTACACAGGTATTTCAACGGAATCTAACTTTGATGCGGTAGACACAGTTTTACTCCACTGAGAATAGGACGTGGTGAATTTTGTACCTCAAAAGGAATGTGATCCTTACGGTTAAAAATAGCCTAGACCCTCTACTTCAGCATCATGTTCTACGGTTTGGCACGTGCGGTCCACACGGGGTTCTTGGCAGTTATCGTGGTCTGCTCCGAAAGAACTGATGAATGACATCCGAGAATGTTAATCTATTTCTAGTGTGACCCATCCACGATTGGATTCCCGAAGGATACTTGGCTTTCATGGAGTTGGATCACTGTTTTACTCCACATTCTAGCAACTGACCGAGATCGGACCACACTTGCAAGAACCGCAGATGAAAAGGGGACGGGTCAAACGTTTTTGGCTGCACGCTTGCGACAGGCTTCCTTATAGCTAGGGTGGACACCAAGTGATGTTCCAAAATACCAGGGAAAAGAACATCGTTGTAGGAAGTTTGAGGGTGGTCCCTCAGTCCTCCGTTCCGAGGAATGCCAACAAAGACAGAAGTGCTCGTGTGGTAGAGTTTTGCGGCATCTGACCACACCTCAACGACAGCTGCACAAGACGTGCCCAAGCTCGATCCGAACGATGACTCGTGGAATATATGGCGTGGGAGTTGCACACTCAGCCCCAGAGCTGAACGCGCCTTGCTGGATTAGCTTCAGATGTTGAGAAGGTAGAACATAAGGCTGACGAAAACTCGGGGACCGGGCCCAACCGATGAGCCTTAAAAAGGGCGAAACAGGTCGTAGGCTGTCGAAGATTTTTCAGCAAGGTTATGAGTAGTTTACCACAACTATCCAGTAACCTGCTGAAAGTGTTAAACTGAATGAAACAGTGTTTTGCGTTCTCGGATATTCCCTCGTATTTTGGTGAAAGGATACAGGCGTGCAACATAGTATGCACCAAGAACCAACTTGGGTTAAATAATGAGCTAATTTCTCCCGTTTCGTCATAAAATTTACGACAGACGAAATGATATTCGCGCCTAAGATGTCACGTCCAGCGGCTGGGACTCGGTTCTCAAACTTTTCACACAGCGGTAAAACAGACTGTCTTTTGCAGTGAAACACGGAACCAAGTACGCGAAAGCTACTGCAGCGTGAAATTCGCTGTATCTCAGTGAACGGAGAAAGGGACCTATCAGTAGGGTATTTTACCAATGGGTTTTGGTTTAGACATTTTACCGCTCACCTGGGAATCATGCTGATCAGTCATTCTATAGTGAGGTTTCGGTGGGAGCACTCTGTGTTTATCCGTTTATTTGCTCCTAAGATGTGATTTTAAAGTCATTTTTCTGAGCGTACGCCTTCTTTACTGGACAAGCAACTGTTCGGTTTTGCACACCTGAAACAGACAAGATGCCGACTGGACTTCGAGGTGTTTTTTAAGGTCACCAATAGGTAGAATAGGACTACTGTCCATCTGCAATTTTATGTGGGAGCGACGACGAAGCACCAAATCAATGAGTCCTAATAGTTTAAACTCTGTAGCAGGCTTTCAAACGAGTCTTACCAACCTTACAAGAAGTGTCATAGCAAGGATGTTCCGTGCAAGATCCCTTGACGAAACACTGTCTCACAAGCTGGCTGACAACACTTGCACAGTCCACGACCTGTTTCTTGGGGGGTTCATCCGGTAGGCACATCCCCTGAGTTTCCGTCTTGGGCAACCTGGCAGTATCCCAGCCCTCGTACTTCCCTCGGGTAACAGGGCAGCTAGGCACCGGAAGGGTGTTATATCTGAGCGATTTTTTTTAATTGCCGTCTACTTCCACCCTAACTGCACGATAGTTGCGAAATACTCTCATGTGCACACCAGTTGGGTTTTTACGGGAGACTCGGCGAGATGACCGAGAAGCGTCTTCATTGTTAAAACCTCCGCATGTATCTCTGATCGCATACTGCAGGACAGCAAATTTTTGTGGTGGAACCCTCAGGCTACCTACAAATAAAGCTATGCAAACTTTCCTGACTGAACAGGCTCATAAAGCGAACCTACAACCTCCACAACAACAATAAAAAGGGGATTGATTGCCACATTTTTGCTGTTGGACGGTTCAAAAATTGGCACTGGATGAATTAAAGTCAGTTTCCAGGCAACTGATGAGCCCGAACTGGAAGGGCGAAACCGGTCGTCGGCTGTCGAAGAATTTTCAGTAACCTTATGAGTAGTCCATTACGAATATACATGTATCGCGATATCTCGAATATCATAGCAACTGGAACATGAGGCGGCCTGGCACAGCACATTCAGTTGCCTGGAAACATCAAAAGCGGGAGATTCAGCTGGGTTCCAGGTGAGTCTCTCGCAAAACCAAATTGATTTGCAAATTAGTGTATTTCTCGATAAATGGTCCAATTTGGGTTCAAGTAGAACATAAGGTTGACGGTGGAAACTCGGGGACTGCGCCTACCTGATGAGCCCGAATTGGAAGGGCGAAACCGGTGGTGGGCTGTCGAAGAATTTTCAGCAACCTTATGAGTAGTGCATTACGTATATAAAGTCAGTTTAGTTTATCATACGTACATTTGGTAACAGTTTTGTTTCACGTGACACTACAGCTAGACAGTGAACCATCGTTTTTCACCTGTCCTGAGCTCCGCTCAGTGTTAATTTGTGTTCAAAAGTCAAACCGGATGTATATGTAGATAAATATTCCTTCCTGAATAAGGATGGTGCTTCAGAGAATCTTCGCTGAAACTCCAATCCACGTTGCTGCTTGCTCGGATGTGTTGCACAAAGGTCGACTTCATGATATCAACAGTGCCATATCAGAGAAAACAAGTCGACATCTTGAATACCATTCCAACTGAAACATCAAGCTGAGATAAACCAGTAAAGGTTCTCTTATTATCGACTTTGAGT
>CM030375.1:22019829-22154829 GCA_003604175.2 Clonorchis sinensis
CGAAATTTTAAGCAATCAGTAACTCGAAGCCTTGAACAGCCTCAAAAGATAGTTAGCTAAAGGAGAACCGCCAAATCACCGGATAGGTTGGTGCTACATGAGCACGACCGGAACTGAGCAACTCGAAAGCAAGTGGTTGCCGTAATAAAACAACAGAGCTCCAATATGAATCATCCGGATTTAACGGCCTTGAAAGACGGCACGACAAAACGGGGCGCGTTGTAACACATAAGAGAGTCCGATTGTATCGTTAGCGTTAATGAACCAAGAAGGATGAAGGTGGTTGTCGGTGCACACGAATGGTAGGACTCAACAGTGCAGTAAGGTTGGCGACACACCAGAAGACAGCCTCGTCCATCCGGTCGCTGTAGGAGGTTCTGAACCGAAGCCAAGTCGGTATATTTGCATCAGAAACTACAAGCGATTGGGTTAAGCATCTATCTGTAAGATCCAGCTTTCTGCCCTCTTAAGTTCCATCAACTCAAGTCCAGGTCCATCGTTCCCTTTGAGCGCTTGAGAACCGAAGGTGTAACTTAGCTCCAAAAAACTCAAACATCAAAAATTTGTTCAGTTCCTTGCTAATTAGGCAACCAAAACCAAACATCGTGAACAAGAGATTTAGCTGGGTGCAGGTGAGTTTCCCTTTTAAAAGTCAACTTATTGCGCAGTTGAGTACAGTTTGCGAATCGCGTACAGTTTAGGTTCAGGAGGTTGACCGAAGGGAAACTCGGTGACTGCTGTCCGACAGGTCTTAGCAACCGTATGGATGGCATTCTCCGTCAAGAAAACTGCTAAGCACTTTGAGACAGTCAATCTCAATTGCATGAGCCTGAGGACCAATTCAAGGATGCAGCAAATTTAGACAAGTCGAATGTCCAATGGCGAGGTTAGATCGATCGAAACCATGTTCACTTGGTGTTCCCTGCTTGGTGGGGAAGTCCGTCTCATTTCGTTGTTACTGCAGTTTTGATAGCTCTTTAGGTAACAAGTTCTGTTCAACACCTGATCAGCCTTCCGAGGTCGAACCGTACCGTCGTTGAATAGTTGTCGCAAGTTGCAAACTAAAAACGCTTCACTGGGCAAAATTCAGGCACCCGGCTCCAAGTGGCCTTGTAATAAAGTGCTCGAAAAGAAATAGACTTTTCGAGAAATCTGCTAGTTTAACTCGTGATCTGTACTCAGAAAATAATAGAAATTCAACTGAACAAATCATGTATGCCCCCAGAGTGTCATATGGCAGCACAAAGTGGTCAGCTTTGAATGTGTTTTGTATGGGTGGTTTGAAAAAAACAGTCAAGCGGAGTTTGTGAATCCATCAAGATGGCGTTTTTTTGCAAAGTTCCCCACCGGTTTTCATTTTCCTAAGGTGCCATGGACTAACGCCGTTCCTTTATATGTTTTCCGTATTTTGATTCGATCAAACAATCACGCAACACCATTTTTAAATTCTAAAAAATGATGCTACTGAATTATCTTTTAAGTAAATGTTTTTTGACTGAAGCCCACTTACAAAACCGCCACCCATTTGTACTTTGTGCCTAATTTGGTAAGCCACACATCCTGTTACTGCTGGATTTCCACTGTTTTGCAGTTGTTTGTGCTTGCTTTGCAACAACTAAAAAGGCGTTGGGAGTCTTTCCTAAACTACGCCATGTCTTTAGTGCTCTACGGAGTATTCTCTCTTTTTCGCCTGGTGTTTTCAGCTGACTGCTGAAAACTGTTCATACACAAGGTCAATCTGGGCTACCCTAGTAACACTCCGTTCAACTGTGGTAGATTGCAATGAAAATCTTAACAGAATCACTGAGAATCTTACCCAGTAAATAAAAGCCTACCTGCTGATCACAAGACCCACAATATATATCTGCACTAATAGACTCGGTTCGTCGAAATAATGCAATAAAAAGAAGTTTATCAGGTAAATAATTCATCCTTTAAGGGTACCTCGATATATACCATATTTCAACATTATTTACTGTTAAATATACGTACGTCACTCAATACTGATGTATACCAGAAGGGTGCCAGTAGGTTCGTATGAAGATTTGAGACAATAACTGGTCAACTAACCCATGCGTTGAAGAGCTGTTGTAACCAAATCACATCATACAACGTGCTCTTCCTAGTTACGGTCCTTTGGCTACACCAGAGTCCTTCATTAGCCGAAAAAGGATCACACAAACCTTGGTTACTAAGGGATTATTCGTCTTTCTGCGTGACACCACTTTCAAGGTAGGCGTTGTTGGCTATGGATTGAGATCGCTAGGAATGATCAATTTCGTGGACGCATCAGCCTCTGCATAGGAGGGCTTTACTTTCTCAGGTAACCCACCGTGCAGACCTGAACAGGACATCCCCGAATCTGAGTCAAATGTGGCAGGACTAGCGTGGGGGGTTGGCGGTGGCCTATCGCCGCCCTAAAATTCAATGTGACGGGACAATGGTAAAATAGATTGGGAAGTAATGAAGGTCATAGTTGAAGGTCAAATCCTTCCCATTTTATTATGAGAGTCGGAGACATTCCACGGGGAAAGCCTTAAAACTTTAAACAGCCAAAATAACCGTCGGGGTTGCGCTGTGGTAAAGATCGGATGGGAATTTCAGTCCTGATTCACTCTGAGTAAGCCCTTACTCTGCATAAAAAAGATAATGAATACCGTAACGAGGTTACTGGCCTTCACTATGCGATGGCCTACATTCGAAGACACTCACTGATGAAGATCACTACCATGAATTCTCCACGTGACCGATCGATTTTCATAGGGGTTTCCCCTGTACAAGACTATTTTTTATGATTGGAAAACGAAGCATCTCATCCTGACATTTTTAAAGATCCCCAAGCATGCATCTCTGGATTGGAACGAACAAATCTGCTTCAAACTGCTTTTTCGTCAAGGTGTGAACAGTAGCCTACTCTCATAAAGGAAACTACTCACAAGGTTGCTGAAAACTCTTTGACAGCCCTTCGTTTATAATGTCCTTTAACTGAATGTGCTGCACACAGGCCGCCTCATGTTTCAGGCGGCCTGAAGCACATTCAGTTGAAGAACATCATAAACGAGAGACTCACTTGAGTCTCCCGTGAAAACCAAATTGATTTGCAAATGAGTGTATTTGACGCAAAGTTCACACGTGTTGCATGGACAACGCCAATTAAGGATCAACAGGTTGCACACAAACCCACGTGAGGATTTGTCATCAAAATGCCTATGAATGACAGTCACCAGTAGTCAGTGACAGATTTTAACGGATTTTGTGTAGCATCAACCTCAGATGTTGCTTGAATGCAACACTGCATTTCTCAACAACAGTTGATAGTTTGGCGACTCGATATGCGCAACATTTGCACAAAGTGAGTGTATGGTTTAATTTGAACCGAGTAGAGATTTCATCCTGTCGGTGAAGCCGAAAAGCACTGCGCAGCTGTTTCGTCCTTGGTTGCGCGTCTCACGAAACTCAGAGAGATTCGAACCCGCGAGCTCCTGGCCAGTGGTTGAACACTTAGTCGTTTGGCCAAGTGTCACTGAAAAAAATCGCTCAGCTGCAGCACCCTTTCGGTGCCCAACTGGCATGCCACCCGAAAGTTGCACGAGGGCTGGGATACTGCCAGGTTGCGCAAGCCTAGACAGGGGGAGTCGAGAGGCAGAGGTCGGGTTCGAACCACGGACCTTCCGGTCAGTAAATTCGCGCTCTAACCACTTAGGCCATCTCGCCCCGCTGACAGCAGTGTGATTAGGTTTCGTGATTAACGTTCGTGTGCTGCGTCCTGCCAACGATTCCCAACAAAGATGTCACCACTGTCGAGTGCTTCTCGACTTTTCCGCTTAGATTGTCTTCACTGACAGTATGAAGTCTCTACTGAATACGATCACAACTCCCCACCTCATTATTAATTTATCTTTATTGCAAAATGATGGCATGATAAACGGCATTCCGTCAGCGATTGATACTATCGATGAGAATACAGTGTATAATTGTCCAAAACTCATTGGTGTCACAAGCAGGTAGAGGAATAGATAGATAGATAGATAGATAGATAGATAGATAGATAGATAGATAGATAGATAGATAGATAGATAGATAGATAGATAGATAGATAGATAGATAGATAGATAGATAGATAGATAGATAGATAGATAGATAGATAGATAGATAGATAGATAGATAGATAGATAGATAGATAGATAGATAGATAGATAGATAGATAGATAGATAGATAGATAGATAGATAGATAGATAGATAGATAGATAGATAGATAGATAGATAGATAGATAGATAGATAGATAGATAGATAGATAGATAGATAGATAGATAGATAGATAGATAGATAGATAGATAGATAGATAGATAGATAGATAGATAGATAGATAGATAGATAGATAGATAGATAGATAGATAGATAGATAGATAGATAGATAGATAGATAGATAGATAGATAGATAGATAGATAGATAGATAGATAGATAGATAGATAGATAGATAGATAGATAGATAGATAGATAGATAGATAGATAGATAGATAGATAGATAGATAGATAGATAGATAGATAGATAGATAGATAGATAGATAGATAGATAGATAGATAGATAGATAGATAGATAGATAGATAGATAGATAGATAGATAGATAGATAGATAGATAGATAGATAGATAGATAGATAGATAGATAGATAGACAGACATGTGAATAATTAAACGGGTAGGACGGGATGAACAAACTTCAAAGGATGTATTCACCAAATGAGCGCCATTTTAAACTTTCATGATTTAACCTCTGAGGTGGTCATGTTTCCGCTTACCCATCTCCCGTACACACCAATGAACTGCCGTTTTTCCATAGACTACCGTCAATGGGGATGCGATGTGTTCTACCCGTTTTATAAACAAAACTGCCGACCTCCCTGTGGGTATTATACTGGGAATGTCATTTCTACGTTCATTTTAAATGATATTCGATGACCAAGCAGGTAGAGTTGGCTTTGCTCTACGCCAAGGAAGGTTCTCGATTGTTTGAACACGACGGGGAGGCAAAACAAAGACGCAACAGAAACTGCAACAGAACACACCAGCAATACAATAAACGAATCACTGACAGTCTCATGTGTTTTCACTGGGATTTGCGGAATGAAATTAAAAGTCCAAAAACTGCGTCCTCTTTGAGAGTCTCAGTTGATCAACCATGGTATTATTATAGGTAGTATTATACTAATATAATACGGTATATAGTAGTACCATATAATAGTAATTTACTAATATAGGTGTGCTCAAGCCCCAAATAAATACATTCGAACTAGTCGCAACCGCCACAGCAGGAACGCAAATTCATCGCTAGTTTGATATCTTCCAGAGATGCCGCCAATTCCACAGTTTACTTCGCAATCAAACGTGTTTGCCGCCAAATGGAGGGTTTTTCACTTGGTGATTTTATAGTTCGACAAAAAAAACAATTGAATGAAACTTTCTGAGCGTCATATCTGCTTTACAAAACACTCCATGAAAACACAAACAGAATGAAATTTGCCGAGGTCAAATTGTGTCAGACTCCATAAAACTGATTCGTTATTTTCTTCTCATTGGAATAGTAAACGAGATTCCTTTGGAAAGAGCAGCAAAAAATATCTGCAGCCGAGTAGCGAAAATCTCCCGCATTTTCGGGCAAAAATGGATCAAGGGAAACGGCAGTCGACAAAGACCTGAGATTTACGAGGTGTCAAACATCTCCGGTTTACACAGATGAGTTAGCAGGGTGTGCAAATGGTTTGACTGGCTGAGCGGCCTACTGTGAAACCTGCAGTTTGCTGGCCCGACTTGCTCTCACGAGTTTTGTCGTCAAATGACTGAGTAGAACCGGATTTCACTTCCTCAATTTTTAGGTCGCATTAGTATACTTTGAGTTCTCTCGCTAGCTAAACGGTAAATGTGTTCTGTACGAGCTGCCGATCGATTCGCGTCCCAATATACAAATTGGAGTTACTTGAATCGGCGAACAGGTCCTAGTAAACTGCAAACAAAAAGAATCTGTTCATTCATAAACGAGCAAAGCATCATCCACGTTGCAGATGTTCCAGCGAATTGCTTGTCCAATCAAATTGGATTGGTGGACGATCTATCGATTACTCAGGCAATCCTGATAATTGCCAACGTGCGGATTCGGAGTAGATTAGATCGCGTACCAGTTGCAATTGAACACTAGACTCATCAACCGCACGGACCATTTGATGTCAAAGGATGCGTAGTTCACAGTTCACATACTTCCTAAACAAGAAACCGTGTGTGTGATTCAGCGAGTGATCCGCGGAAAACAAAACAATTCAATTGGCGGCGCATCTTTGGTTCCGAAGAGGTTTTTACAAATTAGAGTATTATCCCGATTAGACAATGTCATTCGTTGTAAAATAATCGTTTTACGCGCTGCTACCTATTGGATTGTGTATGACCAGCGCGAAAATGCATCTTGGAAAAAAGATTTATTGAACTTTAAACTTGTCTGTGACTGTTGGGAAATCCAAAGTACGATCTTGCAAAGGGACAACTGATAAAGGTGAAATCCTTCACGAAGACAGTCCAAATACCCAGTCAAATAGTTGAGACAATTCTTCGGAGAATAAAACGAACACAGAAATCGAGGCAAAACTAAACTGCTGACACAGTAAGATGTGCGCTCAGAGTTCACGGCTCTGGAAGAAAAGTGTGGGTGGGGTAGAACACTTGTTACCGGTCCATCGCAAGCATTCGGAGGTGCCTTCACCTCCAAGCGCTCAATTGGACAATCTGGAAGGAAACGTACAGCACGAACGTCACTACCATTGGTTAGTCGCCATTTCCTGCAATGCCTCTAGTCAAGCACGGGTGAGGTCACGGGAACCCCATCCTGCAAGCTGTTCAACACTCAAACTCTTCGTAATCTCTTTCACACTATTCTGTCAAGTCATGCGCCGTTCACCTAGCAGTTTGCACCATTCTGAAGGAGAAACGGCGAACAACACACGTTTCGGTAGACGACGTTTCGGCATGCGTAGTACATGACCGAGCCATCGTAGTCACTGATGCTAGATGTTTTCCCCGATTGAAGCACTTGTCGCACAACCAAATACCCGTTTTCTAATCACCTCGTTACTAACACGCTGAAGCCACCCAAAAGCAGCCACTCTCTCAAAGGATCGGTGGTCAAATACCTGAGGACGCCTCACATCATCTGTCCGCAAAGGCCACGTCTCGCAACCGTACAACCAAACCCCATTCCTCAGCCTGGGCAACCGGGAAGTCAGATTGACTCGCACAGCTCTTTGTCCACCGGAGTCCACACCCAACCATTTCCAAATACACAAGCAAACGTTGACGGGTCATCTGGCTCTCAGTTATTTGACCAATGAATCACATGCTCCCCGCTGCCTATTAACGGAAAACGAAATAACACCCTTCTAAATCCACGGGATCCTTTCTATATGAGAGTTTTTAACGTCCGTACTCCATATCAAATGCTCACTAAAACCCTATACTCCCTTAAAATTGATGTATGTTGTGTCTCCGAAACAGGCATACAAGATCCAAACGTGATTATCCATCTCAGAACACCAAGGATGAACTCTGCTCTTTCACATTTCTCTCCCCGTGTGTCCGGTGACCCAGAAGCGATGACTCGTGGACTATATGGCGTGGGAGTTGCACTCAGCCCCAGAGCTGAATGCGCTTTGCTGGATTGGATCCCAGTAAACAGTAATGTTTGCGCCGTCCGGTTATCCAGCTCAATCAACCTCAATGCCTCTCGGCATAAAAGCGGTACCTGTTCGTAGTATCGGTTTACGCTCCAACGGACTGTACTTCCGATGCTGAGAAGGACACTTTCTATTGAAAGCTATCCGAGCTCATTCGTCAAGCAATACAAAAGACCAATTCGGTCGTCTTAGCTTCTTGGGATCACATTTAGTTGGTCGATGCTCGTCGCATAGACAACGGAGAGCCATTCCAGTAGACCAATACTGTATTGGTAGTGAGCACGTGCATGAAGCATGGCAAAATGTGAAAGGAGCCATGTTAGTGGCATTCAGTGCTGTCTGTTTGCTTTACCTGATTCGACGACCACAACACCAGCAGGCAACGAGTACGACGGCGCACAGAAATCCCTTAAACTCCAAATAGTGAAACGCCTAAGGAAAGACAAAGAGCTCTGGTGAGCGTCGATAGCTCGGAAGATGGAGAAGGCCTTTGCTCTCGGAAACAGCCGTGCCCTATATCAACTGATACGGTCGACTGGTTCCAGGAAAGCAACGGTCAGTGAAACGATATGTGCAAGAGACCGCTCATCAACTCACTCGAAAAACGTTTACTTCTAAGATGGTTCTCGGCAGAAATATCTCACTCACCATAGACGAACTGATCACACAGCATAGGTTGCGCTGGCTTGGCCACCTGCTCCGTATGCCAGTCGACCGACTTCCTCGAAAGGTTCTTTTCGCACAATCACGCGAATGGTGGAAACGGGCCATGGGAGATCAAGCAATGACTTGGTAGCGAACTCTAGAAGCCATACCAGCAAACTCAGCCGCGCTGGTCATTGACATCTCCCTGGATGGGGATCCCAAGACGGGCCACATCAATGCTTAGAGACATCGTCAGATATGACGTAGTCGCGCCCTCAATGGCACTCGTGCGTCCAAGCAATTGCCTCCAATATCTAGCTCCCTTGTCAGTCCCCTCGCTTAAAATTTCACTCTCCTCTCTGATCAATTATATCACGTCCCGCCTCCATAAGACCCAAAAGACCCAGTGATCGGTTTTTTGACGCCAAAAAGGATGCAACTTAGCAAACGTGATTTGAACCATTGAGATTCTCGTGCGGACTTCACTCAACACATTTCTGTCAGAGCCCATCGTGGGTACATTGAACTCGACGCAATGGACAAGAAACTCAAGAACAAGGAACTCAGAATTCGATACCCAAAGTCATGCTCACTTCGAATTTGCGTTCCATGAAATGGTATATTACAAAACTAAAAAAAGTTACATAAAATCTGTCAATAATGTCTGGAAGGGTCATTCAGACGAACCCACTCCCGACTGTTAATCGACGGCCTACATGGGCCGCTCAGGCATTTGACTTGATGAGAAAGAGAACACCATCTGTATCCAGCTTGATCTACTCTTCGGTCTCTCCCGACCCGTCGCAAACCGAGAGAACCACATACCTGGGTTGCGACATGCGTGCTTCCTGTATTTGTATGGTTAGCTTTTTCAAACAAGCGTGCAATCATTGGTTAGATGAAAATTCATGGAGAGAGCCGGAGTTCAGGAGTACCTAACAGCCTAACCCAGGCTGGAACTCGGCGCAGGGAGCAAATGTGGCTAGGAAGTCCGATGAATACTCAAGATGGAAAGGAATATTAGGCCTGCAGAAGCGGGTCCATATAGGCGCATCAAATTGAAGACAGAGTTCAATAAACAATAGCTGAACTAATGACCCATCCGTAAGTTGCCTGGAAAATTCTTGGCTCTTTTGCTCACCAGTCAACGCCCAGACGAGGAGGGTTTGGAACTTAATTGATGGCCGGCATCCTATCCATTCCTCAGGTGTCCGACGGAAATATCTCCAGCTGGAATCATCCAGCAGGAAATTGCGCGGCTGAGAGATGAAGTTAGCCCAACCAGAAGTCTGCAGCACACCGCAGTAGAATATTCATTCCGAAGTCCCTCAATCATACACCGTAGTCAATGAAAGGTATGCAATGACACGAAGTTTAACCAAAAAAAGAGTTGAGTGATCTGCAAATCACGTTCACATCTATTTTAACAAAATTATACCGTAAGATTTACGAACATGGCGCGGTTCATTTGAACCGCGAACAAATTTGGACCGCCTTCCACAGGACACACGTGAACTACGCAACATTTTCAAAGCAAGTTCCGCTTCACCACACTACTCAACGACCCACGTCTACCTGAGCATTTTATACACCTATTGGAATGACCGAAATTCCGAATGTATCAGATGCAATAAACTCGTCGCTGCGTCTCCCAGTTTTATATGTGCTCAATAATTCATGGTAATCTAAGGCCGATTTCAAATGTCATCTGCTTTGTCGTGCCTGGAATTCGGAGGATACGGCTGGGACAAATATTCGTCCTCATTAATGCATGAATAATCCGTGGCCAAATGGCCTTCAAATTTCGTCGACCAACGCAATTCTCGTCTTTGTGTTTGCCATCGCTGAAACGATGTTTTTTGAAAATAACCAAGGAATGAAAGGTCTGTGGACTCCACATTCAAGGTAACTCTTGGACATTCATGTCGCAGTATAAGTGCACAGTGGACGACCCAATTTAAGTCCATTTCCTAGTCACTAGTGGGGAAGACCGGGAGATATTGGTCGGAGAGCAATAGGATATGGCTCGGGTCTATCCAAGCACCCATCTACTGCACTTCTATGTGGTTCCGGGGGCGCATCCGCAAAAAAGTGAAACCAAATAAACTGGACGCTATCTCCACCGGACGCCTCACCTCCCCAATGTGAATCATGAAAATACACACTCAACGAAAATCTCGGGATATTCGAACTCTTGAACTTCCGACTGGTGGTGCCGGACTACCATCACATTCGGCCACATGTGATGACATTTCAGAAACGTTTTGGAAAGTACTAGGAGGAGACTATGTACCCTTGACACGAAAACATTCAGCAAATGAGTAGGCATTTTTGAGTACACGAGAGGGGTTTGAATACCACTTATTGGATCGGGCTATTAACTTACTTGAGTGATAATCTCTGGAGATTTAGCATTTGACGGACAGTGGGAATCTCGTTGTTCCGGATGCACCGGGACATTCTTCAAACGTGTGCGATTGGTACTTTCACCTCGGGGTGGCACTTGACGAAAGGATACTATTTGTTTTGACAATTTGGGCAATTCACTGAGCATTATTCAGCCTAAGAGTACAAAAGCTATTGGCAACAGTGCACACCTGGTGAGTGAAATCGGTCGTCAGCCTTGTCCCACACACCCATCTCCACCCCACTTGCAGAACGCTGCGACCCGACCCCAAGCAAACAAAGGTGACAACTTTTGCCGAATAACATTTTTGGTTCAATACGTACAGCGATGTGTTTGCGCGGCGGGTGTGTGTTGCAGAGCTTACCTCTCAGTTAGGGACGATCGGGGAATTTGTAGCGAAATGCGTTCGATAAACAGCTCATTGTTTCGCATTACGAACAGCATGTGTCGAGAATATTTTGAACCAGTCTGCAACAAATTGAACGGAGAACCATATGTTATGCGCCCACCCCCACCCATATTCAGCTGCGCGTTGCAATGGGAAATATTACCGAACAGAATGCGTCCGGAGCGACTGAAGCAAAATCCGTGTATGCTAAACCGGTTTTGCAGCCGTGGAGCAACTGATGTGAGCGCGAGTTCCCGGGCGCCTCACTTACCTACAGTCTGCGAAACTGATGATCTGTCAAGCACAGGATAGTGTCGACTGGTATTCCGAAAAATTGAGGCTAAATTGGAGTTGTCAGTTATGCCAGTAATTGTTTAAAGGAATCGTCCGATTGTTTTTGCACACGAGTACTAGATTTAACACTGCAACACGAAACCAAATTGTTTGCGGACGAGCGACCGGGCATCGAGATAACCCTCATCTGCGTTCAGCGGTATAACAAAACTTCAGAACGATCGGGGAAATTGAGCAGTGGTTTATCCGCCATCTGTACGCGTTCAAAAATACATTCCTTACGAGCCCGCATAGGCGAGCAATATGCCTGCGGGTTCGCCACATGGCAAGGTGAGATCAAACGTGTTTTATGCGAAAAGAGATAGTCATGCACATGCCAACCGTCTCGCGCCATGCTCGGTGAAACCAAATGTCGAGACCTGAGGCTCATCAGTGCCACTGCATCAATGCGAGTTTGCGGCTTTGATGGCCTACACTTTGATGGCCTTGAATGTCCCAAGCTTCAGAAATGACAACACCAGGCAATTAGACATGCAGAATCGTGCATCACGGTACAGTCACGGTTTTCTGGCCCGATAATCGGCCCAATTTCCATCTTCACCACAAAGCAGTATTAAGTGAATTCCTCTCCATACTCATGAAGCTTTTCCACTGATTTATGTGGCTCAATTTAGGCGTGACGACTCCCAGGGAACACTTGGTCAAAATTTCACGGGGGGGAGAGGGCGGTCCAATGCTTGAACTCCGAAAACTGGAGATATTTGCTGTGATTGGGGTGCGCCCCTTTGAGGAGCGACAATTTTGCGTATTCATCTATCATGCGAACTGTCAAGCAGGCAGCCAACAAGTAAGTCTATGCCAATTCTAGTTGTCCTATCATCCAGAGCACAGTTTCCTATTGACCGGCTAGTCTCCTGTACACTGACTACCATTCAAAAAGATGAAGAAGATGAAGACCAGGGATGTCAAACCAGGTAGTAGGAGCGACCTGCTCAATCTGCTGAAACGAAGTGCGGTTAGTGAATTCAGAAACCTATGCGGTTATGAGCACGGTTAGGAGGAAACCGTTTGCGCTCAACTGAGTACACGGAGTACACGACACACCGAAAACACTTCAACATTCCGCGACCTGGTTTGGCATCCTGGAGCTCGTCAGGCAGCTGTTGGGATGGGGTTGGACTCAACTGAGGCCGCTTTCGACAAAAACCCAATTTGTGAATGCCATCAACTCTTGCCGAGCAGAATGATTAGCCTCCGGTAGGAGACTTATTCGACATGTGCTGGATGAGCTGCCATTTTGTAATTGTGAGAGTGGTTGCCTTCGGAATGTTTATGTTTGGCAATTGATTTTTTCCTCTGAATGATACGAACACATGAGCTGACTAGTTTTGTGACGCGACTACAAGGTGAAAATACCGCCGCTCCCATGCTTCAAGCCTCAGTGATACTTTGAAAATCGTCCGCGTGAAAGGTCATCCGAGGTGATCTGCTTTTCAAAAATGCTATTACAATTGATTTACATTCATCTTCCACCAGATTTATCAACTCGACTGTTCGGTATGTCCACATTCTCCAAAATCTGGTCTAGTTGTCAGTGGAGGTCACTTTGAAATTACCGTGACAACAAATGGAGACAACGTTAACCTTGCAATCGATTGGATTATAATCGTGTGAGCATCATGAGGAAACGTAATCATCTCGGTGATATATATTTAGACAAAGTTAACAGACCCGAAATTCGACAAAATCTATCCATGTGGTTTGTTCTCCTCACATTCGTGGGTTGTTTCCTGGCACAGAGTACATCGTATCTGTGAGTAGTGCCCAATAATCCAATGATGGTTTGTAGAATTTCGGAAGGATCGGATCAACTCGAACGCGATAAGCGGGCTGTGATCAGAGTCCCATTGTATCGTTGGGGTGGGGTAAGTATCGAGTCGCGTTGCTTCGTTCAAATTGAAAGGCACAATATTTTTGCCACATGACTATTGGACAAACCATGTTTCGAATGTTGCTTGATACTGGTTCACCGTCAATTTGGGTACCTTCGGATCGTGTGGATAGGAGTCTGTGGGTTGGGAAAAACCTATTGAGTCAGGATCCGACAACTTCTCTGCAAATAAGTCGGGAATTATTCTATGAGAAATACGGATCAGGTGAGATTTGTGGGCTAAAGGCAACGGTCGACATAAATGTAAGTTTACCAATTTTTGCATTTATTTCCAAACGTTGTAGCTCGGAGGCATACTTATCAGAGAGGTACCATTTGGTCTGGTGATGGACGCAACAAGGGAAGTTTATGAAGAGCCCGTCGACGGATATATCGGATTAGGACGTCCCACGATCTGTCCAGATAATACAAACCCCTTGCACCTAGTTGTTCGTGAAAAAGGATTGATGAGTGGGGAATTTGGGTTCGAATTCCAGGAGTAAGCAGGGTATTACACGTTTTCGTTCCAGTTTATAACAGATAAAATTTGGATGATTATTCGCTGTTCTGTTGTGTTCATTAAAACATCAGCGTGCACAGGTTTAAGCCGTTGGCGATCGCATTCCACTTTTATATTCTGCAGCAGCGGTGCCACATTCATGATGGGTGACAATCTGGAACAAGTCCTATCCCCTGCTCGGATCACCTACGTGGACGTCGTTGAAGGGCCTTATTGGGAAGCGAGGATTAGCCGGTGAGCCAGGGGTCTTTGTGGGCAAGTTTTCTCAGTTGGCTGAGTTATCCTTGTTGTTCCTCACGTCCTGTGTTTGGTTCACCTTTCTGTAGGATATTGGTTTCTATCATGAGATTCACCACCGAGGAACACAGAATGATCTTCGATACCGGGACACACACGATCGTACTGCCAGAGGACATTCACATGGCGATCAACCAAGTACTCGGTATTTCGATGCTGGTGGACGGGTCATATGTATTCCGGTGTGAAATGCTACCATCCATGCCCCCGATCACTTTCCAAATACAAGGGAAAACGTTCGAAATTGCATCGACACAATACACAAAACAGGTAGGGTAGTCTCATGGTGGGAGTCGTTTGGCTGATTAACGAGTGAGCATTGAGGCTAAGCGAAATTTGACTTCCATCTCCATAGATTTAACCCCCAGATTCTCAATAATGCCATGTAACGCAAAGGTGAACGTTCACGTGAGTTAAGGATAGCCATTAGGAAGAACATTCACAGGCATTCACTGGATGGTTTGGCGAAACGATATGAGCGAAGTCAACTTGAAGAGAGTGACTCAACTCAAGTTGAGTGGTGTTCAGTCAGAATTAATTTTTCTTTATTACAAAATGATAATGCGGCAAACGGCATGAGGTCAGCAATCGATATTATTGTTGAAATTGTGGTTTGTAAATGTCCGAAACTCACCAGTGTGTTGAGAAGGAGGTAGACGAATCGATAGAGTGTTCGACAGGTAAATATGTAGATTGAACACATTTTCGTGGAAAATTTAACTAAATTAGTGCCATTTCAAAATTTTATGGTATGCCTTCTTCGATTCGCATGTTTTCGGATTATTTTCTCTTTCGTACAAATTAACAAACCGCCGTTTTTCCACAGACTACTGTCAATGGGGATGCGATGTGTGCTACCCGTTTTATAAACAAAACTGCCGACCTCCCTGTGGGTATTATACTGGGAATGTCATTTCTACATTCATTCCAAATGATATTCGATGACCAAGCGGGTAGAGTTGGCTTTGCTCCACGCCAAGGAAGGTCCTCGATTGTTTGAACATGACGGAAGGCAACAACGGGCAACACTAGCAATAAAATAAAATCATTACGCACCATCTCCCGTGTTTTCAATATTACTCAGGGGGACCGAATCCAATATGTAATAGCTGGCTAAACTTTCCGTTTGACTGTCCATGTGTTCCGCGACTGTTCTTTATATGTATGTAATTGCAACAGGTCAAGTCGATTCGGATTGAGGACGCCCCATGATTGAGTCACGATCAAATACTTTGGAAACAGCCTCCGTCGTGATATGAGACACGCAAACTCATTACTATTTCGATGCATTTGACTGGCTGGTCAATCGATCGAAACAACTAGCCAACGTGGCTGAGTCATTGTTTGAGGTATCGGGCTCTTCACCCAGATCACCCATGCGCTACCATTGTAAGGGTGGATACTACTGATGAGGCACGCGAGTAGTACGTCTGCTCGTAAATCCGCTTTGCATCTTTTGAAAAGTGAGATCCTTTACGGAATTGGTGGAGTCTCTTTGTAGCAATTGCCTGCATTTGAGTAACAGTCAATGAGTATCCAGAAAAGTTGAGGAAGACGCGTTCAAGGAGAAGGTGGATATTCAGTTTTGTAAACGAGATGCATATGAGAGTTTTGCTCCCCTTTTCAATAGTCTGTAACTGTTAAGTTGGTGTTCTCAAATAGACAACTCCGCAGCGAAGGCCTTCTTCCTTTCACCGATATATTAATTCACACTTTTCTATACTCCCACTGAACGTGCTGACAATTATAGTCACTTTTTGATTGAAATTTATTTCATTTTGCCCTTTAACAAATGTTTCACCCTTACGAAACGTAGACGGTTCTTTGGTCGTTCCGTAGAAAACACCAAGTGATTAAAAACATCATTCCGATTTTTTTCACCATGTCCATTCATGCAGATGTTTAAAAACGTCCAAATTTCGTCCAGCGCGCGCTGGTAGGGTAGTGATAACACGTGTGTCTCGCGTTTCAGACCTACGGACTTCAAACCCTCGCACGACCACTGTATATACACTGCTGATGAGCTCTAATAGGATCGACTCTCGAGTCGACTGCTTCTCCTTTTGGTGTATACTCGCTAAAATGACTTGGCCAGGATAGGTAGACGACTGTTCAAACGAGAGTCATGTGATTGTTCATTCTACGAATTCCCGCAACCATAGACGCAATCACAATTTGGATAGACCATCAAGTCTACGACGGAAAACATATTCCAGTCAATGTGCACACTACCCGTCCAAATTTAGTAGCTAATATCACGGGAAATGGTGCACCTACCTGAGCTCGTTCAGCGCAGTATGAAACATTCCGGCTGGCCAAGTTGAACAACGTAGCTTCGGTCACCATCCGTGTGGTCGCTTGTGCTAGAATGGATGACCCAACTTGGCAGGCGTATGGTCCTCAAGAGACCCGCAAGACAGTGACGACAAGTGTAGGGTCCATGAAAATTGCAACTGATTGAGACTTTTTAGACCGCATTGACTAGCTGACGGTGCATTTCTGCTTGTTGAGTTCTCCAGACCTCAACCGGAAATCGTCGAGACCCGATTACCACAGCTCGAGGAATGCGCCCGAATGGACGTAAAGAAAACCCGATTTCAGTTTCCCCGGTTATCGTTTATATCGCTTACCCTCTGAAAGCTGTTTGCTTTCCGATTCGGTCCATACGGTCGTGGTAGGGCGCAATCAAAATCACTCAGCATTTTGCATCCGTTCAAGGGCAGCATGGGTGTTCATTAATGAACACCATTGAACACACGTAGTTGGATCGCGCAAACTAGTGCCTGTCAATTGGGCTCTTAGGTTTTGAATTTGAAATTTGAAAGCAACCTGATTAGCGCGCGGGTGCACTCAATTCAGAGGCATTGCACTTGATCAGGTGAGACTTGACCTGTTCTCAGCACTTGACTCGCAGCAGACAGTTGTCACGGCTGTCATAAACAAGTCAAAGGCTTCGCTCTTAGAAGGCACGTGCGAAGTGGGATCGAACCAAAATGACCGCCAACATAATCGGCACAATCCTCAAAACACATGATATTTGCACAGCACCAGAACAGAGATTGGGGAATCGGAGTTCGCTACTCGGCTATTCTTCGTTTCTAGGTATTGTCAAAGTTGGACAAGGTGCGCGATGCAACCAATTACATCCCTCCGCGGAAATTGAAATTACGAACTTGCAAATGAATTCCAAATACTCAATTCAAAGCAGTTCTTCAACAATAAATGGACATAAACATCGAGGAAGTAAGAAAAACTGTCGTGGCTTTGTGACGTGTGCTTACTGTTCACAGCTGTGGAGCTCAATTCAGCCAAGGCAACTGTCAGTGAACTGTGGGATGGCCATAAACTGGCCAGATGATTCGTAAGTGAAAAAGACACCGGTGAATCCCTCGAAATCTTCCTGATCACATATCAGACGCAGTTCTGATGAAGCCAGTGTAAGAATTCCCGGGGCCTCAAAACGCGTTTGTTAATTTGTGTGTCACTTGTGGCATTCAGGAAATGTGTGCTCTCAGGAAATCCCTGAGAGAGAGCACGTCACCTGACCAAGTCAACAACACAAGCGGATTTCGCTCTGCTACAGCAACAAAATTCCGGAACCGACTGCAAGCTTGTCACGACCACGTAACCTAATCAACACACAAACTAGATAATGCGTTG
Organism: Clonorchis sinensis; assembly: GCA_003604175.2. NCBI lineage: Eukaryota > Metazoa > Platyhelminthes > Trematoda > Opisthorchiida > Opisthorchiidae > Clonorchis > Clonorchis sinensis. The sequence goes on from CM030375.1 coordinate 22,037,687, forward strand.
TCTCGAATTTTAGAAGCCACAAGGAACCCACCGAACAACCTGTTCGAACATCAACTCATCGTTTGGGTACACGATTGATCCCCACTCGACTCCGCGTGAAACGCTCGGAAAGGCCACAAATCAGCTGCCGATAATATCTCGAGGGGGCATTCAGTCCACAGCAAGCAAGCCCTCTTGAAATCGGGCAAATTCGCGATTGCCCGTGGATGGCCTCTATGACCGCGCAATCCATGTTTGAACTTTTGTCATTAGTTTCTTGAGATTATCGGGCGAATCTGACAAACTTTTCATGTAACACGTGCACGCGATCAAAATCAGTCGTTGCATTGCAAAATAATCGATGATCGAAATTTGAACCACGACATTGGCAACCGATAGGAATCCGATTATTTTATCACCATAGTTGTGCAGCAGCTGAGGGGTGTCAGGTGCCAGAACGGCTAATTAATACACCTCTCAAGCTCAACACGGCAGGTGGAGATACGTCCACTTGAGATCCTTGGGTGTCATACTAATACATGACTAGGCACGAGCAGAATCACAGTCGTGACCTTGGTTATGGCGATCGATTGAGGGATATGCTGGATATGTTTTACTGTATTCAAGGAAGAAACTACCCATAAGGTTGACCGTTCGGCAGCTTATGACCGGGTTCACCTTTCCTGGGCTCCATTAATTGCGCGCAGTCCTGAAGTTGCGCAAACCTTATGTTTTCTACTTGAATCCAGGCCAGTTCTTCCTCAGTATTATCATTGTTTTCTAAAATGGTTGATCCTTAGCCCCATCTATAGATCCGCATAGCAAGTGGTGGTTTTTAAGGAGCACAGAATTGTTTCTCGCTACTTTGTAGTTCTTCTGGTTTGTACTACAGATTAATATCAGACGTGTCGAATTCACGTTCACGCCACTCTCGTTGGGACGCTCTTCTTTCTGTCCTGGTGAGTCTTTTCCAAAGATATAAAGCAGTGAAATCGAGTTTTGCTCTTATTGGAGCTCATCAGCAGAGCAAACAAGTCACACCGTCCAAGAGTGAATATTTCCCCCCGCGTTCAGTCGTGAAAATTCAGCGTGCGCTGCTAGAGTAGTGACAACACACTGGTCTCGCATATCCTACATCCGGAGTTCAAATGTTTGAACAGCCAAGGATATGTGCTGTTCAGGAGCTCCAGTCAGAGCGAAACCGAGTCCAATACTGGAGTCACCAGATTAAATCCCTCAGGATTGGAGGTGAACAGCTCATAGGAAAGTGGTTTGAACATATCACATAAATAAATAGGACGGATCAAGAGACCTTACCATCGGGAATCGAACGGATGTCAATTTCGAAGGGTATGACAACGATTCTTTCTGTTTGCGCAGTTCTGGTCTTCATCTTCTGACAGCCATGGAATCAGAAAACTGGAGAAACAATCACAAGTCAAACGGTAAGCGAGATTGTAGATGACATATTCAGGTAGCAAAAACGTTGACTGCACAGATTGGGTTGCGGCTAAAACTGTGGATGCAACTGCGTTCGATAGTGTCAATTTCGATACTCTTGTCAACCGCCAGTTAGGCAACAAATAAACTGACGTCCAATCAACCTCCTAGATCCAAAATTCTAATTCCAAGCCACAAGATGCCAGTGTACAACCGGATTGCGGCAAACGCAAACTATGGACTAATTCTTTGTTTTGTTTTTAAAAACAGGTGAAAATCCATGTTTGTCGACCTTGTCTGAAGTGTCGATATTTGCAAATTCATAAAACGACCTGAGACAGACTTCGCATCCGGCCGACGTGATCCTGTTGTATACTGTGCACCCTTCCGTTAGAATTTAAATTTTGAAGCTGCTATATCGATTTGTACGTTAGTATATTCCTTACCTAATTGGTGCGTGCTGAGGTTGATGGAAGCGTTCGAACTGGTATCAGGTTACAGAGATCGGCCCCCTGTTCCGCAGGGATCCACACTCAAGTGGGCGATTGTATAACGGATCACATTATTCGGTGCAGGTACTTGCGTGGACGGCCATCCCGACGACTCGGGTTCGATCTCCACATGCCGCAGACGTAAAAAAAACAAAAATTTGGACTACTTATATAGCTGAACTTAGTTATTCAGCTCACATGAATGATTAAATTACTGAAGGCTTACTATTATCCCTTCTAGTTAATAGATTACTGATATTCTTCCGCATAAGCGGCAGCACGCAGATGGCCTCGAGACACCTCAAGGGCGAAACCGGTCGTGGGCTGCTTGCGGATTGTGAACCTTGCTAGTCCTAGTATACTTATTCTAGTGTTTGCATTGTTTGTAAAAGATGATACTGGTCATGATACCAAGGTGATGAGCTCTTGTCCAACTATACTTTTACTGGTTTGCCGATTCGAATACGTTCAAAATTCGCACGATGCCTGTCATGAACATGTTCCCACTTCGCCTTTTGAGTAGCTCAAGCTGTTTTATCGCAGAATTATTTTGTCTTTCCGCCTCAGTTATATTATACAAAAGACTTCCCCCGGATCTACCTTAACCCGACGGTTGTGTTGCCTTTTCGACTAGTTGTTCTACTGGATGTTCCTCTCCTTGCTTGTCGTACTAAGGTCTTAGACTCTGTTAACCTTTGCCTACGCATTGCGATGTCCCCTAAAGCCCCCGTTGACCATCAACAATAAAAACCACGAAGTCCAAGCGATTTTGCATACTGAGTGCCAGTGAGAGAAATCAGACGACCCATAAAATTTGAGTGACAAATGAAATAAACGCTATATTCGTGGACGTGCGTTTCACCAGGATACTATGGCACTGACGTGAGTTCTTAGCAGAGCAGTCTGAAGAACCAATAGCCCGGTACGAGGTGCACCAAGGCTTGACATGTGGCACGAAAAGGCTCGTTTTTTTTGGAGTTCAAAGTCGGGAGATATTGTGAAAAAAGAATGCGATTCGAACCTCCGATTGACCTCTCCGGTGTTTCTGACGAGGAATCACTGCTCTAGAGAAACTCCAGCAGAATAGCCCTCCGAGTAAGATCTCCTGGGCCACTTTCCGCTATGAGGTTTTACGTCAGGAGTTTCGACCTCTGCGAGAACCATTTCAACCTTTCATGGGGGTGTCCATGATTATGCTTGCCAGGGAATGGCTCCCACCCAGAAGCCAGGAATATAGCCACCTATAAACATGGTCAGGAAAACCTCAGGAGCTACAAATCAGTTCAAAACAGTGGGAGCCGGGGGGAGGTGGAACAACACGTTCTGGATTTTCAAGAGTGTTTCTCTTCGATAGACTTCCCTGATTCACGCAACCAGTTCCCCACTGTACGCCTACGGTCTACCATGGATACTGTCACTGGGCGGAGCGAGAACAGTTCAGCTTGCGACGAACTGCTTGGGATCGTGTAGACCAATGTTCGAAGCAGATGAGGAAATGGCGATCATTGTTGTGGGTGAAGATGGCTAAAAGTTTGGAAGATTTCGTGGGATTGATTCAGCAGTAATCGCTTCTCATCATATATAATACTGGTGCTTGTACGTTGAAAAACGATTTGCTGAAGGTAATCGCTTCTCACCATATATAATACTGTTGCTTGTACGTTGAAAAACGATTTGCTGAATGAAGTTTTCGATAGAATTCGCCATGGAAAACGAGATACAAAACAGTAAGCACTGCAGCTAACACGTTGAGTAACTAAGGTGCTTACTTTCAAGCTTCGGCAGTCTAAAAGTACTAAGCAGTTTATCGGAGAACATTTGGGTAACGTTTGGCATTTTTCACAACACTTAACAACCTGATGTCGCTAAAGAGAGCAGCATCCCTAAACAGAGTTAAAATGAACCTGCTGCTGCAACGACCCTAATGAAGATTGTTTTCCTGTGCTTGGATTCTCTCTCCAAAGTACTGTACTTGATGCCTATGTAATTTGAAAAAGTACACTCAATCTTGTACAACTTTTTCAGCCATTTGAAAAAACTGGAAAATAGTCTGGATAAGTGATCAAAGGGCAACAATATCAGACAAGCTACTGTTTGTTAACTCGTCTCGTGAATGTTTACCTGGTTTTTTAGTGTGTTGACACTGCAAACTGCATGAAATGAACACTGGCAAACTGAACCGCTTGTCCGTCAATTGTTGCGTCCTTTTGTTCAACTGATACGTGGCAGTAATGCTATCGTCTCAAACTATACTCACTCTCTGTGGAGTCAACCAAGCGGACAGTGGGCAGTGACTAACAACTTTCCTTCGACTGCGATAGACAGGCCGAAACGTCCCGGTGCAAAGGAACCAAAAAGACCTTCGTGTCCACAGTATCTTGTCAGCATTACACTCTAAAGTAATGAACGCAGAAACTCGCGAAAACACCCAATTTCGCTTTAACAGGATACTCAGCTGAATCTCTTAATCAATGGCGTTCCTCATTTGAGTTCCCCGTTAAAACCAACTTAGGCTGCAAACGAGTCTATTTCGCACATCGGGTCCAATTTGGGTTCAAGTAGAACATAAAGTTGACGGAAACTCGGGCACGGCGCCCACCTAATGAGCGCCAAGAGGGGCAAAACCGGTGGTGGGCTGTCGAAGAGTTTTCAGTAACGTCATGAGTAGTTCCTTTTATGAAAATATACTGCAGTGCTATACAGGAGAATGTTGGTAGCTCAGGTAGTATAGATGGTGGTTGGTTTGTTCACTGAGCTACGCTCCACCACGCTCCCAAACAACTCACTGATGATGTCATCTCGATTGGTGATGAAACGCCTGCAATCAAATTGCCCAGCCCAGCGAACAAACCAACGATCCTATCTACTGCGATGTCCCGAATATCGTAACAACTGAAGCATGAGGCGGCCTGCGTGAATCACATTCATTCGAAGAATATCATAGATAAGAGAGTCTCCCGTGAAAAACAAATGGATATGCAAATCAGTGCCGCGTCGTAGTCAAAGGTCAGTTGGAATGAACGTGAGAATGAAGTTCTGTTAGGCGGAATCCCGCACTCCACTGACCAGAACATTGGGCGCCTGCCGGTTGAGCACCAGAGAGGACTCTAATTGACTGAAAGCCAACAGCTTTACATGATCCACTAATTGACGAATGTCGTTTGGCACTGGCGCATCTAAAAGGCGTCCATTTTAGAAAATTGATCGAAGTGTGTGGTGGACGGTGTTTCTGTGGATCTGGAATATACAGATGACATCGTTCCTTTGTCTTGGAATAGACGAAGAGAAGTCTGCTTTTCGATGAATTGGTCAAGGTCATCGCCTTTTTGGCATGCAGCTTGATCTACAAAGGACAAGGTCATGCAGTCACTGAACACGCCACTTGCCATCCAACAACGGGTACTTGAGGTAATGAAGGGTTCAACCACAGATGTTGTATTAGATCTGATTGTAATGTGACAGATGAGGTCAATGCATTGAGTCTCCAAGGCTTGGGTCACGTCTGCTAATTTGCGACACCTATGGCGTCCAAGTGGCACGACCTCGCATCTCACAGGACATGTTTGAGGCTACAGTACGGTCTCTTCTGTTGTACGGCTGTGAGGCCTGCGAGGCGTGATCTTCGACAACATTTGCCTCATGACCACAGCTGGTGTAGGATGATGAGGGCGAATCTGTAGTGAGGCAATTAGAAAAAGATCTTTCGGTTGTGCAAAGATGATTTTGATCGAGGAATGCGGGGCAGCGCCAAACATGTGTTGTTTAGGCAATGTATTACGCATGTAGAATCATCGTTTGCCGAAGAGGATGGTGTTTTTTCAATTCAGAGTGGTTCAGGAAGAGAGGTCACAAAAATTTGACGCTGGAGATTTGTATGAACTTGATTACAATAGGTTAGGGCGTTGTCGATATGACTCGCCTTTCACGATACGGTCCGCGTGATCCTCCCTGTCCATAGTTGGAGGTCCGGCAAGGTATGGCTATGAATCGATACCAACGGTTATAGAGTCTAACCTGATGGCATGGCAATTCTCGCATTCATTTATTTACTCGATCTATGTATCTATTGACTTCTACATTTTTTACGCCATCACGACCGTCGAGCATGCCTCTGAGCTTGCCAAAATAGGCCACCCTGTCCGAGCTATTGCTAGCGTCTACGGGTCACTGCATCCTCGTCTGTGCTCCATTTGATGGGGCTGTTCTGGCTTGCCCTGTCTTGAAATCCGTGTGATTGCATCGTCAATGAGAATCACGTGACCAGTCTGGAAATGGACAAACGCAACTAGCACAACCCGGCCGTCGTTTGGTGTGCGGACAGTGACACTTTGCTGTGCCGGTCAGAGTCAGACTTGAGCACACCATCTGACCGCTTTCATCATGAATGGTTTTCTTCATGAATATATTAGAACGTATCCCTCATATGCCCCAGTCGATGGCCTACTCATGCATTCATATGCCACTTAAAGCACGAAAGTGGACGTATTCCCCTGTGCCTTGTTGAGCTTGGGAAATGTGATGATTGACCTTCTCGACACCGACCGAACCCAGATTTCCACTTATCTTGGTTTTCCTCAATATCATAGAGAACCGAGAACCCTTGTCAGCTGTCCTTTTATGTTTTCTTTCGGGATCAGTTGCTCGCTTGAAACCCGCTCAATCAGGGACCGTGTGTGCGTAACAGATGGATAGCCAGTACACACCATGATCTCAGGTTGATTTCAGCGATTATTTTAGCTTTCATATTCAGTAACGCAGGTGGCAACGTTCTGATTCACACCATTTGTATCCAACTGTGTTATGACCGCGTAGGCCGTGGTTAGGGCGTAGTTAGTTGACGAGTCTAGAAATCTCATTTGAGAGAATCGATCGAACTCTGTGATGGATGGACTTGCTGTGGTGCGTATGAACGCCCGCATCTGAGGATACAATTACTAGTCTAGTGTGATTAGGTCACAGACGACCTTCAGTGAAGCATTTAAGTGTGGCCAACAATCAAAATCTCGGCGATGGGAACTTACTAGCTCCCACTATAAGTATACAAATGAGGGAATGACTCTTTTGTTACGCGGACGATGCGTGAACAGAGCACCGAGTGAAGTCGTTCACCGTGAACATGGAAGCTGCTAACATTCTAAATTTGATAACTTTACTCATCGAATCGGTATACCCTCATAAATCTAATTCAAAGGTTGTGATGGATGAAAGGGGGGTGCTCTAGAGGAGAATGTTGGTAGCTCAGGTAGTATAGATGGTCGTTGGTTTGTTCGCTGAGCTGGGCAATTTGACTGCAAACGTTTCATCACCAATCGAGGTGACATCATCAGTGTGTTGGTAGGGAGCGTGGTGGCACGTAGCAATGGGTTGGTGGTTGAGCCTTATATGATGCTCGGCACACGCACGGGGCTTTGAAAGGGGATCTTATCGACATAATGAGCAGCACAAATTCAGAGGAATTCATAAAAGTACACCACGGCCAGGGACTCTCAAGAAGGGCGAAACTGGTTGTCGGATGCTGACGAGTTTTCAGCGAGCGTATACATAGTGTGTTACTATACTGTTTTCAGAAAAACCCCATATTCAGGCGGGTAGACTATTACGGGTGCTAGTAACACTTGTGAACTGGGGTTTCTACTTCGCACAAACGCTAAAATTGCTGCCACCCAGCCCAATAGGTGAATGGCAACTTTCTTCAAAATCAATGGTGGGTATTGATGTGAATAGAATCATCACGTGAACTAGGTGACAAAAGTTGTGTTGTACTTTGAGCAAGCCAACGAACACAAGTACGGTGATGAAATTTGCTGTTCTTTTTTTTAATAGAGAATCCTCTTTATTGGGAGGATATACGAAGATGAATTTACATAAATGTTACAGGTAACTCGGTGGTGAAGGGGCCAGACGACTGGCATCCAAACTTGGCTTCCCGATCGCCTCGATCGGGGCGTGGGCGACCTGACAGTACCACAAACGTCCTACTTCTTTTTGAAGCTCCGCCTCGGATATTCAGTTCAGGTGCAGATCTGATGTAGTCAAAACCAGTATTGTTTGTTTAAATCTTTGGAGTTACCTCAGGCGGTCCACTGGATACGGCTCTCATCAGAGACAGTGTCAGATCTTTCTCCCGGAACTTGTGCCGCGTGGAGTGGACATCTCTTCTGAGTGTGCCGTTTGGCAAGTTGGATGGGAAAACGACCAAGAATTTACGAACGAAGCAAAATACGCTGTTTTGCATACCAGTTTGGTACGAACGGGAGACTCAGATAAGTTCCAGCTGAATTTCACGGTTGTAATATTCTTTAGCCTAGGCCAATCCATAATTCAGGTGACTAGGTGGGGCGTACAAAATTGCTGAAAACTCTTCGACAGCCGACGACCAGGTGTACACTTGGGCTGAATAATGCTCAGCAAATTACCCAAATTGGATTTACTGTTTGGCCTACTTGATGCAAAAACATATAGCGTTTTTTGTCATGTGCCACCCCGAGGTGAAAACCAAACGCACACGTTTGAAGAATGTCCCGGTGCATCCGGAACAACGAGATTCCCACTGTCCGTCAAATGCTAAATCTCCAGAGATTATCACTCAAGTAAGTTAATAGCCCGATCCAATAAGTGGTATTCAAACCCCTCTCGTGTACTCAAAAATGCCTACTCATTTGCTGAATGTTTTCGTGTCAAGGGTACATAGTCTCCTCCTAGTATTTTCCAAAACGTTTCTGAAATGTCATCACATGTGGCCGAATGTGATGGTAGTCCGGCACCACCAGTCGGAAGTTCAAGAGTTCGAATATCCCGAGATTTTCGTTGAGTGTGTATTTTCATGATTCACATTGGGGAGGTGAGGCGTCCGGTGGAGATAGCGTCCAGTTTATTTGGTTTCACTTTTTTGCGGATGCGCCCCCGGAACCCACATAGAAGTGCAGTAGATGGGTGCTTGGATAGACCCGAGCCATATCCTATTGCTCCCCGACCAATATCTCCCGGTCTTCCCCACTAGTGACTAGGAAATGGACTTAAATTGGGTCGTCCACTGTGCACTTATACTGCGACATGAATGTCCAAGAGTTACCTTGAATGTGGAGTCCACAGACCTTTCATTCCTTGATTATTTTCCAAAAACATCGTTTCAGCGATGGCAAACACAAAGACGAGAATTGCGTTGGTCGACGAAATTGAAGGCCATTTGGCCACGGATTATTCATGCATTAATGAGGACGAATATTTGTCCCAGCCGAACATGTGCAATAAAGATGGATTATCGAACATGTGTTGAATTGACGCACTACTCATAAACTGTCACATTTAGCCTCCAGCATTGGCTGACCGGAAATTTCTCTCCATAGAAATTTCAGGTCCAGAGATTTTGGTTCTACGTGGGATAGTTTTCGGTGATAATGCAGGTGCCTAATCGTTTGGTTGACTAGAAAACCACAGAGGCGTTTTAATTTATAGCACGTGGTGTAAAGTAACAAGTGATAAATGACAATTTGATTTTGAAATAATGTATTATGTACAATATGGTTTATAACAGGAAATTATTTGCAAAGTTTTTAAACATTCGGAGAGAACATAGACTTTGACCGTCATTATTGTTCATGACGCACTTATGTCAGTCTACCTATATCTATCTATATCTATCTATCTATCTATCTATCTATCTATCTATCTATCTATCTATCTATCTATCTATCTATCTATCTATCTATCTATCTATCTATCTATCTATCTATCTATCTATCTATCTATCTATCTATCTATCTATCATCTATCTATCTATCTATCTATCTATCTATCTATCTATCTATCTCTATCTATCTATCTATCTATCTATCTATCTATCTATCTATCTATCTATCTATCTATCTATCTATCTATCTATCTATCTATCTATCTATCTATCTATCTATCTATCTATCTATCTATCTATCTATCTATCTATCTATCTATCTATCTATCTGTCTGTCTGTCTGTCTGTCTGTCTGTCTATTATGTGCGTATGACGTCGACTATCTTTTGAACATTATATTCATCATTTTCAAGAACAAGACATATTATTGTCCGCTTTCATTCAGCTACCCATATCAGTAATTCTAAAGTAATGTACACAGTGTAATATTGCAAGCAATTGACCCTCAATTCATGACACAGTTTTTGGATGTTGGGTTCTCCGCCGGATTATCTTACCACGATAAATGTGCATTCCATCCTGTGCAAGACAAGGCCGAATTATCCCATATTCCCTTCATTTGTCCGTTAGTTCCAAGAGAAACTTTACACCAATACTCGCAAAGGCCAATGATGTAGACGCATTTGAGGAATCGCATTGGTCGAAGACCAGCTGGCCTTAGATTATTCATGTCATTAGGCATTTCGTCTTCTGTCATAGTTGCCACTCAGCTTCTCCAGCATGAATGAGGACGAAGCTTCGTTCCAACCATATCCTTCGGACGTCAGGCACAGCAGAGCAGGCAACATCTGAAAGCAGTGTTGTTTTACCATAAATTAATCAGCATACTTAAAGTTGGAAAACGCGGCAACGAAGTTATTGCTGAACTGAACTGTGGTGACCCGACATATCGGTCCTCGTTTCGGGTACGTCACGTGCCTGCATGGACATGGATCACTGAGATGTCCACTGAAGTGAAAGCCGCCCTGAAAATGTGGAAACATGCTCAGATAGACGTGGATCATTTGGGGGTCCAGTAAACGGAGATTTACTTGAAAATGTCGTCTAATTCCCGTTTGTATTGTGAAAAGTCGTACGAAATCTTGTCTTCATTTGGGGCGATGGTGGTTCACTATTCAAATCAATCGCGTGCTAAAGTGGGACAAGTCTATCCGATACGAGGTGAACCTGGTATGCAACTCACTTACCTAGTTTTGGTTAGTAATTGGGTTATTATTATTATTATTACTCAAGGATGACCATATATGTTCGAACTTGTATGGAAACAAGTTAATCATTTTGTGTTCAGCAGGCTTATGGTTGTCAGGTTTACACTGGAATCCGGACCCTCCCTGTTCGGTCTAACTCACCGAACCGTACTGAACTGTTACCCTGGGGGAAGATAGGCTACACTTAACTAAAAGATGACTTTGTGAAAATCCCAGAAAGTGAAAGGCTAACCGGCAGAGTCGGATTGCTCAGTGTTTTAATCATTCACCCCTCCAAACCTGTTTCCCTGACTCTATCTCACTTTGCATGTACACTTTGCATGAATTCCAAGTTAATTCATGGTACAAATGCTGTCGAAATGTGGCATCACCGCGGTCGCTTTATGTGTTGCATATTACATGGTGCAATGGCTAAAACGCGTGCGCTGATTTGACCCAAATTTTTTCATCAGTGTTCCTCGACCCCTCAAAATTCCAATTGACGTTCACTATTTAGAGACTTCAGATGCAGGCATATCCTTCGGGCACCTGCACAATTGACGCTCTGCACGCCGCCTCTCAAGTCCAACTCTCGGTCCTCTTGTTTATGTGCGCTATAGAGTGGTGAATGGTAAGAAACTGAGCCAATGAGCAGATGTTGTGAGTGTTCCAGAAGGGTTATCGATTCACCTATTGATTTCCGGGACTGGAATAAACAGTAATAATATGCTTTTTGAGCTTAACATGCTCACCGTATCTTAGTGATACAAACCATAAAGTTTGCAAAATGCGGGAAGATTTCGCAGCCGAATGTCCCAGTGTCAACTTTGCCCCAAGTTAGCGAGGTCCGTTGAACAATCAGATACATCATTCTGTGCGGTACCACATTCCGCATTGACAAAAATCGTTACTGGTTGAAATTTCCGGCACTCTTATTTGGTCCAGTCCATTCGACCTTGAACGAGCGGAACATTGGTTCACAGAAAAGCGTCATTAACCGAGAACCGAGAACTGGTCACGTTATTGTCCCCGTCAAGTAGACTTCAGACGACGAATACAAAGCAACTAGAGGTTTTGAAGCAACAAAACGAGGACACCGTAGTCCATCAAAAGACAGTACGAAGATCATAGAAAAATCCTTTTGCGAATACGCTCTGAACCCCAGTCGACCATCCGTTATTTAAGAACACACAAGATAAAAATGCAGTCACTCAAAATCCAATGTCTTGATAGGTGATATACATGCACCGTTCCCCGTACGAAGCGAATCAATCACATTTTGTTGTAAATGTACTTTTTCTGTTGGTTTTCCACGGACATCTGAAGAAGTGTCTCCCTACTGTAGTTGATTATTTGGTACTTATTGGAATTCCAGCTGAAGCAACATTACGATGAGAACGGAGAACTGCAAGTGTTAAATTGCGCGGTTCAGCGACAAGAAGACAACGTTGCTGATTTGTCAGTTGCGACCCGTATGAACATACTGTTTAAACTAAGAGGGCCGTTTGCGGAGCAAAATTGGAAAGTTTTACCAGAAGCCAAGCTTGCGACAAAACTGTATACCCATCAAAGCTGCACACACACCCTACGTATCAGACCACACGAGCCATCATACGGTAAGTAATTAACAATTAATGATGGTGGTTGAGTCTGGGTTAGATAGCTAAATTTCTTGGACGTACAACTTGAACGGTTTCCCTTTTTTTCATAAATGTGAACATAGAATAATAATCCAAATGAAATCGGAATGATGTTTTTAATCACTTGGTGTTTTCTACGGAACGACCAAAGAACCGTCTACGTTTCGTAAGGGTGAAACATTTGTTAAAGGGCAAAATGAAATAAATTTCAATCAAAAAGTGACTATAATTGTCAGCACGTTCAGTGGGAGTATAGAAAAGTGTGAATTAATATATCGGTGAAAGGAAGAAGGCCTTCGCTGCGGAGTTGTCTATTTGAGAACACCAACTTAACAGTTACAGACTATTGAAAAGGGGAGCAAAACTCTCATATGCATCTCGTTTACAAAACTGAATATCCACCTTCTCCTTGAACGCGTCTTCCTCAACTTTTCTGGATACTCATTGACTGTTACTCAAATGCAGGCAATTGCTACAAAGAGACTCCACCAATTCCGTAAAGGATCTCACTTTTCAAAAGATGCAAAGCGGATTTACGAGCAGACGTACTACTCGCGTGCCTCATCAGTAGTATCCACCCTTACAATGGTAGCGCATGGGTGATCTGGGTGAAGAGCCCGATACCTCAAACAATGACTCAGCCACGTTGGCTAGTTGTTTCGATCGATTGACCAGCCAGTCAAATGCATCGAAATAGTAATGAGTTTGCGTGTCTCATATCACGACGGAGGCTGTTTCCAAAGTATTTGATCGTGACTCAATCATGGGGCGTCCTCAATCCGAATCGACTTGACCTGTTGCAATTACATACATATAAAGAACAGTCGCGGAACACATGGACAGTCAAACGGAAAGTTTAGCCAGCTATTACATATTGGATTCGGTCCCCCTGAGTAATATTGAAAACACGCGAGATGGTGCGTAATGAGTTTATTCTATTACTGGTGTTGCCCGTTGTTGCCTTCCGTCATGTTCAAACAATCGACGACCTTCCTTGGCGTGGAGCAAAGCCAACTCTACCCGCTTGGTCATCGAATATCATTTGGAATGAATGTAGAAATGACATTCCCAGTATAATACCCACAGGGAGGTCGGCAGTTTTGTTTATAAAACGGGTAGCACACATCGCATCCCCATTGACGGTAGTCTGTGGAAAAACGGCGGTTTGTTAATTTGTACGAAAGAGAAAATAATCCGAAAACATGCGAATCGAAGAAGGCATACCATAAAATTTTGAAATGGCACTAATTTAGTTAAATTTTCCACGAAAATGTGTTCAATCTACATATTTACCTGTCGAACACTCTATCGATTCGTCTACCTCCTTCTCAACACACTGGTGAGTTTCGGACATTTACAAACCACAATTTCAACAATAATATCGATTGCTGACCTCATGCCGTTTGCCGCATTATCATTTTGTAATAAAGAAAAATTAATTCTGACTGAACACCACTCAACTTGAGTTGAGTCACTCTCTTCAAGTTGACTTCGCTCATATCGTTTCGCCAAACCAGCCAGTGAATGCCTGTGAATGTTCTTCCTAATGGCTATCCTTAACTCACGTGAACGTTCACCTTTGCGTTACATGGCATTATTGAGAATCTGGGGGTTAAATCTATGGAGATGGAAGTCAAATTTCGCTTAGCCTCAATGCTCACTCGTTAATCAGCCAAACGACTCCCACCATGAGACTACCCTACCTGTTTTGTGTATTGTGTCGATGCAATTTCGAACGTTTTCCCTTGTATTTGGAAAGTGATCGGGGGCATGGATGGTAGCATTTCACACCGGAATACATATGACCCGTCCACCAGCATCGAAATGCCGAGTACTTGGTTGATCGCCATGTGAATGTCCTCTGGCAGTACGATCGTGTGTGTCCCGGTATCGAAGATCATTCTGTAGTCCTCAGTGCTAAATCCCGTGTCGCAAATGAATATCCTACAGAAAGGTGAACCAAACACAGGACGTGAGGAACAACGAGGATCACTCAGCCAACTGACAATACTTGGCCACAAAGACCCCTGGCTCACCACTGAATCCTCGTTTCCCAATAAGGCCCTTCAACGACGTCCACGTAGGTCATCGGAGCAGGGGATAGGATTTGTTCCAGATTGTCACCCATCATGAATGAGGTGTCGTTGCTGCGGAAGGTAAAGCAGAAATACAAGTGCCAACAGTTTATGAACTTAAGTGATGTTGTCCCTGATAAACACAAAAATAGCAACCTGTCGTTCAATTCATACGCTTACTCCGTGAATTGGAACCCGAAATTCCCACTCATCAATCCTTGTTGACGAAGAAAATGAAAAACAGGGTCTGTGTTTCCCGGAGACAGACGCCGCCGCCCCAACCCGATATATCCGTCAACGGGTTCCGTGTAAACACCTTCTGTTCCTTCGAACACCAGGCCAAAAGGCACATTTCTGATAAGCATATTTCCAAGCTAGAACAGTTGAAAATTAATCGTAACATATTAAACTCACTATCATATCGACCGTTGCTTTGAGCCCTCTCACCGCACCTGATGCGTATTGCTGGGAGAAATATTCCCCGGTGACCTGCAGAGAAGTTGTCGGATCCCGACTCAATAGGTTTTTCCCAACCCACAGACGCCTATCCACACGATCCGAAGGTACCCAAATTGACGGTGAACCAGTATCAAGCAACATTCGAAACATGGTTTGTCCAATAGTCATGTGGCAAAAATATTGTGCCTTTCAATTTGAACGAAGCAACGCGACTCGATACTTACCCCACCCCAACGATACAATGGGACTCTGATCACAGCCCGCTTATCGCGTTCGAGTTGATCCGATCCTTCCGAAATTCTACAAACCATCATTGGATTATTGGGCACTACTCACAGATACGATGTACTCTGTGCCAGGAAACAACCCACGAATGTGAGGAGAACAAACCACATGGATAGATTTTGTCGAATTTCGGGTCTGTTAACTTTGTCTAAATATATATCACCGAGATGATTACGTTTCCTCATGATGCTCACACGATTATAATCCAATCGATTGCAAGGTTAACGTTGTCTCCATTTGTTGTCACGGTAATTTCAAAGTGACCTCCACTGACAACTAGACCAGATTTTGGAGAATGTGGACATACCGAACAGTCGAGTTGATAAATCTGGTGGAAGATGAATGTAAATCAATTGTAATAGCATTTTTGAAAAGCAGATCACCTCGGATGACCTTTCACGCGGACGATTTTCAAAGTATCACTGAGGCTTGAAGCATGGGAGCGGCGGTATTTTCACCTTGTAGTCGCGTCACAAAACTAGTCAGCTCATGTGTTCGTATCATTCAGAGGAAAAAATCAATTGCCAAACATAAACATTCCGAAGGCAAGCACTCTCACAATTACAAAATGGCAGCTCATCCAGCACATGTCGAATAAGTCTCCTACCGGAGGCTAATCATTCTGCTCGGCAAGAGTTGATGGCATTCACAAATTGGGTTTTTGTCGAAAGCGGCTTCAAATTTGTTTGTTGGAAAACGACCTCTGCGCAATCCACCAGGATTATATCAATTGCCTGACGAGTCTCAGGATGCCAGAACAGGTGGCGGAATGTTAGGAGTTCTCACTAACTTCATATGTCTTGTACTCCGTCAGGTGTGAGCGCCATTGGTTTCCGGCCAGCACTGCGCATACTCCCATAAGTCTGTGATTCCACCAATCGTTGGTATGTGCGCCACATTGCTTGATGTGTTCCCGCATTGCATCCCACTAAGTTGAGAATGCCGATACTACCTGGTTTGATATTCTTGCGCTGCAGTTTTCAGAGTTGTGGATGGTATTCATTGTTGAACATCTTCAACTGTGCAGCGGATTAGCCGGCCAATAGAAAACTTTGCTCCAAATAATAGGATGTCTCCCTCTTATGCGGAGTCAGGTGTTGTTTTCCTTTTTGTTTGGTCGCATGATAGATGAATACCCAAATTGGTCACTTGGTACAGAAACCTATCTAAATCACGGAACACCTTTCCAGTTCAAGCATTACACCTGCTCACATTTCAACCGAGTATTCCATGGCAAGCAATATGGAGGAATTATGATGGGGAGTGTTGAGGCTAACTTGACCTCGTGGTAATCCCCCCCCGTTCACTTGCTTACTCCGATTGTTTTCCCGATCTGTACCCGCCGTCCCGTCCGATACTCATGTGTGGATGTGCACAACTGACCTACCTGACCATGCTGAGCCTGTCTTGACTTTCTCAGGGGAATCCAGAGACTGTCGTCGGAAGCGAAGACCGCAGCCCACACAACTGAGCCAACATTCCGCCCACCGTCGTTTTTGGTGTGCGGACGTTGACACTGTGGATATGACATCTTGCGCCGCCTATCAAACGCACGATCGACTACCTGCGGGGTTTTTTTTATCCATGCGTGACATATTATGCCGAAAATTGGGATAAATGTCTTCCAGTGTAGCGATGAGCCTTGATTGGTATTTTCTTGTCACGCATTTTGTTTTGCCGCATGCAGTTACTACGCAAAAAAAATCCCATAGAGGAAGGGAATTATGCAATAATAGCAATTTTCGTTCGAACAGGGCCACTGATCCTTATGGTGGTTTGACGGTTTGTATGCCTCTGCGACCCTATTTGGCGGTGCCTGTGCGACACTCGCGGAGATTTTCCCCTGGCCCTTCAACTCGGGCGTCAACTTGCGAATATCTGGTGAACAGTTCTATAAAAATCGTAACGCATTTGCCTTTCGACAAAACGTCGCTGTCTTGTGGCCAGGCTTTTGGACTCAAAGGCTTCAGTCCATGTGTGCGCGTCCTAGCAGTATCACAGTCCACGTGAAACCATGAACTAGACACTTACAAATCGTCTCTTACCAGAACGGCGGTCGCCTGCTTCACCAGCCGGATGGCCGCTTAACTGCTGCATATATCAGGACTGGTAGGCAAAAACTGGCTACTTCTGATGACGTCCTTCTTTCTCTTTCACATACTTTTTCTTCCCCACTCTCCACTCCATTAATAACTCTCCCTTTGTAGGCCCAGCACTTACGACTGATGACCTTGTTCGTCTTGCAACGGTTTTGCAAGCAAGATCGGCGCGTCATACGACGCCGACATCCCCAGGTTTTTTGCTTGACTGAATACCCGCTGACGGTCGCCTCCGTGCGGTCTGTCCGTGTAGGTTAGTCTGGCTTACACAAACTGTTCATTGCGAGGTCATCTCTGAAACTCGCCCCCCCCCCCAACTCTGTACGTACAGAAATATGGATAAATTGGTGGAACTAATATGCTGATGATTCGGTGAAAGTTGCCAGTCTGGGTGATTTCCTTGGGTTACAATCCGTGTACATCTCTACTTGTCATATAGTATACCCTCCAGGTATTCACGCGGTTGATGATGTAATGAAATGTTCAGTTATTCTGCTGTTGCTAGTGTAGTTTCGTTCGCCTATGGGTTGTTTGTTTAAATTGCACAAAACGACCGACTGAAGGATGAAGTATCTTGATGGAACATGCTCAAGATAAGGTTGCTGAAGACCCCTTCACAATCCTTTATCGGCCTCACCCTCCTTGGAACCCATCGGATGATTCTAGTTCGCAAGACATCCGCAATCTTATTTTCAGGCTCACAAAAAAAAGTAAAACCCAAGAGACATAGTTCTCAAGGCGATCGAAAGGTCAAGGACGCAGAGAATGCTGCTATTCTGTTCAGTCCTTCCGAGGTGACCAGATTATCAAGGTTGTTTTGTGACTGCACCAACAGCTTGGGAGTGATTAAAGTGACTTATAAGGTACTCATGTAAGGGGTAAAGAAATATTTGGTCACCCACCCAGAGCGTTCGTCAGACTGAGCTGTTTAAGAAAGTCGCCCCATCAAGACCCTAGAATATAACACAGGTTCACAAGTCGATCTACACTTAGCAATCAGTTCACACGTGCAGACAGATATTTGTGACGTCCAATCGAAACCAGACCGTTTCGGTATGCGTGAATTATTACACCCAGGGTGTACTAAGTAATGCGCCGACTGTCTGAACAGCAGATTCGATGACGCTTTTTCCGTGCTCCTGTTTGCTTGCAATTCATCCGAAAATCATCAGCTTCACCGTCGACAGCACAACATCAGTGTTCAAAACTGGTGCTTCACTGTCGTACAACCATGATTTGTCTGAAAGCCTTGTTTTGGCGAAAGGTCCCCAACCGTATACTCCTATGTCTTGAGACCTGACGAATGTGCTTTATTGAAAACACTTCCAGGCTTGGATTTCACTTTGTGACCCTAGATTTTAGAGTAACCTAATCATTCTAATGTTCCGAGCTGTTTTGTATGACTTTCGGTCATCTTGAAAGACAAGTGCACAAAGAGTGTATTCTTCCTAAAAATCAGGACAACAAGCTGCGTGCCTGATAAATCGTTCTTCCGACAAAACTGAGTGTAAGTGGAAGATACGACAGCTTTGCTTTGGAGACCTTTATTCGTGTAGAGATTTCGGATACCTTGGGAGCACACTGAAGGTTGACCTCTGTTCAAAATAAGCTACCGTCAAACAGTTCTGGTTGCCAAACGAACACATCGCTGGCAGCTCGCACACAACAAAACAGCACTCCTTCCAGACGTCTCAATCATCATCCTGAAAGCTGTTGCAGTCATGTAGCTATTTCTTTATTTGGCCAAGACCTAAACAGATTGCCTAGTGAGTGACATCCAATCCCCAACGTCACTGCTGGCCAGAATAGGGCAAGTGGAAACACGGCTACACTTGAGCTACTCAGGCAATCTGACCGAAAATGACGACGCCCGCTAAAGGAAGAGACCTGATCGCTTTGCCAAGATTTGGTACCCGCTGTTCACCCACACAAATCGTTGTTGTGAGCTTATATCACTAACATATCCGTTTTTAGCCCTATTGATTGTGTGAGGGCAGACAAGAGCACGTCCCCGGACCATCCATCTGACAACACTCCCTACTTCGACGCCTTGGATGCTATTCGCATAAGATAATGCGATTTGATCAGTGTGATGGCGCAAACTTGCTCTGCTTTGTGGTCCCACCTGCTACTTTAGTCTGTTCCAAACCGCTCCAGGTTGCCTATGAACTTCATCCCTGAAGTGGGGTGTGAAGCGTGTAGTCAACAAAGGCAGTGCAACTGCCTCTTGTTTTAACTAATTGCTGCTCCTCCAGGTGACTTTGAGCTGCGAAATCAAAATAAACTTTTCAATGTATATTCGTAATGCACTACTCATAAGGTTACTGTGGGCTGTCGAAGAATTTTCAGCAGTGCATTACGAATACACATGTATCGCGATATCTCGAATATCGTAGCAACTGGAACATGAGGTGGCCTGGTACAGCACATTCAGTTGCCTGGAGACATCACAAACGAGAGATTCAGCTGGGTTCCAGGTGAGTCTCTCGCAAAACCCAATTTGTTTGCAAATGAATGTATTTCGCAAACTTTCCAATGGTTTTCCAAACGTCTACTTACAGCCACAGGAAATATCGATTGTCAACGCGGCCGTATCGATCGTTTTGCTTGTATGAGTCATTTCGATTCGGATAGTTAGGCCGGATGTGAATCTGCGTTAGACATGGTTGCATGTGCCAGACTGATCTGTAGGCCCAGACAGATGACTAGAAAATTATGAAATCATGAATTGCAGGTGTTTTTATGTCATAAATTGAGGCGGAAGCTTACGAGCTCACCAAATTTGTTGTCTTCCATTGTAGAAAGCTATTGTAGGTCGTCAGATGAAAAACACACTTCATAGGAAATTGTAATCAATCCGTTTTTTTCTCAGACTCGCATAAAAGCAGCTGTACTGTACTAGGTGGATAGAGCTATTTCTGTATGCAAGTAAAAAAAAGGAAAACAACATAGATTGATTCGTACTGCAGCCGTATATTGTAGCCACCAAACACGAACTAAAATGATTCCCCCTCATTCTGAGTTGTATGAAGAATCACGTGTGTGATGTAAGTTGGGTGGGCTAGACTCTAAGAAAATGCAATACTCATTAGACTCTGCTGAAGTTTACACACGCGCATTCTTGCATCTGTGCTATAAACAGGCTCTTTATGTTGCTATCAATAGAAATGAATTTTTGATTATAGGAATGATCCGTCTGCACGCTTCATTCTTGGCAACCATTCTGGGGTATGAGATGATGCACGGCTGACTCGTTTTAAAACCGAAATTCCATGGTAACACTACCTGTCTTCTATACTGGTTTGTCTCAACTGGTTGTTTCAGTTGGAATGATGTCGAAGATGTCGAGTTATTTCTTTGATACTGATTGTATCAAGCAACACATTCGAGTGCGCAGCACTATGGAGCTTCTGGTCAACACCAGCCTAATTCAAGAATTCTGTCTGTACACACGGTCAGTTTGGCGTTCGAGCACGCATTACTACTGACTGAAGCTCAGTAACTAGTCAGTGAACACAGAAAAAGGTCGAGAATAGGGATTCACTCTCTACGGGTAGTGTTACGTGAGAGAAAGGTGCAACCAGTGGTGTGGATGGCAAACGCTTGTCTTTCGGCTTACAATGAGAAAGGTGCAACCAGTGGTGTAGATGGCAAACGCTTGTCTTTCGGCTTACAAATATTATATCTTGAATAAGTATATATTTACCAATGTTAGCAACTTTCTTTTGTGTTTTGCTCGCCGAGAACTACTGTTGGTCTGTGGGATGTCCGTTTTCGACTAGTTGGGGTAAGAGAGAAATGTCCTACGTCAAAAATATGCTAAAACCATCTTGTTTGTTAGGGAAGTTGCAGGAGAATTTGTAGGTCCGATTTATGACCCTATTCAATCTAGAAGGTTCACGTAGCTTCAGTAATTTCATTTTTATTCATAGACAGTCTGATGTTTCCACTGTAAACATTTGTCGCTCACAGTGTGTGATCAAGGATGAACCCGACGTTCCTTATGAAGTAAACATCTTTTTTTGTTCGTCTCAACTGCAAAGGATACAACAATCGGGAGACTGTTTTGTTCCTGTCCTCTGATGCTACCCACACTGGTAAGACTCAGCAGTAAGACACATGAGAAGTCCTCACTCTAGAAGCTAGTAAACATGGGACCACGTGATGTGGTTGAGTAACGCTACGTCCTGTCTAACTGAGAGCTAATCACATTGTCGATCAATCGCTCGTGGAGAAACGGTTGGCTGTTCAACCAATGGCTGAAAGGTTGCGGGTTCGAAAGTCCCTCTCTGAGTTTCATGAGATGCGCACTGCAGATGACTCCCAGCAACGATGAAACAGCTTTACAGCATAGGTTGGCTTCATTGATAGGACGGAAACTGTATTGACAAGGCAGCGTGACCTGGTAAGATGCGTTAACCACAGAAGGTATCAACCGACGTAAAAGCATGGCACAAACGGGTGGCAATATGAACAGAATTGCACAGGACTGGGTGGAACCGCATAGGACCATACTGCCTTCACCAAGGAGTTTTACTTTTTACGTGCCTGGGGCACTTTGGAGTAATCGATATTTTCTGTAACGGGGTCAGTCAGCCCAGCATTCAAATTCCGGAAAATCGATCATCTACCACGCTGGTTGGTGAATACCCGTGCACCGAGTGACGTAAGACAAATGAATAATGAATATAAAGATATGTCCTAATTTTTTACAGTTATAGTTACTCTGTTAAAGCATCCCACTATTTGGTTGGTTTTGAACATACGTGTGAACAACAAAAGGATGTTTTTGGTAGACCAAGCAATGACACATGCAACAGGTGAGTCCACTGAAAAAAAGAGGTAGCATTAATTACTTTAGGGTCAATTATTACGACTCGCAAGTTCACAGGAATCCCTGTTAAACTGCTCTTTGAGATGTAGCAAGGACATAGAGGGTTAGGTTTCATTCATTTGATGGAGTGTCGCACGAACTACGGCGGCTATATCTATCTGATGAGCCTCAGTTAGGGTGAAGCCGGTCGTGGGTTGTCGAAGGGTTTTCAACAGGTTTATGAGCAGTGTTCATTTAAGCTATCTTAACCGAACCATTTTTGATGTGACCCCCCTTGTTACGTAAGTTTTCATGACTCTCACTTCCTACTTAATAGTTCAGATGGACAGTAGTCCGATTCTAGTGCTTGGTGATCTTAAAAGTCATCCCAGAATCCACTCGGTATCGTATATTTATCAGGTTACTGAAACCGAATATCTGCATATCCAGGCAAAATTTAAAAATGTGCGACACTCTGTAGAAGCTGGTGAACTGATAAGCACATGGAATCGTCCGGCCAAAATCTTAATATGGGACGACTGATCAGGGTGATGCACAGCTGAGCGGTAAGATGTCTAAGGTCAAAAACCGTGAAATTCTCTCCTGCAATGTAACTTGGTAGTTGACTGAGATACAGTAACTTTCACGGTGCAGTAGCTTTCACGTACTTAGTCCCAGATTTCGCTATCTGAAAATCCTGAGAACCAAATCAAAGCCTCTGAACTTATATCTTAGGAGTGTAGAGTTGTTGGTCTATTTTGAGTACTTTTTAACTTTTAGAAGAGCAAAACCCAGGTTGGTTTTCCGTGCACACTTTCTTTTTAACCTTCACCAAATCATGAAAGCATATCCATAAATACAAAATCCCCTTTCTTGCAGTTACACATCCAAACTCTTTGTGGTGGGATGGATGAAGTTAAACACTTACAACAGGTCACTAGATAGACGTAATACACTACTAATAAGGTTGCTAAAAACTCCTCGACAACCCGCGACCGGTTGCACCTGCCATTTGCAGCAGCTTAGATTTTGATTCTGTTTCCCTCTTCTAAACTCATCTAATTGGTTGAAAAATTGCTCTCTATATTCAACTTTAGGTCCTTTTCTTGCCTCTCTCTATCCCTATATCTATCCTGTCGATATCCAAATCCTTCTTTTGTTTCCTCTTCGTCACCTTAGCATTCTGAGGGGTAACATAGTGCCCCTCTGAAAGATTGATTCTTTGGTTTCATTTGAAATAGTATTTATCTGTGATGGAGACTAAAGTTCTGCAGCTACAAATGTCGGTCAGTACTTTCCAGTATTTTTTCAGGCTCCTGACAAAACCGATCAAAAGATTTAAGTTGACACGTGATGCATTCCACCTATCACCTCTTCAGACTTCAACCAAACAGCTCACAAGGTTTTGGAAAAACGAAACCTGGTGTTGAGTATACGTGATGCACCACTTAAAAGGTTGCTGGAATGTCTTCGACAGCCCACGACCGGTTTCGCCCTTCCAGTTCGGGCTCATCAGGTAGGCGCAGTTCCCGAGTTTCCATCAACCTTATGTTCTACTTGAACGCTTATGAGTAGTGCATTACGTCTATACATGTATCGCGACATCTTGAATATCGTAGCAACTGGAACATGAGGCGGCCTGGTGCAGCACATCCAGTTGCCTGGAAACATCACAAACGGGAGATTCAGCTGGGTTCCAGGTGAGTCTCCTGCAAAAACCAAATTGATTTGCAAACGAGTGTATTTATCGAAATCAGTCCAATTTGGGTTCAAGTAGAACATAAGGTTGATGGAAACTCGGGAACTGCGCCTACCTGATGAGCCCGAACTGGAAGGGCGAAACCGGTCGTGGGCTGTCGACAAATTTTCAGCAACCTTATGAGTAGTGCACTACGTCTATACATGTATCGCGACATCTTGAATATCGTAGCAACTGGAACATGAGGCGGCCTGGTGCAGCACATCCAGTTGCCTGGAAACATCACAAACGGGAGATTCAGCTGGGTTCCAGGTGAGTCTCTTTCAAAAACCAAATTGATTTGCAGATGAGTGTATTTATCGAAATTGATGATGACTAGATTCGTAAGACTGTCGGTTCACCGGTGAGTATTTCAAATTCCCAGAATCCTTTTAACCAGCCAGGTGAACAGTATGAATCTTCCACCGGGATCGATAATTTTGATTGCTTGGTGTTTTCCACTGTCCGCTTTCTACGATAGATGCTCACTCTCGGCTGTTGAGAACCGATCAATAATCGTCACGTGTTTTCGGATGGTTAAGAAATTTGGAGAGTGTTGCTGTTCCTGCCCATCGCTGTCACTTGTAGCCATTGGCTGTTTGAAAATTGGGTCAGTCAAAGCAGCGAATCTGCGATCGTTAGGTTGAACGAGCGGGAAAATCCGAATCACACCGTCCAGACATTTCAAGTAGCCGATTTTCACTTCACTTTCTTGCTGCGTGTTGAAACGACCTCACACTATACTGGACATCACTTGTGCGCCAAATGTATCGAGGAATAAAATATGCTCACAGGAATAGATCATCAGAACTGTTGAGCTCAAATCTCCCAGTGAATTTGGCTCGGAAACTTTCCCGAATGCAATTGGAGACTATATTGTGCTGCTATAGGAGACCAGAACACTAGACAGGTTTTAGCATCAAGCGTTTTGATTTGCAGGATGAGGTCATTACCAACATCTCTGCAGTATTCTACTACCTATAAACTGTAAGTAATCTGCTCGGAGAGGAGAAAATCCCACACGTCGAACAGGTCTTCTTCATGCGATACAACATGCTTCGTTGAAGGATGAGTGGCCATCTGTCCTGTTCCAGTGTAGGTCATTCCCAGTGATGACGAATCATTTGTGGCCGAACTCTGAATTGTTCCTCTACCGCCTGGAAGGTCACGGGTTCGGATCTACATAACGGGGTTCAGTTTCAGCAGAAACTGACCTCAATTGTAGGAGGAAATAAGGGAGGCTGATAGTGTTCCTCAGACGTAACACACAATCCAGTTTTGACCTCAAGGAATCACGAGGCCGGCAGTCATAGATGGGATGTTTAAAATCACGTAGAAACCACCAGCAGCAGATCACGTTGTTGAGATAGTCTTCTGATCAGTTATTGATTTATCAAAATTGACCTGACTGACTGCTTGTTTTTGAACAAATACCGGTAATCGTATGTAAAGATCAGTCAACCACAAAGAAAGAGAAATCTCACTTCAATTCACAATTCTTGGGCCACATCGTCGTACGTCCCTGTTAGGATTCGGTTGATCATGCAAGCCCAGATTCAACTGTACCCTAGCCCTAACTTCACCCTCGTCAAGCAAAATGAGACCACAAATTAAAAGATGATTAATCGTACATCACCATATCTTATCTCCTAGCAAAAAGCTGGCGGTCATTTCATCTCCGATGAAACTCCGATGTCGTCAAGCCTTGAGCACCTTCAGCGTAGGCCTACACACCGACGCAGTACTGGACTCCGGCACAATCATCATCATCATTCAGCTTAGCACCCTTTCGGTTCCTAGCTGTCATGCCACCAGAAGGAAGTACGAGGGCTGGGATACTGGCAGGTTACCCAAGCCTGGACAATGGAAGTCGAGATACAGAGGTCGGGTTCGAACCACGGACCTTCCGGTGAGTAAATTCGCGCTCTAACCACTGAACCATCTCGCCCCAGGACTACGGCATACCGCTAACGTATCACGTACTGATGATGCCAGCTAGATTAGCCATGGAACATTTTCAACGAGATTTACCAATCAAGAGCGACAGTCATGAATGAGGTTCAGCTATGGATACGACAACCACTGATTGGTTGACATGTTGGTTCTTCTTGGTCCTCAGATTCAAGTTCACCTTTCATGACCACCAAAATGCCAATACCTGCATATCTACTAGTGTGCATCGTGAAATTTTTAGCTTCTCACACATCATTAGATGGTCGCACCAGTTCCTGTCGCCACCATCTCTCAGACACTCGGTTCCAGTGACTGAATACTTTACAACTGACAGCTAAAAAGCTGATGTAGTCGGTTCTGGGAAGCACAATTCACGGTACTTTTTACCAAACGCGAACTTACTGGCCGAAAGATCCATGGTTCGAACCCAACCACGGCATCTTGACTGCTTTTGGGCAACCTCAGCTCTGATACTTCCTTCGAGTAGCAAAGCAGCTAGGCACCAAAAAAATGTTGTGGTTAGACGACTGATTTTTAAGATTTTCGGTTTGACGGGCCAGATCGGTTGCCTAACAACCCAGTTTTAGAACTTGTATTCGATTCGTGAGGGGTTTAACTAGTGATTATCAACGAGTATGGTCGTAACAGTTGTGGTCACGTGATACATATGCCCTTTAAAGAACAATGAGACACTCCGGTAAAGACTGGCTTATAGTTTCATTGTTTTAACCAATGAAGCGCGCCACCAATTGAACGGGTTAGATCTATTGATAAAAGTATAATTGTGTGCCTACCAAACCTGGTAGGCTGCAAACAGTCTACGATTTAGAATAGGAGAATTTAAGTTCTTTAAACGTAGATCGTTTGGCCCAGTGAGGTTTACCACTCACAACTAATCGAAAATTGCCCAGCAGGTTCTAAGCGCTGGTGGTACTACCTCACCGGGAGGTCTAGACAGGCGAGTTCACCGTTCGATTTATAACCAGGGCACTTACCGATCTATCGTTTGAGGTGTCGAGCAAACCAATCACATCGATCAAGCGTAAACTGTTTGACCTTTCAGACGTGACAATTCAGATGCGTTCAGCGTGCACTGGTCGAGTAGTGGTAACACGCTCGATTCAAATTTCGTGATTCTAACCCCAACATGGCCATGGATATGCGCCGTTGATGAGCTCTAATAAGAGTGGAACTCGAGTCCGGTGCTTTTCCCCTTTGGCGTGAACTCGCCAGAAAAACTGCTCCAGAATGAAGATTGTTCATACTATAGTGATGTGAATGCAAAATTCATAGTTTGTCGCTTATAACAATCACCAGCAAGGCATCTTCTAGGAACCCTGCCATAAATAGTAACCAGGACATAAAAGTTTAGGTAAAAACTGGCTCTATTCTGTTGCGGAGTATACCAAAACAAGCAACTAGGTTTGTGATCAGTGAATGCCTACGGGGTACATTTTGGGGGCACCATCTACGAGAATACAATGTTGTCAACTCTTGCAGATTGCTCAAATACGGAGAGAACCCGCTGATATCCGAAAAAGGTGCGACCTACTCCCCAAAACCAACGGTTTAACACAGGGGGCATTTGGCTGGCCCATGATACGATCAATTCGGCTTATTCCAGGATAGGGACCTCCCCCTTCAGAGCAGATTAACTTGAATTGATCCCATGGGCAGTTCACCTTAGATTCCATTATCTAACTGTTGAAAAGAGTAAGTACACTGGATGAGGTCTTCTTTAGGTTCTTACGGGTCATTATAGTTTGGGGTGTGAGGTGTGTGAAATGCCGTTAGAGCTTTTCAGGACGGGTGAATAGATGAGGTGTGTGAAACGCCGTTAGAGCTTTTCAGGACGGGTGAATACAGGAAGCCTCCGATCGACAACCCCTACTGGGCACAAGTGAATTAAATCTCTTAGGCGTGCAAACGACGTGTTGAGCGGTGCTCATCCGAGTTCAAATGTGAATTTTCAAAGGTACCGGACCAGTTGGTGCATAAAATCATCGACCACCTATTAGATTAGTGCCACTCAAGGTTGGTAGAGTAAGAAACCTGATAAACGACTAACCCCCAAGCTCCCGAAACCCGAAAAACTAATCCATAGCATTTTTATCCTAGTAGGCCCGATATACAACATACAATAAACATGGGGGATTCTGACAAGGCGATGGGAAACACACCATCTGCAGTCTCAGCTCAAATCGCGAGTACCTCAGTCCATCAAGTTGAATTTCAGTATGGGGTGAGTACAATAATACGTGCACAAACAAAACACATAATCAATAGATCACCAATGGATAATAGTCTGTGTATCACGTGACATGAAAGAATATGATCTTCAGTAGAAGAAAAAACAAAGTTTCCTCAGGATATGATGTCTCCTCTGAATGAGAGACGAAATTTCGGTCTCCATTGCTGCACGTGAAAAAACTTGACAGGTAACTCTGGAAAGGTATCAAGAAGGAACGTCAATCAGACACCATCCATCTTTCATGTTCTTTTGGTTGTATCAGATCGGCTTTGAGCCACAATTCTTTTGTAAGCCAGTCGTTGTTTAATTAGCCGAGATTCGGTAACGTAAAGATTAACTCAGATCAGCTCAAGACCTAGACGTATATCCTGACAAAGACTGTCAAAGTTTACCGACAACGGAGGATTATGCAACTGAACATATGCTTCAGTCGGTGTGTGGAGTAAAATCTGCTTTTCCTAAAGAATAGTCTCCAATTATAGATTGAATTTATAAAGAATTTGATCGAAGGAAAACAAGAATGACTTGTTTCATTCATGAATAATAAAAACTTTGTATTTTTTGACAATGTTCTCCGCTTACGTGATTGCCCTATTAGCGACCAGCAGATCTTACTGGATCCGAGTTCAAAGCCAAGCCTCAAGCTACCATACTGACGGCTTCGTTAGATCGAATCAGTGGCGTCCGCTTTTTGGGAGTTACCGCAACCATGTATTGACTCTTCCACATTTTTCAGCCGCATTCGGGCGTCGGTGATGGTCGGTTTCACCAATTGTCAATCACACATTGTCTGACTAATATCCAGACTTCTAGATAGTTGGGTTCTTTTTGTGGCATTGTGCGCAAGCACATCTCCACGATGGTATTCACAGGGTAGATACGACTGTCCGCGTGTACGGGCCATCAGGAAGATAAAGAATATCCACCAGAAAACTTATTTGAGAACCGTGCGTCTGAACTGGAGAGTGCAACAAACCCGTCGATTGCTTACCAAACCGTTTTTAAAAGACGTGGTTTTGATCTCATGCAGATAGGCAGGTTATTACTGATAAAGTCAGAACGAATCCCCACTCTGTGACAAGATAGAACGATCGGGTGGTTAAAGTGGATGCACACGGAGCTACAGTGGGTAAAATCACGACCCCAAGCCAAAGGCCGTATTGAGGGCGCACGTCAGAAGGCACATCTGATTGGTCTATCGATCCGATTGACGCACTGTCTGCCGCGTGAAGCCAAGTGACCAATCACTGGACAGTGGCAATGAGGGTTGAGTTCCTACATGACAAAAAACGTGTGAGCGGGAGAGAAAATGGCTAGCGATGAAATGTTTTTTCATCATTTCCATGATCCGCAAAAGCTTGTAGAAATAAACAGCGAAGTCAGTTTTTGCATCAGTGCTTCAAGGAAATGAAATAAAACTGTCTTCACCGCGCTTGCCGTCAACAATCACAGGCACTTAACATATCATCTGCTTACTTTAGCCTCATCAGTCACCGTAGAAGTGAGTATGAGATCATTGTTAGTGTTGGGTGATGCGAATAGAGATCACCTCGTCTACTTACATTGCCTTTTTCCCTCTGATAGTTTGCCTTCTAACAAGTTTTGTTTTTTCTTATAAAATTTCAGACTTTACGCTACAATCCGGTGTTATTGAGAGCTAAATTGACCGGAAGCGAAATATCTGGGTACCGGAAGATCCGGGTTCCGTGGTTTCATGCAGCCCACTGCCAAATTTCAAAAAGATTTTGACACTGACAGCACAATGCACAAACTCTTCCTGTAGGGTTCCCATGAGTAGTGAAGTATCGCCCCCCCCCGTCGCCATCTATGCCACTATCGAACACAGCAATAAGGGGACTGCAGCCAAAAAACATGACTAAGTCAGAGAGTAGGTTTAATTGTCTGATCCAGTTGTGTATAACTGACAGATACACCGGTATTGTTTCAGCCCAGTTACAGGTGTTAAAAGAGGCCGCAACTAGGAGAATGTGTGACGGTAAAACGGGAACCGTTTGCACAGACCTACCGGGGGCGAACACCAAAGCTCACGTTTTAACGGCTAAATGCCCCCCCCCCTTAAAAGTACCGGAGCATTTTACCAGCCTAAAGAAGTGAGTGAGTCGCATAAACTGTATCCGACTGAGTGTTTCCCAGGAGGAAACCGTACCAATTGGTTTCTCTAAAGTGTTCTCATATACAGATTTCGTACAGGTTGGAAACACCATGTTAGGGTGACAGTACTTTAGACATACACAAGCTGCCTCTACAGTGCCAATCCCGCTGAAGCGACAATATTTGATCGGTTCACTTAACAAGGGTTCTACTGCAGTTAAATAAAACGAGAAATCACTTGACAGCAGCAGTGGAACAACATTGTGGTTTATCAGTCATTAATAGTGAACCTGTTTTTGTTGTCTGAAAGGGCCAGGCAAGCAGATTAGTTTAATTTACCATAGAAATTCCGGCTCTAGATGAGAACTGGTTCAGAAAAGAACGAACGTATGTAATCTAGTGTATAACAGACAAAAAGTATGAATGCTTCTTTATGCTTGTATCTGTCTCGTTTTGTGCCAGGGTGAGTGTGGACCCTCGGAATGAGCCAGACTGAAAAGGCGGATGGCTTAGTGCTACGGAAAGCTTCTATCAAGACAATGGTAGGCATTTTTTTATTTTAAGACCATTTCAGGAAACTACGGAGGATTTTCATATTCAGGAATTGGTGAGCATTTTGAAGTACAGTTTGTAAAATTACCGCACTTTTTGTGCCTAGTGGCAACAAATTGAAAACGTTTATTTCGTTTCAATGACCTTGTCTTTTCGCAGCAGAATTTCGGCTTTCGTGGGAGACGACGAGGGGAAATGAGAAATGTGGCGTAATGTACACTATGCGGTTTGTTAACAATCGCCTACACTGATTGGCGAAATACGCTCATTTGCAAACTTATTTGTGTTTCACGGAAAACCTAAATGAATCCCAAGCTAACTGACCTATAAAAACCACTTGATAAAAATTGTAACGATCCAAAAACCTCATATTTTTGGCTGTTCATGGGTGATGAAAGTATGAAACCCAAGAATAATTTTTCGAATGGCAACTCCCCAAGCTCGAACCCCTCTTCAGAGAGACTGCTTCGAAACTGTTCAGGGAGCTAACGATTCTCCAAAAATAGTTACGTGAATACTAACGGACGGCACTGTCAGAAGAATAGGTCCGAAAAAGCTTGAACACGTGTTAGCTTGACTGTCCTATGATGTGTAGGCTCGAGGCTGTTTGCGAAGCGTCGGTGATGTGGTCTGATACAACCTGCCTCCTTATATGCAAGAAACATTAATCCTATAAACAGCCCATTACTGAATGCACTACTCATAAGGTTGCTGAAAATTCTTCGACAGCCCACGACCGGTTTCGCCCTTCCAATTCGGGCTCATCAGGTAGGCGCAGTCCCCGGGTTTCCACCGTCAACCTTATGTTCTACTTGAACCCAAATTGGACTGTTTTCGAGAAATACATTATTTCGTTTCAATGACCTTGTCTTTTCGCAGCAGAATTTCGGCTTTCGTGGGAGACGACGAGGGGAAATGAGAAATGTGGCGTAATGTACACTATGCGGTTTGTTAACAATCGCCTACACTGATTGGCGAAATACGCTCATTTGCAAACTTATTTGTGTTTCACGGAAAACCTAAATGAATCCCAAGCTAACTGACCTATAAAAACCACTTGATAAAAATTGTAACGATCCAAAAACCTCATATTTTTGGCTGTTCATGGGTGATGAAAGTATGAAACCCAAGAATAATTTTTCGAATGGCAACTCCCCAAGCTCGAACCCCTCTTCAGAGAGACTGCTTCGAAACTGTTCAGGGAGCTAACGATTCTCCAAAAATAGTTACGTGAATACTAACGGACGGCACTGTCAGAAGAATAGGTCCGAAAAAGCTTGAACACGTGTTAGCTTGACTGTCCTATGATGTGTAGGCTCGAGGCTGTTTGCGAAGCGTCGGTGATGTGGTCTGATACAACCTGCCTCCTTATATGCAAGAAACATTAATCCTATAAACAGCCCATTACTGAATGCACTACTCATAAGGTTGCTGAAAATTCTTCGACAGCCCACGACCGGTTTCGCCCTTCCAATTCGGGCTCATCAGGTAGGCGCAGTCCCCGGGTTTCCACCGTCAACCTTATGTTCTACTTGAACCCAAATTGGACTGATTTCGATGGATACACTTATTTGCAAATCACTTTGGTTTTGCCTATTACTGATTTCACCCTGTTTAGGGTTCACCGAGTAAGCATATTCCCTGAAAGCTGAGCTAATCAACCCCTGATTTAAAAACCTCAGTTTCGTACAGTGTTTACTTTATATTTCATATGCCTGATGAAAATGCTGGATTTAGAGAGTCGATAGAGGCCCTTGTGGTCAAGATCACGTTGGTATTCCATTGCATAATATGCAGAGCACAGACTGCTTCGAGGTTCCGATGCGGAGTTTCTTTGGTTTTCGAATTAAGCACCACCCGTCGTCCCATACTACTTAATTTGTGTATAAAAGAAACTTGATCCAATGTATTCGCAACGAAATCTAGAGGCGGCCTATTTGCAAATCACTGATTTGAAGGAATATCAATTGAACACCACGGTCCCCAGTGATGAGTCCCTAACTCGGACAATTTCATCGTAAACATGAGCTTTACCGTGAAAACCGGTCACTCTTCCATGCTAGTTCTTTGCAGTCATAAGTTACGCTATCAACTGAGGAAAAATGAGATAGTCATCTCACATCTAGATTTGAGGGAATCTTTCAATTCTCCATGGGTTTATCGGCAAAATTTTCGTAGGACTTGAGAATACCTTGTTGATTCGGACAGCGAGTAGTTACCAGAATAGTGTGTCACGTGCCTTCTAGTCAGGAAAGTCAGATTCTTTAAAAAAATCCCGGAATGTCCGAGACCTACTTAGGCCCTCAAACACCACCAAGGAAGGAAGCCAGCAAGCATCCAGGCCAGTCAAGCAGTCAACCAATTAAGCAACGGCCAACGATGATTACTGTTCAAGCATTTCACAGAAGTATGGCCGGCGATGATGGGTGTTCCCCCAACGCCCATCAGACAGCCCGGATCAAGGTCGAAGTGCCCTTGTAACTTTTGCACTCGCTTGTTTGCAATAAAAGCTGTTGTTGTGTATCTGGTTGGCAAGTCTGTTTCCGATACTAAGGCACCCCAGCGGGGACAGTGGTTACAACAAAAAACTGTTTCATAACAATAATCTAGATGAAAGCGGATTGAGCTACAGACCGACGAGGCCGGTATAGTCGACCGATCATCATTAGGACTGACGCCCATTGCCTAGATTTACGTGTGCCGGTTAAGGTGTGTCCTTGAGTCTCTCTTAACTAGACTTAAGTGACGGTACCATAGCAACTAGCTACTCAATACCTCGACTACATCCTGCCCTCTCGAATTTTGATGGTTTGTTCACAAGGCATCCAAAATGAGGTAAAGTCACTTTCCAGAGTGGGGATTAACGAACACGTTGGTATATGTAATCAACGCCATGCGTCATTCGTCCGGTCCGACCCTACACGGCAACCGAACAGTGAATACGGAACAGTACAATACAACCACCATCGGCTGAATCCCACGTCCGCCATGTGCTCATGGCGCGAGAGGCATTCATACAACCTCCGAAAATTGCAGCTCGTTACAGTTTGAAGATAACTGAAATATACGGTTAAATATGAGAAGCTGGGAGCGATTCCTCTGGAAATAAGACAACCTCTGACACCCCAGTGTCGGAGGAAGCGACGCTTGAATGTTAGGATATTAAATGGGGTTCCACAACTCCCTATATAGTATTTCAACAAAATGTCATAACATGTGTCACCAGCGTTTCATAACCTCTCTGGTTTCCCCCACTTCTGTCCGACTGTTCTGATGATTTTTGTGTGTGGATTCAGCAGATATTTCTATGTACTTCCTTGGGAAGCCAACCAGTACAAGTATACTTTGTACCCTTTTCCTATGCAGGCGATTTCCACAAAATCCTGCACGTCTTTTTACGGAAGCAGAAAGTTCGTGACAGAACTCTATATATCTCTTAAGGCGAAAACCAAATTGAGATGATGTTTTATGCAGAGTCGAATGTGGTTGGAACATTCAGCCCTAGTACTTAAAGTACACAAGAAAAGACAAGCCCAGGGTAGCCTCCGATCACCGATATGCCACCTGAAACATCACTAAAGGTAGCTAAGTTTGAGTATTGCGCAGAGATTCTGCTGTGATTAAATGACTCCTTGTTTCGACCCAAAAGCGGATAGTGACTGTGGGAAGCCGTCAACTGTTGATCAGGCTTTCTTCGGCAGTCCGCCTACGGCGGGATGAGGCAATGGAACGATTGGCTGCTCAAAACAGCCAATGAACTATCAGATTGGATTCCGCGAATCATCTGCAACCCAGATCCAAGTTAAACCGCCGGCTTTGCGCACGTTACCTGTACACGTGAACAAACAAGCAGTCGAGCTGTTGAGTGATTGGTCCAGTGTGTGTGTGGGCTGCAAGCTTGCCACTATGTAACCGCAAATGCTGCGCCGGAGCGGCTGCGACTTTCTGCGGACGCTGCGCCAGTGATCGTGCGATTGGAGCCAACGCAGTCGGTTAATGATGACTGAGGCAAGTATATTCAGTAGCCTTAGTGGCATACTGCCCCCTCAACCGGATCCACGAGCAGATACCTATCCGTTGATGCAATCCTGGACGCCGACTGCACTCATTTCCTTGGCCTATGTGGTCGGCGTTTGTGCCTGGCGAGCTGAGCTCATAAAACGAGGTCAAGTACAGAAAAAGCTCAAAATTGACGCAGACCGACCGAAATCGACTCAGTCTATGGCTGACTGGGACCCCTTGAAGTATCTGATCATCCTCTATAATGTTGTTATGGTATTCTATTCAGCCTACGTGGTTGTCCTCTCCGTCTACCATGCCGCTAACCTTGGTTATGGTCTTGGCTGTGTGGAGGCGCCAGATCCCACAGACAAAAAAACAGATATTCTGGTTTACATAGGATACTTGTTTTATTTTTCAAAATTTGTGGAGATGTTGGATACGGTCTTCTTCCTGTGCAGAGGCAAAGTGGATCAAGTCACATTTCTTCACGTATTTCACCATGCAGCGATGCCCCCATCCATTTGGTGGGGTCTCAAATACGCTCCCGGTAAGTATTTTTTTCTTTTTGAATTATTGTTGCCGTGAATTACATGAACAGTTTGTCTCAGCAGTAAGTGTTCAGTGCTTCAGTTAACCATGGAAAGGAGAGTTGTAATTCTAACACCAAAGTTGAATATTTATAAAGACCATATTTACTGTTGGTTGCTGCCTCGCGAAGTCCCACTGAGACTAGTTTATCCCATACTTAGGCAAGTTTAGGTAAGGGAGAGAAGTCGCAAATTTTGTCGAACACCTGAAGATTTCTCTTTGATGTAGCCCCCATCATTGTATCGTCAACCGCTTCTGGTTTCCCACAGTCTTTCATGCATCCGTATTTCTACCTTTGTACCGTCGATATCCGCCGCACCTGTCACCTAAGCCACTGCATTTCACGGTGACTGTAACCGCACCATATTGCCAACTTTTGCATGGTTCCGACCTGCCGTAACTCCACCTTGGCCTCGAACGGCAAGAAAGGTGAGAAAGGCGGACATCCAAGGCTTGACGAAGACGGTGACTACACGCATTCTCTGGTCAACGAATATCGTAACCCGCCCAATCCGAAAAAAGCATAAAACATGGTTTGTCACCTAGAGGGATGCCAATAAACCAAGCCAATCCGAAAGTGACTGATATGCGTGGCATTGCGCTTTGTTGATGTAGCCCCACGAGTAAGATCTAGCTTACCGTTGCATATCTTAGAAGGGCGTTTAGCAACATAATTACATGACCATTGAAAACCGGACTTTTCTCAGGACACGCCACAGTGAGGTGCTACTCCATCGTTTCTGGTGTTCCATAGTGAATAATACGTCAAAAGATGGGCTTGTTTTAAATTGTTTGTGACTGTACGCTGGGTTTTGACGAGAATCCAGTTATTATGTTGGGTTTGATGGTACCTTCCCTCAAGCGTTGCCGCCTAAATGTCAACAATGTCGAAACCGCTGCCTGTGTGCTAGAATGTGAATTTTCCACTATACGAGCCAGGAATGGGTCAGTCACCGTCTTTCCGTGTTCAGACCAATCAAATTGTCTTGGACTCACAACCAGAGTTCTACTGCTTGTCACGAATGTTTTTACCCCCATTCCCGGCCATGATAGCCTAAATTGCATCAAACCGAAATATCTTTCGGTAGGAAGTGATTAGAACAGACTGGATTCACTTGGGCTAGGGCGGACTTTTGTGAATCCACGCGTGCTTTGGAACACAAGATCAAACTGTTACTGACACAGAGAAGCGGTTTGTCATACCGAAGTTATCATGTAGTCACATCATCGCGTTTAATAAGAAACCGTTGGAGCTTTACAAGCCAACCTTAAATCCAAATTAGGCGGAGTTCAGGATTCGAACTCCTGAACAC
Source organism: Clonorchis sinensis (assembly GCA_003604175.2). Lineage (NCBI taxonomy): Eukaryota > Metazoa > Platyhelminthes > Trematoda > Opisthorchiida > Opisthorchiidae > Clonorchis > Clonorchis sinensis. The sequence goes on from CM030375.1 coordinate 22,074,354, forward strand.
GGCGTCTAGAGTTCGAGTCCTGCTCTAACCTATCATTTGTTTCTCTCCGGATTAGAACAAATTGGTCCGAGCTTCTTCAGCCCGGCGGCGATATGGCAGGAAAGTGACCAACTTACCTAGTTTTAAACGTTTCATTACCTTCTATTTGGAGTAACCGTTAGGATACCGAATGAATAGCACAGAGGCCAGGATTCGGCATCTTTCCTATGCACAACTCAATCTGACGTGTGCTTCACGGTAAAAGCTAAAACACGCAAAGTGTGTCAACCCCGTTTTTTATTTAAAAAGTTTAGTACACGACGCATTTTCGGTAAGACAGGCTGATAGCGCGCGACGCAAGTTCGTGTTCCAAATTCTGCACGGTTAATCTCACCAGTAATTTGTATGCAACTCGGTGCCTTTTTGGCGTCAAGTTATTAACAGCTGTAACCATAATCCTCGTATAGTTTACCGTTTAGCCTTGAAACCTTTCGATACCTAACTGCCATGCAATCCGAAGGAAACACGAAGGCTGAGATCCTGCCAGGTTGCCTAAGCACAGACAGGAGCAGTCAAGATACCGGGGTTGGGTTCGAACCATGGATTTTCCTGTTAGTAAGTTTGCACCTTGACCACTGAGCTATTTCGAGCCCTCTGTGTACAGTGGTGACGTGTCGATCACAGAACATTACTGGAACTGTTTTGGGCACTTCGTGCGCGTGTTTAAAATTCGGACAGTCCTGAGTTGAATGCATCACGAACATGCGTGCAAAGAGCACACGGTTATTTCTTACATGATTCCCCCTATATAGACAGACCCAGAATGTTACTGATAACAATCAAAGAAGGTGAGACGTCACTTACAATACTAAGACGCGTCTTATTACCTAGAGGGTTGGTGAACCAGGAGAACAAAAAACAACACAGAATTGGCAACGGCGAATAGGCGAACGTTCCAGGATTGTTGTCCTTCGATTTGGGGGCCTTTATTCCCCTTAAGTCTCTAGAAATCCCAACGGGAATGCGAAGCATTATTCAATGAATTCAGCGCACCAATCAGATGAAGCCCCGTCTGGTGCACGTATGGTGCACCCTGTGCACGTAACAAACGCATCATTCGTTCTGGTTTGCGTGGCAGTGACGTATTGGCTGATTCGAATTCGAGAAATTCCAGCTCCTGATCCGTTCGTATCTAGAATTAGTCTAGGTAGCCAACCTGGATAGTGGACATCACTTGTCACGTGTGCTGCGGCGTATGGAAACTGCCTGCCGGTAATTGTAGCGGGTTGCGCGTCACTCGACAGCCACTGGTCTGGAGAACGGCTCAGTGTGCCAAACTGTAAGCAGACTGTGCGACACTTCACACGTAGTCTGGACCAATTTCCAGTTTGCAGACGTAAAAAGATTAGAGTCTCAGCAGCCATGATACTATCATGAGAAAAAAACAAGGGGCTGCACGTACAACATTTCACGTCCAAACTAGTGAGATTAACATCAAAGTTCGTCTATCATATGTGCTTTTGATGTTATGTTACCTGATCGATACGATTGATCAGAACATAGCAGACCAGCAGCCTATGCAAATATCACTCACTGCGCAGCACAAAAGGGATAAGCTGATGCCAAAATTAGGAGTAAAATCCCTGCAGTATGGTTGCTTGATTCGTTTACAATTTACCTCTTGGGTGACAGCCCAATTGATCTTTCCTTCTGAACGAATTTCACCACATATTGGTTAAAGTAAAAAGGAGATAATCTCAAATGTAGTCAACGGATCTGTTCAGAAAACAAACTAGATAAAACGTCACCCTTTTTTCTTGACGAACCCCACTCATAGGGTCGCGCCTAACTGATGAGCCCCAAGAAGGCTTGGAGAAATCGACCGTGGGCTGTCGAAGATTAGTGTAGTCCGTCTAAACAATGTACTGCCATGTCTTGAATTCCGTCCCATCTGAGACACAAGAAGAGCTATGAACGAGAGATTCAGCTTGAATTCAGCTGAGTCTTGCGTTGAAAGGAAATTAGTGTTCAAGTGAGTGACTTGGGCGTCGTACGTGTATAACTGTTTAGAAACGGTATTCAGATGGCAGGTCCGCACAGACTCCAGCAACGGATGTTATATGTTATATTGAGACAGGACATAGGAGGGTTTCTCCTGTCCTCCGAGACGACAGTAGTACGATGAGCGTGGTGGAAGAGCTCCACTTCAGGGCAATATGGCCCGAACTACTAAGGTCATCTACATAAGATGCCAAGAAGGTGTTCTCTAGCCACAAAAATAGACAGGGCCTAGAAAAATCGATTCGTCGCTTCCGGAGATCACTTTGGTTTCACTTTGAAGACCAAGTCAAAGTTCTATACGTCTAACAGATTAAAGAGTCCTGTTTTCTGCCCAAGAGCGACTGCGTCTCTGTTTTCACTGGTCATTCAGTTGAAAAATCATTCAGATAGTCATCCTTATTTGCTATCCTGCTGAAATTATCTCGTCCACTGGTGTCACTCCGATTTAATAAAGCCGGAAACCGGAGGCAGATGAACGGACCTAAATCTCTCTAGGTTCTTGATCGTCGTTTAAAGTGCGAACAACAGATAAGGCTACAGTTTCAGAGTATTATTCGGTTTATATTGCTGTACTTATCTAATGCCTAAAAGTCTTTTTAAGTACACCTGATTCGCAGTACAAATCCCACTGTTTCTGTAGACTATTCTCAGGTGGATGACGTCTACGAATCAATGCTGACCATGTTGCATATGCGCTGGTTCTTTTTTGCTTCAGCTGAGCTCAGATTAGCGTTACCGTGAGAAAAAAACTGTCGTTGCATCTCTACCGAGGCTAGGTGCATTCTAGTTTGGTCCTAGACCACATTTTCAAAAGGCTGATTATGCAAGTTCTTATTCATGGATGTGACTCAGAAAATCCCCGGATCCGCTTTCGTCGGTTTGTGGATTTTTTTTCAGTGCAAAGGAGTTGTTTCAAATAATTCCGTTAGTTGAAGTACAAGACTACACGCAGTGTGGAACTCCAGGTTTCCGGAACAAGATGATCTTTATATAGAGGTTGGGATGCCTTTGGGATAACCTGATGAAAGTATGCAATAGATGTATAATCATTATCTTGTGTTTTCATTGACCCTAACAAAGTCGATGAATGCACGGATGCAGGTGAACAAGGTGGGATGTTTCTCTCTCTCCAAACGATTTTTTGTGGTCTCTTGGAGGTTGTCATCATATGAAGCTGTTGATCAGGTGGTAGTTGATCTGTTCGCAATAGGTTTGCAAACGTTTCGTCGCTACGCGAGCCAGTCACCAAGCCCGGCGAGCAGATCAGCTGTCACCTGACCAGCAGTCAGTAACACCGGGGGGCGAGATTGCGCAGTGGTTAGAGCTCGAATATACTAACCAGAAGGTCCGTGGTTCGAACCCGACCTCTGTATCTCGACTTCCCCTGTGTAGGCTTGGACAGCCTGGCAGTATCCCAGCCCTCCTGCTTCCTTCGGGTGGCCTGGCAACTAGGCATCGAAAGGGTGCTACAGCTGAACCATTTTTCTTCATTTTAGCCAATAACCCACCTGAGTTATCATTATTTAGACACATTGGGCTGTATCGTTGTTTTTTTCTACTAGCGAATATGCGTTGTTTGAATACACTGACCTTTCACCGGTAGGTTTTGCGGCTTTTTCGGGGTTAGCCATACAAATCACCCGGCTTCTTCTAGCGGGCCAATCTGGTCCCAGTTGACCAGTTTTACAAGATTTAGAACAAACAAGCGCAGCTGACTAAGCGGCGTGAGAACATGTGAACATGTGTATGTACTGGTATGTCTTATTCACTCTGATCATGACTGGACTTTGGAACCATAGACGTCCTAAGCTCAACTGCGTTCGTCCTACTTACAGGACATAACATGCCACGGGTTTCTAGCCTTCCGTGTTTTTTTTCGAAGCCATGTAGACAAGCGCTTTTCGATCGACCATTCTCATAACTTACCTGCGTTAGTCGGTGTGAAAATAATGTCCTTGTAAGTATCACGTGCGAGAGAATTATCTAACCTCAATAAAAAGTCAAAAACACTCACGAAGCGTTCTGTTGCCGTCTAGTCTTGTGTAGCAGCTGGCATAAACTGTCGGCAGGAGAGCAAGTGAAGGGGATGCAAAGTTGATCGGATGTGTAGGTGCGTTTGGCACTCAGTTTTGCCTTCGGTTATTATCTACTCTTGGTAGATTGGTTTGGAATGACCTGCAATCTCAATCGACAGCAAGCCTACATCGTTCATAGGAAGTGTTTTCCTCGTACCTTACTCATACACAAACTCGGTTGTTCAGTTTGTTCCCGTTTCTCAAGCCTGAACACTGTGGACAGATAAGCATACTTTGCACGCGTGGAGAGGCGACAAAAAAAAGAAAGGAATATTCCAGTTACTTTGGCATTTTTTTCAGACTGCCTAACAGACTCACCATTGGACACAGCTGGGGTTGAAGAAGAGCTGATCTCCGTAAAAAAAACATCGGTTAGCCGAGAACAGTCCTCCCAACGTTGCAGGTGCAAAAGACACACAGAGCTGTGTGAAAAACAGTCATTTTTTGTGCTCACTGGAGATGCATTTGAAATCTAGCCTAGTCTCTCTCGTTCATGATGCTGCTCTCAACTGAATATGCTGCACAGAGTAATATACTAGTTCTCGTTTAGCAGTAACACCCTTTTGGTTTCTAGATGCCATGCCATTCGGGAAAAGCACGAGGGCTGAGAAAACCCCAAGTTGCCTAAGCCTAGACAGGAGCAGTTGAGATGTCAGGGTGGGGTTCGAACCAGGGAGCAGTTAGGAACTTTGCACCGTAATCGCTGAGCTATCTCGAGCCTCGTGATCTCATTGCTGTGGTTATTACATTGGGTATGGGATAGGAAGCCACTGTAATTGACTGAACTCCGAGCATCTTCATGCAGTTTCCGAATCCTGATACTCTCAAACCCGCGGACGCATGGAAGTCCATGGAAGTTATTCCGTTGAACTCACTACTTAATTGATCTTTGTCAAAGATACCATTTATCAGCTTACCTTTTTGTAATGAAATCTATCACTGAGGAAACGTTCGCCATCTTCTGCCTTCTGCGCAGAACTTCTCGAGGAGGGCCTTAAAGGTCTGGAGTACGTAGACTGTATTGAGCTTATCGATTTTGATATAGATCAGTAGTTAAGGTGGAAACTTAATGAGCGCAATGTCCGCGGTTCGAACCTAACCGTGACATCTCGACTGCTGCTGTCCAGGCTTGGGCAACCTTGCAGTGTCTCAGCTCTCTCGTGCTTCTTTCGGGTTGCATGCCAGCTATGCACCGAAGGGATGTTACAGCTGAACGCTTCCGCACCTGCCTGCCACGCCACCTGAGGCAAGTACGAGGGCTGAGTTATTGTCAGGTCGCCCAAACCCAGACAGAAGTAGTCGAGGTGTCAGTGTTAGATTCGGACTACAGACCTTCCGATTAGTAGGTTCACGCCATAATCACTGAGTCGTCTCGAGCTCAGTCGTGGATGGTTCACGATGGATGACAGCATTGCTGACAAGTAGGCCAAGACTGTCGTCATACTCTCCTTCAGGTTAGGCACTTCCAGACCCGATGTGACAGCCAGTCCGTTAAAGGCACGGTGCCACAATGCGACAGTGCGTCCAGTATTGCTGCTTTACCGTAGTGAAGCCTGGCCGCTGCGCACTGACGACAAAAGATAACTATCATCATCATCATCATCACCACCGAACTCCGGTTTGCCTCCAGTCTTCTTCTCAGTACGTGCGACTGATCTCAGGATGGGCCAATCCCATAAAAAGCCCAATGATACCAAAGCACTCAACATCCTCCGTCACGCGAATAACGTCAAAACTGGTCCGGCAGTTATTGATTCCCATGTCCATCGCGCCACCTCTTCAACACTTACAACACAGTTGTTCTTCTCTTGTCTTTTTTTTCACTACAAAATGGGTAGGCGGATACGATAGGCATAACGGACTATGTGTGCGGTTATTGTCGTGCACGTCTGACAAGCTATTTGAAAAAAAACGTTGTTGCTAAAAATAGAACAGAAGTGCCGATGAGCGAGTCAGTGTCAGTGTACTAGAAACATTTGCCTCAATCGCTCATGTAAGCAACAAGATAAAAGCTGGTAGCAAGAAAGCGATTTAAATCTTAGCTTCCGTTGCCTTGTAGCTTTCAAGTTCCAGAAGACGGCAATTGGTGTGTATTTTTTTCACATATAGCGAACTAACTAAATCGTTTTATGTGCACATGTGGGCAAGCAGTTGCGTCGGCGGTTTTTTTAGTCAGGACGCATTAGTTGACGATCGATTCGACCGTTTTTGGCGGAAGTCATAATTCCGCCGTGGATGGAATGCAGCTGATCACCTGCTAGGGGGGCGTGCGCAACACTAGCCCGTCGCAAAGTCCACCCTTTCCACAGACAGGTATGACGCCGGACTTGCATCGAACTTCCGGATTCCATCGATGCATAAGTCTCACATTTTCACCCACACCAAAAATGCGCATAGACTTTTCGTAGACTGGTGTACACACTGAGATGACTTGTATGTGCCCACGGGGATTCGGAGAAATATTTGATCGTGCGATTGAGCCGATTACTGGAAGCCTTTCATCAACCTTGCACTTCAGAAAAATTACCAGCCTGGAGAATATGCCGCAATCGATCGTTCCAACCCAGTTCACCATGAGCTCTCCCGCCTTACTGCGCTGTGCCAGTTAAGGTAACACCACAACACGAAGTCAGAGTGATGCCGTGTAAACCAAAGTGTGAGTAACTGCGTTGTCGAGCATGAAAGCTGCATCAATCGAATCCTTGTACAATTGTTAGAACTCCTGTTGAGAGGAATTGATCGGTGTTGAGTACAGTTGTCATATATCCGTCATAGAGAGTCGATGGCTACATGTATCTCGGCGAATGAGTTTTCGTTAAAGACACCATGAGAGCATATGACCCTGGTAAGGTAATGGGTCACTTTAACAGTGAAGCTGATACGATGTCATCTCATATCCCTTCTGGAGCGGTTAACGAACTACGCTCAACAGGGCGAATTTGTACGAACTCTCTTCATTGAAACTTCTCGCCTAGCATTTTACGGAATGCTTTTCAGATATCCACCTCCCAACATTTGGCGATTGTCGCTTAGTCACGCAGCCACCCAATATTCGCATCGATTGGGATAAACTTTAATGTGACATTTTACTCCGGAAAACTTTCAAACCTAAATCTCATTCTGTAATCCTACTAATTGTAGAAGCCAGACAACTAAGTATCCCCAAGGGTCCTTAAGTCAGACTCATTCTTATTGCCCACTGTAAACCAGACAGACGGGTTGGTAAAACACACCCCACATCAACACACACACTCCGTACAATGAGGACTACTGTAACTGCAAAAAAGTCATCTAATGGTACTGGAAAAACTATTCTGATCAGTGGCCATTGACTGACAGAACCCTGGAGGGCAGCAAATACGTCCCTTTCGTTGCTTGGAGAAGGCAACAGTATACTTAGGGCGCCATGTGATGCAATAAGCCCGTTCATACTTATATAATCAGGCTGCACCTGTTTCCGTCTTTAGTCCTCCAATCAGTTGAAAACACCCCGAATGTAGATCCGCTTAGTTGCTAGCCCAGGGATTCCAGTTGTCACGAGCAACTGAAGATGAGTGTATTTCACGAATCGCATCCACTTATGATCCGAATAAAACATAACTTTGAGGAAAATTCGGAGACTTTATCCACCTGATTCGTCCAAAGAACGGCAGATGAAACTGTCTTTGGGCTGCTGAAGAGTTTTCAGCAACCTTATGAGTAGTGTGTTTCATCTAGATAAGTTAGTCGTTTATCGTCTACTGTGCTGCAACTCGTGACCAGTTTCGATGCCTCCGGTACACAACCACTGTCTTCATTCCCCACTGTATGGAAAGAATGTAACTTGCCAGGGAGTATTTTTCAATGTGCTTCTCAGCCAACCCTTTGTCCATGACAGACGAACTGCAACCGCCACTGTTCGGAAGCTCCCGTTTCGTCAGTGTCGACAACGGGGAGGCTGTCCTCAGGGCAGTACATATTGCAACATGATGGGACGACATCACTGTTACTCAGAGTATTTGAGGTCACTCGAGTGTCCCGTTGACAATTATCATTGCGTCTAATTGATAAAAATTGAGTGGAGAGGGTAAAATGCACTCATGTTCATCCGACCCACCTTCGGATTTGGCTCGAGGTACTTGTAACATAAGGCTTCGTAAGGAACCAAACCAAAGAAGAGCCCATTTTATCTGGATTAATTGTATGAGTAAGACTATGTTGTGCGTGTCTGTCCTCACAGAAAAGGGGGGCTTGCCTTTACTAAGGAATTGTCAGTTACTTCAAGGTCATCTTTCGCTGCTGTCATTTGGTGGCTTTCTCAGGAAGGTGATTTCCGATACCATGATAGACCTTTGCTTGACCACAAGTTACCCACTTTTGTTGACACTGTAGCCCTTACTGTGTCTTTTTTCGGGAGGGAGGGCAGTAATCTGCATCGGCATAGCAGCTCAAAGTAAAGTGAGCAGGTGGGGACGAGATGGCTCAAGTGGTTAGAGCGCGAATTTACTGCATAGAAGGCCCGTGGTTCGAACCCGACCTCTGCATCTCGACTCCCCCCATCTAGGCTTGGGAAACCTGGCAGTATCCCTCGTGACATGGCAGCTGGGCACCAAAAAGGTGCCACAGCTGAACGAAAGTGGGCGAGTTTCGATCTAAAGCACTTAAATGTACTTACTTGCAAGACTCAGGCTAGAAGTACATTGTGGTAGTTTTTGCCGTTCTTAGTCATCCAACTGGTATGTGCCCACAGTATTTTTTCCTCACTAGATATCCTTCAAACCTCTCCAACTTCATGCGTATGCTTTTAAAATAGGTAGTTTGCAAAACCCGACGGACGGAACTTGTTCATCGAATAGGCGGAAGTAACTTTTCTTTCACTCTTTTGACAGTCACTGAATTGTATAGGTGGAACCGTATATATACGAGGCCAAAGAAGATTGTACGTTCTAACTCATCTTTCAACTGGTTGCGCCACAGCCACCCACACCCCCGGTTGCTTCCGAATAATACCGCTGACCCTGTTTTATGCTTTGTTCCGTGTTCTGAATATTTCCACGGCTCATCCGTGAAAAAATCGAGGTAGCAGTAGAAAGTCGACCTGGGCAACAGCTTGGAGCAATCACGTCGTGAGGATGCGCACACTGTTGTCTGCCGCGCCGTACTCGTCCAGAGTCTAAGGCGTACACATTGACAGTGCACTTGGGTTAGAAACGCCAGGAGGCTCTGAACTTGGAGATCGCTGGTCGCAACTGTTCGGTTGGAAACGGAACAAGTTTGGTACGATTCAAAAAGTGGTTGGGTTTAGGTGTGACATATAAGATTGCTGAAATCTCTCTGGCTCCCCACAGCCGATTTCGTCATTTTGGCTGTCCAACCGAGACATGTGCAGCATATTTATTTGAAGAATATCACAAACGAGAGCCCCAGTCCTCATCAACATCAACGTAACTGATCAGTGGGTGTATTACGCCAACAATGCATGCTTTGGTATTCAATTAGAACCTAAAATTGATGGAAGCTCGGGGACTAAGCCTACTTGATGAGTCTGAAGAACTGCGAAGCTGACAGCGGGTTATCGAAGAGTTTTCAGTCGACAACCTGCAACGACAAAACACGGAGAAGCTCGACTGAATGGGCAGTACATTCAGTTGAAGAATATCATATACACGAGATTCACCTTGGACGCGGTTGAGTCGACCGTTAACACCAACATCATTTGAAGGTAACTAGGCGTCCCACGGGAGGGAAGCGAGGAGTAGCCTCATAGAAATTTCGACCTATCAAACAAAACTGTACGTTGTATTTTGCACTTTTTGGTTCACCGAATGTTTTGCCTGTTTAACAAGGGTCAGACGCAAGTAACGTCAAATTCGTTCACTGGGTTGGCGGCTGACAGGGTGCTGGACCGTGTTTCCTCCTACCTATTCATGAATCCACTTTATCACAGGAGACAGTGGCTAAGCATGTTTGGGTCACATAATTCTTTGTTAGAACATCAGCTCCCTGTAAGACCGAATCCATTATGCAGTTTCCCTCATACCAGCTGTTATCAACCCCAGTTGGACGGAAACGTGCTGCAAAAGAGGTCCTGCTCAACAGACAGTGCTCTCACGAACTGCATGATCTTGGCTAGTCTCAAGAGTGCACCCTCTTTTGGAGGACGGATCACCGTGCCCCTTTTTCAAATTCTCAATCCACTCTATTCGGGTTCCTCGAGGAAATCACCTCCTTTTGTTCTCCCTCTACATCTCCACACCTTTCCACGTAATTGACTCGCACCCTTGTTGCTTTTAACTGCATTTTCAAGACTTTAGAAAATCACAGTTTGAATTTGTCTATTCCGGTGGATGCGATTTGATGGGGCTAGGCTTAACACAAAATTCATCCACACCATCAATATCTGACCACGATGTCCCGTTTTTGGTCACTATCTAGAATGGCTTAGCATCCTTACCTCAGAAACGCAGAGACAAAAGCTGGAAATTTCCTCTGTGGAGACAAGAAAACGTGAATAACAGCTTGCTAGATTAGACTGACCTGTTTGATCCATCCATTTGGGAAATAGATTGTCTCAGCTTTAGCTTAAAAAATTAGGCTACGCATGTTTTGACACAGATGAGCTATGGATCCTATTCATCGGCCTTCTTTGTCGCAGGAAGCAGGAGCTAAGCATGTTTGGGTCACATAATTCTTTGTTAGAACACTGTGAGAACTCAATGTTCCGACTGCAATGAACCGGAAACCGTTGTCCTGCCTGTGGCAGTCGACGGAACCAGCCTAGTTCACGCGGTATACGGTCCGATTCATCTCAGGTTTAAGCATTCGTCGGGTTGGTAAACGGAGGTGAGTACAACCTAGCAAGTAACAGTTTTAATATTTCCATTGACGCCCGTGCTTTTCACACAACGTGAAGTCTCTAGGTATGCATGTGTGCACACCAAACTACTTATAACCGAACTGAGTAGCGCAAGCACAATATGTTTTTGTTGCACCCGACATGTGGTTCGCTGGCTTGGCCTAAGCGGCGACGGATGTCCTTAGATGTTCAGGGGAACCCTGAACATGGCGCAAGTTTTTCCCTTCTGGAATTATCGTGTTCAAGCTTTAGTTTAAGCTTATTGCGTATACAATGACCTCAGTACGGTCTCTGCGGAGTTCTACGACCCATGACCAGCGTAGGGTGATGCGGATAAGGTAGACCTACAGCGGAGGATTTATTTTGATATGATATGTACGTTTGTTGGTCACATGGTCCGTAACCTTTTACGAGTTGCCGAAAAATCGTATAACAGCTAAAAAACTGCTACGAATAAGCAAACGGACAACCGGCATTCCCTCGAACGATAGGTGAGTGTACCACTGACGATACGTTTCGGCAGCGAACGAACTGCCCAGTGCTAATCTCATGGAGAGAATGCTAGTTTTTTCCTCTATGGGTGTCACTTGTCGACCTGTGTTCCGCAAACTCTGTAGGCCTCACGAGTTAGGACACATCTCAGAGAACATAAATTATAGCGATTCGAGACAAATGGGGGCCGACAACGCGTGGCAAGCATACTCACCAAATATCTAATCAATAGAAGTTGCACATTCAATCGAGCCGGATTGTTCTGCGTGATTTGTGACTATTTCGTAACAGCTTGCCCGTCACAGAAAGTGTAAAACGGAGTAAATTACTGGACTAGTTGCACTCCTTATCTGGAACTGAGGCGCGACGTGACCGATCAATAAATCCAACGTGGCTCCATAGTAACCGTCGAGTCTTTATGAGCGCATGAGGGAATTTTGGTTTCTCTGGTCATGCTGGAATGAAATGCGAAGTTGGACTATGCAAGCTCTGTCGACTTGATATCTAGTGACCGAAGGTTGGACTTTCAACTTATATAAAGTTGAGTCTTGTTCGGCCGGCACCTTGACTATTGAGTAACCAGCTGAAAGCCCACCGTTATTGTACTCTGGAGTAACTCAGCATACGGACTCCAGTAATAGTGAGTATCAACTTTCCACAAGGCGTATCACAGAGGACCTTGGCCGAAGGAAAGCCTCAAAGAAGGGAAAAAATTCAATAATTCCTGGTTTTCCACTGTGAATTAATCTTCCTCTTGAATGAAAGTTTTAGCAACCCCGTGCAACGCAATTTCTTCGTTGACAACAGTGATTTAATGGTCATGACCATTTTTCAAACTGGTGTGTAACCTCATAATGTTTGAAAAACAAAACCTTACGAATTTTGGTTTGTCGTGATTATTTTTCGGGCCTAATTTCGAAGTGCGAGGCAGTATGAGTTCTCCACAATATATTATTGCTTACCAAGTTGTTGCTCTGCAAGTTAAGTCATTTTATGCCGACAACGTTGGCTAGGCTGTTGTCGGCGAATGAGCATGCCGTCCGGTTGACAAAACTTTATTTTTAATTTTGGCTACTTTTGCCGGACAAGTAGGTTGAGATATCTGATCTTTTTATTCTCTGCACTAGCACACACGAATGACATCCGGGGATATGGACGTAAAACGTCACACATAAGGTTGCTGAAAACTCTTCAAGAACATCATCATCAGATGGGTTACAGTTTAGTCTTCTGTCGAAACCGAATTGGTATGCAAATGAGTGCATTTCGCTGGCATCCCGGGATGATATCAGCTTCCATTCAGGAACGTGTCAGCAAGAAAGTTGGATCGATAAAGCCACTTAACTTAAACCACGGAAATCGAGTGTTTTGCTCTGTGCCTATCCGCACACATTACCGGTCGGTACATTCTGATCTGTAACCCAGTCACGGTTACACAATGACACACCAAAGTGGCCTTTTAGATCCATCTGATGCCTCGTTTGCAGCACAAGTTTGGAGATCCTGGGGCACTGTTTGAACTCCGGCCTTTTGAAGTAGCATGGTGTGCCCAGCCTCCGACTCTGATAACGTCGGTCTGTTCCGCCCACATAAATGTCTCATCAGCGGTAAGAATACTTGTAGGTCACGTCGGCGGTGGATACATCTGGCGAACTGCTACGAACAGTACCCTTGATGGTTTTCAGCTAGACGCGCTTCTCCAGAAATATGGACTTGTTTTAAGGTCTAATTTAATTTCTCCATTGGCAGAGTGGTCACCTTTGAACGGTTATCATGGGTAGGTTCGATAATTCTCAACTTTATAACTATGAACTTCTGAGGTACTGACCGACTAGATATCAAGACCGACAATTGGTACTACAACTTGTGTTGGTCATATATCGACACACTGTGTTCGTTTGTCCATGCTCACGCTGAACCAGCTGCGCTTCCAAAAGCTGGGACTCGGTAATTCCCTGATCCGCAATAGACCATCAAACGAGAGATTCAGCTCGGATTCCACCGTGATTTCACCGTAAAAACCAAATTGGTTGGCAAGTGAGAGTAGTTATCAGCTTTTGTGCAATATGGACCGCCCGAGGTCGAACGGGAATTCGCACACTGCTGATGATTCTCACTAAGGAAGGTTATGTTTAGAAGGGACTACTCTCCTGCTTGGAAAGTTCGTTATTCCAAAAATACTGTACGACCAATTTCCATGAAACTACATTACGTGGCGTTGGCCAATGGACCCTCTATTGTTTTCATAACCGGGCCACACCTCTAGTAGACTACTGAACTGTGATCATTATGTTTGTCTAGATCGATATCCAACTAATGGTTAGCCGGCTTTTGCTAGCCTATCTTTGGCTTTGCTTTCGTCCCCTACGTCATGACCTGATTTTTGGTCAGCGCTTGCGTCCTAGTAAGACGGTCTGGACAGGCCCGTTAGCGGAAACGAACATGGATTGTTCTCTGTTTGGTTGCCATGACGTTAATCCCGATGTTCCTGTCTGATTTGCAGTCGTGGCAGTGGTATGCTACTAGTATTGTCTGGAGGTACAAGTAAAACGTGAACAGCCCACCAAAGTGGCATCTGCGAAGTGCCGACACAGCCGGCCAATCATATGATGTCTTTATCAGAACTCAGTGCTCCTCTAACTAGACTGAGTCACGAAATTGAGTTTTTATTGTCATTACAAAGTAAATAACCATTTAGAATTCATCGTCATGCAGCCTGTAACCCCGCAGGCAGAAGTCACCTTTGGAACCGGAAAAACTACATCAGAAAGGCAGGAAAGCTCTCCATGAAAGCCGTACACTATCGGTTCGCCAAAATTTATCCCCAGAAGTATGAATCCCATCAAAAACACGTAATGTACAATTAATAGATGTGTTTATTCAATCAGGTAAGAAAAGCGGGTTCGAGCTCAGTCTCTTAATGTATAAACACGGAAAAAATTGGTGAAACAGGTACTGCGAGGATTTTTCCAAAAACACTGGAATGATCAGTTAGACGAAAAAACTTGCAATTTCAAAATGAGCGAGTTTCAAAATAAACTCATCTGTCGACAACTAAACCAACGGGAGACTCAGCTGACTCCCAGCTGAATCTCTCGTTTATGATGCTCTTCAATTGAATGTGCTACACCAGGCTGCCTCTTGTTTCAGTCGGTACAGTCTTCGAGATATCGTAGTAGATTGTCTAGACTGGGCACACTACTTAAACGGTGAATGAAAAACCCCGACCGGTTTCGTCTTACTGGTGGCTAGTCAGGCGGGTGCAGTCCCCGAGTTTCTATCAAACTTTTGTTTTCCTTAACCCCAACTCTCGAACTACACTCACTTGCGAGCTAACTTGGTTTTGAAGGGAGACTCAAGTCGACGGTGGCTGCAGCTGTCGTTTGAGATACTCTTCGACGGTGTGAGCTTCGCCTGTTCAACCTGTAGTTCTGATCCCAGTTATACCCCGTAGGGAATACCAGCTCAGCACAGTACAGCTCAGTACAGCAAGTGTACAAAAGTTCAGACGCGTACGGCCCCAAAGCTGACGTGATGGCCTCTCTTAAAGTGAAATAAATAAATCCCAGTCAAGTGTCATCTCTAGCAGTATATGGACGAATCACCTCAAGAGTATCATCTACAAGAAGGCACAGTGAACGTATCCCATATTCTGGTCACGTCGGTTTTTTGTTCTGCGCCATTTCATCAAAGCGAATTCTGGAATCGATTTCCTGTAGAATACGTCTTCTGCTGGCATGGATTTCGTTTACTCAGGGTAGAGCTGTGGTGAAAGTTATGGAATGTGGTGTCTTCTAGAGATGGGGTTCGAACTTTGGTAGACGAAGTAAGACTTAAAGTTTTCGAATGCAATATTAACAGTTTTAAAGCGCTTCCGTATGTTTGAATCGGCCGCCGTCCTCACTTACTACCCTCAACCGTTTCGGAGAGGCAAACGTTTTCTCCTAAAAGGGAATCAAGCATATACTCGGTGGGCACTATGACTACTGCGCAAATGCCAGAGAAAACCATCCATTCGAAGCTGTAACTCATGAAGTTTTCTTCCGCTAGTCTGATATATAAAGAAGATTAATATCCCGTATGTCTCATATGGACTACTTGGAAAAGCTCGCTTCGTATATGCATGGAAAAACAATGCTTCACATGTCTGCCACGTTAACCACCACATCATAGACATCGTGAACTAGCCATCCTTAGTCATTTTTTCTGGAAGAATTGCTCCAGTTAAGATCCACCAAATGACTTCTTCACGTTACAACAATTAGTCGATATGTTGTTGTCTATACTCAGTTACCGTTATTCCAACTCAGATTGAATTGCCTGGCTGTTTTCCCCGCCTAAGGCGCTGCAGTGAATTTAATGTCTAACTCGCAGTCCTGTGTGCTAACTGGATCAATATATTGATGGTGAGATTATGTTGACATTGAGAATAGGCACATACTGCCAGTGTCCCGTGATACATTCCTGAATTCTGCTTTCCACAGTTTGGTTGCCCAATCGTCTGTTGTACCACAACAGGTTTTCGTGCTCACAACAAACAGCAAGACCTAAGTACAACCGGTGACAATCAATAATGCGAATTGAGCCAAACAATCGATGTAAGCTTGACTCCAGAAGTGAGTAATCATCAAGCATTGTGCAGGCTAGGTTTGCTGACTTGTCTGTCCGTTCGCCCGTCCATCTGTGTGTGCGTGACGCACATACGCACGTGCGTACGTGCGTGCGTGTGTGTGAGTGTGCTTGTTGGGTACGCAACTGTGTGAGTGAATGCTAATGTGCGGATGAACTCAAATGTGAAAAAAAACTGTGCACATTATATGAAAAAGTAGTAACAGCACTACTAAGCGCAAAGCAGAAAAAATGGGTCAAGTGCCGTATTGGATTCCAATTGCATCGACTGTTGCCCCACACATACACCCTTCTCCCCGAAAGATTCAGTCGTTCTACGCACGTGCAAAGGAATTTCATTTGTCCACGCCGGATAGACGTCAAATGAACTACAGTGCGCTAGCTGATTGGCTTCGTCCAACTCATTCGCTTTTTGGCGCAATATGTAGGTCACAGTAAAGCAATGGCGTAGGCTTATGCGAGAAACATGTGATTCCGGTGTCTTACACACCGACCAACCTCACAGAAAAATCAGGCGAACAATGCGATGACAACATATTCCGTGGACTGAGCTTGCAGCGCACAGAGAAAAGAAAACTAGAAATGACACCCAAGCAAAAAACGATAGCTATGTGCTAAAGTCCGTCGTTGATGTGAGCGAGAATTCCTGAAACCCGACCCAAATGGAACTCCCGTGTGCTCCTATGTGGATAGTGTCTGAATAAATTTTTGGACCAGTATTCCTCGCATAGGAGTAGCTGAAATACCGTTTAGTTTTCTCAGCAAATACACATCAAACAAGTTAATGCTTTAGACCCTGATTGGTGACTGAACATGTCAGGGAGTAACACTTAAACCGCCTACCGAAATTTCATTCAGATGAATTGTGAGGGTGTCAACAAAGCTCTTTGTCTGTTAGGTGGAATTAACGAATCGGCAGGAGACGAAACTGAAAAATTGCCTGTCCTCTCATCGATTTCTGTTTTATCAAGTTTCCGAAATTGTATCTGATGCTTCAAAGTCGACCTTTTGGCATAGCGCAAACTTATGAAAATGTACAAAGTCACTTGACACACAGGATGGAAAACCTTTATTTTTAAAAGTCAGGAAAAGCCTCTTTCTATGTACCTGGTTTCGTACGGCACTTGATCGATTTTGGAAATTTCTCGCCCCTGGATATTTGTCCACACTGTGAGCGTTCGGAGGATTTCGGAACATGAAAGTGTGATACTGCAGTGCAGTATTAAATGTTATAATCCTCTTCGGCATCCTCTCCGCTGTTTTTGTTTCCCTATGAAAGCTCAGCAAAGTGGTAGATCTGCTGAGCCTAGCCCGTTTTCCGAATCCATATTTACTGAAAGCTTCCGTTAATTTGTCGTACCAAATGGATAGTTCCAGACGTTCTACATCCTTACACTGGTGGTTGAATGCCTTCGGCAGTCCAAGACCGGTATTTTCCATTAATCTCTGGGGCTATTCGCGTGCGCAGAGTCCCCGAGTTTCCGGCAAACTTATGTCCTACTTGAACCCAAATTGGGTAGGATTTGTCAAATACTGTCATTTACACTCTAATTTGGTTTTAGCAGAAGTCTCAACTGAATCCGGCCGAATCTCTCCTTTAGGATTTCCTACTTTAACTGAATTCGCCAGACAAGGCTGCCTCATGTTTCGGTTGGCACGACATTCGAGATTCTGCAATACATTACCTAGACGTAACACACTACTCATAAGGCTGCTATTTGACAACCCACAACCGATTTTATCTGCCCTTCTTGTGGTTTTCAAATTGGCAGATTCTCGGACTTTCTTTTTTGTGTGTGTGTTCTACTCGTCTGAAGATATAGTCTGGGTTGAGGTTGCTTTCCAACTGAATGGATTAGGTTGACATCAGCAGCCTCCGATAAACCATTTTTACGTTTTGAACGCTTCCCCTGTTTAGAGTTTACAGACAAATAGGTGCACTCGGAGGTGACAAACGCCAACTTAATGCTGAAGAGCATAGTACAACTATGCAGTATGGGGAAGACTCGTCTTCTATAAGTTCACCTTTTTCTTGAGTTTACCTAGTTTTTTCTTCTGGAAAATTTTCTCACCTTGTTTTTTTTTCAAATTCATATCATGAACTCGGCTTAGTCGGAGTCGTTTTATCAAGTTTAGTATTACCGTTATGTCAAGGTAACCGGCTTTTTTCATGACTGGCCAATCCACAAGTCCCAGATTGTTCACTTCAAAGAGGTTTTCGCCTCTGCGAGGCCCCCAGAAGCTTCGCAAATTGGGTAGTTTTGAAACACCCCCGGCAAGGCTCCACCTCTAGGTAAAGAGCAACTGACGTGTGGTGCCCATCTGGGACCACTGTCAGAAAGTAACTTCACAAGATCCCTACAGAGGGTTAGGTATTTTGGCGTCTAGAAAGATCAGCTACTCCGTGCTCGTTTTAGTGTAAACAAATAGCATCAAAAACCCCTAATTTGGTCATCACAGTATGCTACCGACACTTGAGAGCACTTTGCTGACGAAGGACCGAAATTGACTACAGCGGCCAGGTGAAGCCTAGTACAATCAGTGCGCGCAAGTTTAATGCATCTGAATTAGACTGAGCTTGCTCGTATCTATGGTGTACAGTCATCATAGCCTGAAGGACCTCTGGGATACCGAGACACATCCTAGAATATTCATCGAAAAATGTGCATAGGCCGTCCAACTACTGGTATGCTTACGATGGCCGAGCGCCTGTTGAACGAAGCAGCCTTCACCATACAGTAGTCCCTTCCTACTCATACCAGTCAGTGTGCAATCCTTGGGACATTCTCATTAGGAAGTACACTTTGAATTCTCCAGTGTTGCGCCCTTAAAAATTCACCCGGTCGTTTACACTGGAACGAGATAGCGAGATAGCTCAAGGGGCGAGACAGCTCAAGTGTATAGAGCGTGAATTTACTGACCGGAAGGTCCGTGGTTCGAACCCGACCTCTGCCTCTCGACTTCCCCTGTCTAGGCTTGGGCAACCTGGCAGTATCCCAGCCCTCGTGCTTCCTTCGGGTGGCATGGCAGCTAAGCACCGAAATGGTGTGTGACAGCTGAACAGTTGAACAGTTACACTGGAACGCTGCACTGGCAGGTCAGTTCAAATTCGTCTACTAGACAATGTGAGATGTTTTATTCGACGACTGTGCAACACAATGAGGTTCATCTGGCGCATCAGTCAGTCAATCAATCAATCCAATCAAGCTACTCAAAAACACGATGCACGAGATAAATGCGTTCACTAATTTCAGCCAGTGGCAAAGTAAGAAGCTGAGTTGGACGATTGCTTCAATCAAATGAATGACCCATTTTGGTGTACCTGATGGAACATAATTCACAAGAACGTTATCTAACTTGACGAACTTGCAACAGTGATGGACTAACCAGACATCATGTCAAGTCATTAATCCCCACCAATGTTAGGTGCGCTGTGTGCACTTTGGCCAATATTGTCCTTGTCAGTTGTGCACAACACGTACAGTCGCCTGTGTGACAAGTACGGCTGTTGTCTGCGAGTTGGAATCCGCCAAAACTAGAGCCGTTTGGCCTCAGTCCGGTCGAAACAAAGTTGCAACCAATAGGCGCAGGACTTTAACGCGTGACCAACCAGAATGCTGCTTTATGCGACCAATCACCGTGTGGTGGTAATGAGCACGCCGGTCGACGCATTTTCCGTTCACACTTACGCGTTTGCCGCCCAGCTTTTGCTGCACTCTGAACTGGTCATCGCTTGCACACCCATCCACAGTCAATTCCAGGAGATTTACCATTGGGTTGATCACAATATGGGAACACCTGAAGAGAAAATATGGGAGCGTCTGGCTGGTGCGGTTCTCCCACCTCATCCCGATCCACGAACGGATGCTTATCCGCTGATGGGATCATGGCCACCCACTGCCCTCATCTCCCTGGCTTATGTGGTGGGTGTGTACGCCTGGCGAAACGAGTTGTTGAAAAAACGTTGCAAGGTGCAGCAAAAGAGTACAAAGTCCAGTGCGACGATCACCAAAGATACCCAGACCAATTCCTGGGGTTTTGTCAAATGTCTGATGGTGCTGTACAATTTCATAATGGTCCTGTACTCCGCCTACATGGTCATTGGCACGCTCAGGGCCGTGTCAAAGTTGGGTTACGGACTGGGATGCGAGGCTCAACCAGACCCGAACGATAGACAGACGGACAGCCTGCTGTATTTTGGATACTTGTTCTACTTTTCAAAATTTGTTGAAATGTTGGATACTGTGTTTTTCTTGTGGCGCGGGAAAGTTGATCAGGTGACTTTCCTGCACGTGTTTCACCACGCAACAATGCCACCATCCATTTGGTGGGGCGTCCGCTATGCACCCGGTAAGTCATGTGTGGCAACCTGGCCAATGAAACGCGTAAGTTATGATATTTGTGTCTGTAAGGATTGGTGCATGTCCGCCAGGATGCATGAATGCTGAGACACTGAAAAGTCAGTCTGTCTTAAACTGTAAACAGTCAGGAATTTAGGCGTGGGTTGGAACCATAGACCGTCCCTACATCCTGCTGAAACCTAATTGACTTTCCATGCTTGGACTGATTAACAGAACCAAGAATTCTAGTCGCTTCATTGTCCTGTCACATTTTTTCGGTAGTCTGGGTCTAAGCTGAATGTCCACACTCTAATCCAATGATTTTTACAGCATCTATCGCTAATCAATTGCCCTCCCGCTTTGTTTGGGCTGAGGTGGTTACTCACAGGCAGACTTCATTCCGTCCTGGAGTTGTCCTCGGCAAACCATGTATGTTCCGCTTCAGAGCCACGTCCGGTCTCACATGCCATCCGTAAATTCACCTATCACGGCAGTGACATTTGCATCGGTGGAACGGATCTCTGGACAGTTACGTCATCAGTTAGTCAAATTCACACGGTTCACACTGGCTGACAGATGAACAGATGCATAGATACATTTTCGGAAATACTGCGTGTGAGAAATTGCGTAAGCAAGACTCTTCAAATCCACGAGATGATGCAAAAATAGGTTGGGTGGTTGTAACTGGTTATGTTATGGATGCACAGGATGGGTGTTCAGAAGATGGATGTCACGAAATCTCTACGACAGTCAAGACGGTTGCATTGTTGTGCCACCGAGCAGTTCAAAACCAGAGTGGATGATGCCAGTCCACAAGAATGTTTGGGTCCATGAGGACATAAGTAGTAAGGACTGTCGCCGTGTATCCTCCAGTAGAATACACAGAACGACCCGAGTGGTTGTCATCTCTGAATGGAATAGGAATACTATGTAGATAATCATTCACCTGTAACATGCTTTCGATGCCTAGCTGCCATGCCACCCGAAGGAAGCACGGGGTTTGCCCGATGTACAAAGTACACATTCAACAGCCACAGATCCGCGGCTTTTCTATGTGGGCGCTCAAGTACCAGGATGTGATACTACTTATTTCGAACGGCATACTCAAGTTGAGGACGCATACGCATAGCAGAAAACATAAGAAACGTATAAAGTCCAAAGTTCCCAACTGCTCTGATACGTAAACCTAGCTGGCGCAAAGCAACTCTTGAAGGAATTGCACAGGTGTTTGGACAACCTATGTTTGACTGGATATTCCTCATCGGATCTCAACACAATCTGTGTTAGGTGATTTCGTGCACTTTTACACATTGAAAAGGAGCCGTGTATGCAGCAGTCGTTTGTCAACCGATCATCCCGCAACCGTTCACAATTGATGTCACTGTCTCCGTAGTTTGGCATCGTTCGCAAACAGCAGGCTGCTTGGACCGATGACTACAGCAGTTCTCTCGAACGGGTGTGATAGTTGGCCATTGACTCGCATTAAATTATCCCAGCAGAGTTGACCCTCAGGACAAAAAGTTCGGAGTCCACATTGTGCAAACAAACAATGGCACAAGTAGGGTTATTCGATTGCAAGGTACATCATCGAGACAGGTCACACTATCAATCCTGATAACTCCCTTCACCAAGTGCCAGAACCCGAAACTTTTATATTTCTGTGAGCAAAGCACAGCACTCCGACTACCTTACATCTGCCCCCATTTAACGTTCGCAATTTTTCAAATCAACTAGATCGTTCACATCTCTTAGTCGTTATCTCTGTCTGTTTTTTTTACGTATCTAACCTTACTGCCTCACGTTTCCCGTCCAGAATCATTTGGCATTCACTCCTGTTGATTGGAGTCATAGTCACTTGATGATCGATCAGCAGTTGTCTGCTACCCAGGTGCTGTTAGCACACGTTTGTATATCTTGACGCAGCGAAAAGAATCAGTATAACTGACAGAAATAGGCGAACTGACACAGTTTGGAATGGACGATGTCAACAGAATTTGGCCGGTGTGTGCGCTATCGATCTGCTGGCATGCCCATTCGTGTCTGCATACCGAGCTTGCATGACGGGATAGCAATCCGCACGTGCTAGCGTGCGACGCTTATCAATGCCCATAAGGCATGGGAACATTCATCTCTGACCTGTCCGTTGTTTACCTTGTCCAAGCTGGTCATAGTCGTTTTTTTTGGGGGGGGCAAGGCTTTAGTTATTCCATTGCCATTGTACTAGGACTGTGTGGAGCACAGAAATTCCACACGATTGGTCTTGATTGCCAACTTGAAAACTGAACCTCATTTTTCGAAAACGTCACCCTTCATTGACTTTTCTTGTCAACTGTATCCTTTTGGTGTTCGAGGTCAAAAATGAAACCTGCACTGGTCCGAGTTATTTGTTGTGCGATTGATTGATCCTTCTTTGGTTAAGTGCACAATGGCAAGCGACGAATTGGTTGTACTGTTTTTATGGCTGCCGCTATA
The DNA here is from genome assembly GCA_003604175.2 of Clonorchis sinensis. Classification (NCBI taxonomy): domain Eukaryota; kingdom Metazoa; phylum Platyhelminthes; class Trematoda; order Opisthorchiida; family Opisthorchiidae; genus Clonorchis; species Clonorchis sinensis. The sequence continues at coordinate 22,097,237 of CM030375.1, forward strand.
GCCTAGTCCGTCATGACACCCAGACTGCACAACAGTAATCCACCGCGCACCACGAGGGATACTGATCGTTTTTGTTCAAGGCAGAGAACACAGACGGTATGACCAAAACCTCATTGTTTCCCGAAGCCTTGCATTCTACGGGCATACTCATAAGTTTTGTCTGTTAGGACTCACATGCAGGACTGTTGTTCACTTCACATAGCTTTTTTTGTGAAGGAGAAAGGCCTCGGGAGCTGAAACCTAGCGAACGAAGTAGCACAACGCAAACGCTCGGAAATTAACCAAAAACAGCCAGTGTAGCACAACCGCTTGTGGTATCCTCGCATTTATCAGACTACCTCCAGTTTCGTACTTATTACGTGTCGTTGTTTCTACAAGTTTTGGATGTTTTCGACTGAAGTTACCGAACTTTAGGACGTTCGTCGTGCATGAAAGAGGTCACTGTCCACTGTCTTTCGGAACTTTCCTTGATGGGCTGTCAAACGTGCGGTTGTCCTCTACTCCGGAGGTAATACGCAACGCCGTGGAACTGCACCTCCACCCACAGCACACCGATAATGTCAGCTCGACCGGTGATGAAAAGCGGTTTCGGCGAACAGCCCAACAGCCACACTTTGATATCTCAACTTTATTGAATAGGGCCATAGTCGTCGTCTTCTGGTTGGGATTTCGTGAAGCAGCCGATTGCTGACTGAGTCATCCACTCGAATCAAACACGAACGTAGTTTCATGGGTGTCTTTAGATGGGAGAAGGGAACCATATCGACCTTTAGGGTGTGGCTTATTTCATTGCTTTACTGTAAAAAAACGATTTCGGCTAACCGTCCTCCTATTCGAACTGGAAAATAACTGAGTATGCATAATAAAGTAGGCAAAAATTTTCGCGTGAACCTTGAGTGACTTTTTTTCTAATGGATACTTTTTGACCACTACTGAATTCCTCCACGGATTTATTCCATGTCCTGACTGATTCGCCGTGTGAACAAAGCTCAGGAGATTTCAAATCACTTGCCTCGTTCATGTGACCCGGATTCACATGAACACAAATCATAGGCCGAAGGAAATGCAGACGTTCACCGTCGGCCGATACTTCGATCGCATCTTTGTATGTATCTAAGATAGAGCCGAGCGAAAAAAATAAAGGAGTTTCATGAGTCGCGGCCAGCTTGTCATTTGAGTGCAGTGAAACTCTGCCATTTGTGGATGTTCTTATGCCAAATGTAGATTTTTTGAGGTCAGTACTGCACAGTTTGCTTTGTTATCTGTTCAACCAGAGTATCTGCTACGTATTCACGATTATACCGGTGCTTGCATCCGTTGTTGTTGCTTCGAAATTTATCACACTGAACAACGAACTTGCCTGACTTGACGATTCTACTGATTCCGTTATATTTGGGTTAATATGCAGCTGTGAAGAGAGCCGACATCTGGTGTGTTCATCTGTTGAGAACAGTTTTCAGTAACTATCTAATAACAAGTCCACACAAGTTGTCTAGAACCGATGGATCAACCGTTGCCCCTATAATAGAATTTTTGCGCAAATCTCCGGCTTTCGCACATAGCCGGACGGATTAAACCAAAGGTATAATCTCTGTCACCTGTTGCTTAGACCTGTTCCACCTCTGTGATGCATGTACTTCAGTGTATCTTCCTGTTTCGTGAAGGTTGTTACCTAGTTTGTAGTCGTGCTTGTGGAATTGTTTTGCTGAGCCAGTTGGCCAAGCCCCACTTTGTGTGCCTGCGGTAGGTTGTATCTCAGACACTACCTTGATATGTTTCTGGTGTTTTTCGGTGCACCCAATGATATCTGACTTTAAATCAACATCTGGTTCAATTTTGAGATTTTGTAAGGCTGTAATTTGGGTCCCCATTGTCCAGTAAAACGCTGCCACCAGATCAGTACGGTGTTTGGATCTCAGGATGCCGACTGTGTTCCATGGGACTACGTCAAAACTGATCGTCAGTTATGTGATCTGAACCCAGTCCTGGACACTGGAAGCTGTTCACTCGACTGCACAGAGTTCTTAACGGTGACAGCGATTTCTCGCTGGAGAAATGCGTGAATTCGGAAGTAAAAGTGGCCCTTGAATTAGAACTACAGTCAGTACGCCGAAGTAACTAGCACACTTTTCGTGAAATACACTCATTTGCAAACTAGTTGGGTTTAAACGGGATTCTCGATTAAATCCCAGCTGAACCTTCGTTTGTGACATTTTTCAACTGGATTTACTGCACAGAGGCTTTCTTATGTTTCGAGGTATCTCAGTATATTTTCTTGAAGGAAACTACTCGTAAAGTTACTGAAAGCTATCCGGCGGCCCACAACCGGTTTCACGTGTCCTTGTTGGGGCCTGTCAGGTAGGCACAGTCTCCTATTTTCCGTCAATCTCATGTACTACGTGGACCCAAACTGTGTGTAATTCGCGAACTACACTCATTTGCGAACCAATTTGGCTTCACCCAGAGACTAGACTGAGATTCAGTTGAGTCCCTCGTTAGAACAAACTCGGTATGCAACTAAGTATAGTTTGCGAATCGCGTTCAATTTGAGTTCAACTGAGTACGTCCGTTTATTACTCAGGGTGTATTTCTTCCTAACGAATGTAACCTCCCCCCACCGTGCGCACCACGGGATTTGCAATGACAAATCAGGAAAAGGGTTTTTGGCGAAGTAGACAGTACTCCACTCCAAAAATGCATCCAGCACTGCAAGCTAAGGTGACTGGGCCATGCCGAGTTACCTCCTGCCGAGAAGGGTTTTTTTTCGTGTTTCATTCGGACTGGTGGAAACCTAGAGGTGGACAAAAAAATGACATGGCAGAAGGGAGTGAAGGAGGTCGTGAAAAGTTTGGGTGCTGTTTGCCTTCCAGGACCCTTCCCTTACCTGGCCAGAGACAAATATATGGGGTTAGTCAACGTCGGTGGCATTCCGGCTGTCTGACCAAGTGTTGGAGCCGCAGGCATCTCGGACGACACCTAGATGCCTTACTTGTCTTGCTTGTCTCCCTTCCATTATAAGTCCTTAAATAAGTTGACATGGTAGCTGAATGGTAGTGAAGTACCAACGTTCTTCCCTGGGTGTTGCTGTCAACGACGGTGAATACTTTTCGCGCTTGAGAAATCACGTGGACAGACTGAACCCTTTTTGAGAACTGTTGAGGATATTAAATTGAGAGAATAAGTCAAGTATAGTTTAGTTCAGTTTTGGAGCCCATTTTCCTGAGGATTTCATGGATCAGTTACATCCGTATTCATTTTTCAATTTGCCTTGTTCCCATTTCCAATTTTTATTTCGACTTACCGACTTCAGCTCAAAATATCCACCATTATTCATCATCCAAATGGCTTTGTTTGCAGCAAATGACGGTCAAATCAGGCCACACGCTTTCACTATTTTGTTTAGAATAGCTTCTTTATCGTTCAAAAATGAGGCCGTTTCTATTCCATGTCGGCTTTTGTAAGACTGGATGTTGGATCATTCAACGTCCCCTGAACTATCGCTTGTGCTTGTCATGAAGCTGTAAAGTTTAGGCTTATTGCGAACCCTTGATATGTCATCACGCATTACCTCGAATGTTCCATCTTCTTTTCTTCTGTTCAGGTGGGATTGTGTACACCTTCCTCGTGGCCAATAGTTTCATCCATGTCATCATGTACACCTACTATGGTATGGCAGCGGCTGGACTATACAAGTACCTGTGGTGGAAAAACTATCTTACCATTGCGCAAATGATCCAGTTCGTGTTCCTTATCGTTCATCAAAGCCAAATCTTTCTCCGATCCACACCATGCAACTATCCCAAAGTGTTCCCCGCCGCGATCATCTTCTACGCCAGCGTATTCCTAGTGCTGTTTGGAAATTTCTATGTCCAAGCGTACTGGCGCAAACAGCGCCTGGCCAAACGCATTCAGCGTGCCACAGCAGCCGCAGAATGTACCAACGGAACCAAGCCCATGGCGAATGGTCACGTGGTGCAAAACGGGACGGTTACATCCAATGGATATGTGCCAAATGGGGATCAAGTTCGGGCACGGAAACGACACGATTAAGCCGGTTTTGGGAGTCATGTGCACACAACAGATTGGAAGAACACAGCTATTGTTACCCGCCCACAACTCGTCTCTAAGACACATCGACAATGATGCACTTACCTCCAATATTTATACATATATATATATATATATACAAATTCACATAAGCACATCCACAACAGGCATCAGCCACCCATCCCCTATCCGGTTCGGACTGAGACCCTCCGAGCCTTTTCCCCTTGTCCATCTCCGCCCCTTTCCCATGTATCCTCGTTGATGATTCCAACATTACTGTTGAAGGAAGTTCCTCTCCGTTTCCCTCTGCCCAATCTGCGACCCCTACCTCACCCATCGCCTGCCAATTCATGTGTTAACCAACCACAGGCACTCCGTCAAGTAGCAACACGGCCAACTCTATTTTTCTTTCAACGGATGATGTTCTATTGAATGCTGCTAACATTGCTGTTGCAGTAGTAGGTGATAATAATTGAACAACCACAAACAATAGCTATCCTGTTCTCTTGAACGTTTCGGGTCGTCCTTTGGTTGAGGTTCGGGCTTGTCGAGAAAACTATGTCCGGCTGGCTGCGGGCACTCCTTCAGGAATGAGTTGGCTATGAGGGTTGCAACCCTCCCCATAACCGCTAGCAGTCGCAGTACTGTTGATTCCGTGTTAGATTGGAGACCAATGTTTGCCGTCGTTGAAGTAAATTATCTTGTATTCACAACAGTGAGGTTCTCATCAACATGGCCTCACAGTGGCAAGTAGAACGCAGTCATCGACCTCGACGCATGTGGTCCAAGTACTGACAGTGCATTGCCCCAGCAATGCTTTTCTGGGGGGCTATAAAAGTGAGGTAAGACTACAGGGGGCTCGAGCATGGTGCTTCTGTAGCACCCTTTCGGTACCTAGCTGCCATGCCACCCGAAGGAAGCAAGAGAGCCGTGATACTGCTAGGGGGGTCGGCAAAGATGGGTTCACCACCGCGGATCTCCGTGCGTGATTAGCAGGATCTGTAGCTATATGTACTAAAATGCGCGACAGAATGCGTTGGGGATTTCTCCTACTGTTGCTCGATGATTCGGCGAAATGCCGCTTATCCTGTCACGTCAATCGCAGTTGCGCCTGCCCTTGCGTGATCCGCGTGACTTGCTGACCTTAGCAACGGGTCCGGTTAGGTCTATTGTGTTGGGAAAACAGTCTCAGAATCGTTGACGATAATGACAAGCCAGACCCAACTCCTGTGAATTCCACGCGGAATGCGAATCCTTAGGTTAAACTAGCTTTAACTTTCAGGATTCGTGTGTGGGCCGGTTTCACAAATAGAAGGAAGACAAAATTGGGGACAACCCATTCACAGGATTGCAAACACTGATAACCATTGCTAGATCTGGGTAACTATATCTGAGTTTGTAGATGAGGATTTCAGTTTACTCTTCAAGTTTTGCACTACAGTGTTTCGAAGCATCCCTTTGAAGGGTTTTAAGTTGATGCTTCAGTTTCCAAACCATTTATCTGTTCGAAGTTCCTGGCAGTTTCCATATTAGCGTTTGGCTAAACACTGATCCCATTGTTTTAGGCCTACTCGATTGCAAAGTGCTATCAGGAACCCCTTTTTTAAGGTTGCATTGAGTGCCAGCGTTCGCCTTTTGTTGTAAGTCGATTCAAACGCTTCGCCAGTAGTTTTTCCAGCAGTGTTACGGGAGAGAAAAAACTTCAGTATGTGTGTTCGTCATTTGTAGCTATTTGAGTCGTATTCAGTTATTAGGCTCCCAGTTTCCGTCGTTTTGTGCGTTGTTTCGTGTCATCAAAAGAGTGGAGTGAGAGAGGGTTAACATATCACTTCGCGGCGTAAATTTGTTCACGCAAACCCGAGTACTTTTACCTGGTTTTTGCGCCACTAAGCCCCACGAACAGTAGGACCGTAGCAGCCGCAGGAATATGATTAACTAACATGACACACTTAAATTGAGTTCAGCTCACTTTCACCATGTAATGACTGATCTCTTGCTGGATCGGGGTTAGAGAAACACTTTAGTCAGACTTGGGTATGTGTGGAATGCCAAAATATCGCGAAAGTCCTGCATCGTTCCATTCAACCGTAACACCTTTTTGTTGCCTAGCTGCTGAAGGATGCGCAAGGGGGTGAGTACTGCCAGGTTGTCCAAGCCAACACGGGAGTAGTCGGGATGCCGGGGTTGGATTCGAATAGCAAACCTTCCAGTTTCGTCACTTCACCACTGAGCTATTTAAAAAAATCCAAAAAAATCAAAGTGAACAGTGGCCGATGAAGTAAGAAAACAACGCACTAAACAGTACACAAATGACCCCGGTAACGCTGAGCCTCGCTTGCCCAAAACTACAACTTCCGGCCAGAAGGGTACCGCGTGTTGAAGGACCTGCTTGTCGTGTAAGTTTAGTAAGTGAAGTTTAGTAAGTGAGTAAGTGAAACTATGAAGATTATTTAGGCGGGCCATAATGCAGAGATTCAACATAAAAATTTTCAACATTGAGAAATTTTAGCTGAGCTTTTGAAAATCTTTACCGCCTACTTCATCTAGGCTAAAAAGCCAAGGAACACTGTATACCTGTTCCCATCTGACGAGCTCTTCTGGAGTGACTCGAATCCGCGACCGTCCGACTAGTTGGGGAAAGCTACACGGTTTGGTCACGAGTGGCCAATCAATAATGTGACTAACTCACACTTAGATCGGATATGGCGTCACTCAGTCTTTAGTCAAGCCATTCACATCGCCTGGTCACGTGCTCACTGGCCATTCAAAATCTCCCCCTCCCATCGAAATTTAAGGAAAATACTCTGCTTAGAAAGGAAAAGAGTCGCATGAGTCTTTTTTTCGGAGAAATCGTCACTCAACGAGCCAGCCAACACGTGATCTTGATTCCTAGATTGAAAGATCAGTGACGCTATATTCTGTCCGAGTGCGAGTTAATTACATTGTCGATTAGTTACTTTTGTGGTTAAGCATTTACCACAGGGTTACGAATGCAAATTACCCCAGAGATTTGTTCGATGTGCCCTTCGGCTAATTCTCAATAAAGATGAGACAGCTGAATTGAGCTTCTAGATGAAGTCGCTATCGGAACTGCTGCATGGTTTCCAAGTAGAAATTCGACACACAAACAATTTAAAATGGTTCAGCACCCTCTCAGTGCCTAGCTGCCATGCCACCCGTAGGAAGCACCAGGGCCGGGATACTGCCAGGTTTCCCAAGCCTAGACAGGGGAAGTCGTGAGGCAGAGATTGGGTTCGAACCACGGACCTTTCGGTCAGTAAATTCGCGTTCTAACCACTGAACTATCCAACCCTCAAAGGTTGATGTTGACAAATACTCTCAATTGCAAATCAATTTAGTTTTCACGTGAGACTCAGCTGAGTATCCCGTTTGTGATATTCTTCAACCGAAAGTGCTGCACAAAGGCCGCCGCTTGTTTCAGATGGTACGATATTCGAGATATCGCAGCATAGTTTCACACAGGAAACTACTCACAGGTTGCTGTCGGAGATCTTTCAGCAACCTTTGTGGAAACACGTAGATGGTAATATTCTCTTTGGTGGCATTCATTAGGAAGAAGTCTTCTTCGATCAGAGTACACCACAGTGAGGGTGATTTGTGGCCTAATTCTAGAGAGGGGTTGCACTGATACGCAGATGAGAGGGGGGTGGTAGTTCTCGAAAAGGGAGTGCTCGGTTGGGGCACATTTCATGGAGATCTCTGGCTCCTAATTACTCTAGTGGTTCAATTTTTCAGAATTCCAGCACAGCTTAACTAGTGCACTTTGTCGATATAGTTATTAGAATATAATGCGAGATGATGTCAGGCGTGTTCTTGTGAACCTTCGACTAACGCAGTTGGCCTGGCGACACCCGCTTGACAACATGTACAGTCATTACGTAAGCAACAAAACTGTTACTTCAGTAACCAGCGGCATGAGTTAACGTGGTAGCTCGGGATAGCCAGACGAAAAGTGCACGGTCTCTTAACCGTGGAAGTCTTGGCATTATAGCGCACTGCGGGAAGTCGGATTAGGATCTGCGAAGGGCCGGAAAGTAGACTCTCTAGGAAGACCTACCATATCCTTGAACTCGGCGTAGAGTGGTTGTGCTTCTGGTGGTTGACCAGATAACAGTTGATCTGTTCGCCGAGCTTGGTAATTGACTTACAGACGTTTCGTCCCCAGTCGAGGAGACATCTTCAGTGCGTAGTTGAGTGGGCTTCTGTCCAGCTCATCACCGGTCTTTCTTAGATGATCCATGTCCTATTTTCACTTGTCAAATCCATTCTCCTCGAATATTTTGAGCTGTTTACAACTCTGTGGTATTTATTCACATCACTTTCTGGGCCATAATATTTTATTTTCACAAGCAGACATACTGCAAAAAATTGAGGCCCAGCTGTGACGGCTGATTCTTTGGCGTGAATCAGGCGCTCTTTCTAACTTATGTCTTTTTGTCTGTTTGTGTTCCATTGACCGACATGGAGTCTGATGAAGCCGATCGATGATAATTGGCCTTCTCGCTGAATGTCTGAAAGTAGGACGTGGACGCGCAGTCATTGCTGTGTGCGCAGCTTGGTTATCAAGACATTAACGATTTGGCCGTTTTCAAAACTTACTTATTCTCGTGGGGTTTCTAGAATGCTCTGAACCGATAAAAAAAAGTCACTTTTCTGGTATGGATTCGCGTTGCGTGCTGGCAAACGTGATGTTCGCAAGTACGGAATTTAAGGTTTAGCTTTTTATTCGCTGGCCATAAATGCACCTCGCAAGAACAAGCTCTAAATGATCATACCAATTGAATGAAAATGGGGAGGCACAAGGTAGAAACTGGCTGACTGCTACCTGGATACCTCACAAGCTTCCCTGAAATCAAAACTAGTGATTTAAATGGACGAGAACCAGGTGGTCCTTTTTACTAGCTTGCGTGAAGGTTGCTCATCTGTGAACAGCCACAGAGAGATAACGGAAATGTCAGTATATTATGGTAATTATATTATATTATACTATACTATACTCTATTATATTATATTATATTGTGTTGTATTGTATTGTATTGTATCGTATTGTATTGTATTGCATTGCATTGTATTGTATTATTTTACGTTATATTGTACAAAGTTAAGAGCCATTTGCTGGTAAAGGGTTAACTTTTGGCGGCAATCAAACATACCACTTTGGTCAGTGAATCGCTTACAATGAAGCGGATTTTCTTGGATTTTCCAGGTGTATTGAGGTCAAACTACTGAGTTTTATTCCTCAAGGTTATTTTCGAATATTTTACTTATATCACGGTTAACTAGACTGTCCTCAATTGCATGTGCTCTCAACTAGGCAGTGAGTCACCAATATAACCCTGAATTCTGTTCCAGAAAAAGTACACGGAAAAACATACCATTCATTAAGAAGGCCAATTTGAATTTTTTTGCTCGGACCAACAGTACACCCGAAACACTGTTCGTTGTAGAGACACTCGTGAAAATTTAAGCATCCTGCCTCTGCTTTTGAGTTATTCTGCAGGTTGCACCGGAAAACTTTGAACTTAATTAAACTCAGTTACATCGCACCCCCAAAACGGATCGAGTAAAACTCAAATGTCACGCAACAGTAGCATAACCGATCCCTTGGCGTGATCAATCACGAAACGGGCATTGTCAACAACAGCCCAAAACCAATTGGCTTGTGTTTATGCCAAATAATCGATAGCGTAGACTCATCTGTCTATAGTGTGCTGAGTGGAGCTCATCAAATCGGGCGTACAAGCCGGACCAAATATCTGACCATTAGTCAATAACAGAACGCCTGATGTGTGAAATGTAAGATGAACAGCAAAATGCCACAACAGAAGGCAACTGACAAGAGGAATGTGAATGACTTGGTGAACAGCGTGTTGTTGATGAACGGCTTGACAGAACCGTCATATATGTACGTGGCTAACGACCTGAATGTGCCTTGTTTCACCTGAATTTTCAGTCTGTTTGCATCCGATTCAAATTCCATTTATGCTATGGAGGACTAATAGAGCATTTCGGGTGAGACGAGGTCACTGTGAGTGGGCATCTCCACCGTAATTAGCAAACTTAGCTAAAACATATGTTGTTCGTATTTCATCAGTTATTGGCAAAAATCAAATTCCACTTCACGGGACTTTTATTAAGTCGGATACTTTGCAGTATGAGCAGCAATCATTAACGGGATCAAAATGTTTTTCCAGGTGATGGAATCCTCGTTATAAAACCTAGAAGGGAGAACCCTAAACGTCCTGAGAGTGAACAAAAATATATATGCAGACGACGAACGGTCGATTTTCAGCTTACCGGATGAGTACAGTGACTAGGAGGTCTGGGTCGCGAGTTTGCTGCGAGACGTGTCTTTTCGTTCATGCAACTTGGACCTGAAGGTCACACAATGAGATGACAGATATCGACTGCTTAAGCAGTGGGCACAGGCGTTGGGAATCATCTGTGCGATTAAGGCGGTTAGGTGAAAGCACCGCATTTCGGTAAGCCGTAGGTCGACGCTTCGATTCCGTTCAGGGAGTGCCTGTTTCATTCATGAAACATCTAACAAACCTCCCACCTCATTACAGACTAAAACAAAACGGATACGGCACTCCACTTGTATCAGAGCCCAAAAAACAGGGGGTTGGTTGCTCCTAGAGAAAGGCTTCACCTTATCGCTCTTTTTTAGCAAATACTCGACATGCAGTTACTTGTGATGTAGCGTCTGACGATAGCACCTCCCGAAGAATGGTTCATCAGAGCCGACCAAAGTGTTTCGCAGTTTGGACTGGATGGGCGAACTTTTTCATACGGTGACCAGCAAATTTCCTACCCGTATTGCAATACGTCTATGAGACCTTCGCAGAACCGAAATTTGTGTGGTCCTTGTTGCTGGCAACCAATATTATCAGTAAGTTGGAGTAGCTGCACAAGAAATTGCTCCATTAAATTTCTCCTCATTCCAAATTGGTTCGTGTGTGTCAACAAATACTCTCATTTCCACATTAATTTGGTCTTGGCAGGAGACTCGACTGATTCCACCTAAATATCTCGCTTACAATGGTCCACTTCAAGTGAATATGCTGCACCAGAACATCTCAGGCTTCAGTGGTTACGATATTCAAGATAACACAATACTTTGTTGTCTAGACGTAACACACTACTCAAAAGGTTGCTGAAATTTTTTGACAGAGGACTCAGCTGAATCCAGTTCAATCTCTCGTCTATGATGGTCCAGGTCTACCTGCCATACTTTTGCCCGTCATCTGCCAATCAGACGTCCAAGGTATCAGCGTTCACTCTCCCTACTGCTGTGCCTAGCGGGTGGAAATCACTCAGACGAGGGGCGATCAATACAATCGATGGGATCAATAATGTGGGACGAACGTACAACGTACGACGGGCAAACGGACAAGCACCTAACTGTTTGAGTTAACGTGACTGCAGGAGTTCGGATGACTGGCTTTACGTTATCCTGTTAAGAAGAACTTCCAAACTGACAAGAAGCGTCGTGCATAAGAAGTGTACTGGGATACACAGGAGTAAAAGAAACCTTGAGGAGTGAATTCTAAGTAAGCGTAGCTTGGATGAAAAGACCTGACTGGGAGTAGACTCCGTCAACCCTCCGCTCACTGTAGAGATTCTCTACCGACTGAGTAGCCGAGCGCGATTATAGGTCGTCACGCATATGCACCCGCATAGATTGACCCCGCTACCAGCTCGTGCCTTCGTATTTTTCAAATCGTAAAGAGCTTTATCCCAAAGAGAAGAACAGCGATCCTTCCCTTGAACTAAATTCACCACTAGTTTATCACAAGGATTCAAAATGAACGGAAAAATAATCCTGCATCGACAGGTTTGAAAGAATCAGCTTTCTTGCAGACATCGAAATGTCGAGGATGTGTGCACTCCAGTGTGTCCTACACATAGACACACGTACATAATATAATATAATATAATATAATATAATATAATATAATATAATATAATATAATATAATATAATATAATATAATATAATATAATATAATATAATATAATATAATATAATATAATATAATATAATATAATATAATATAATATAATATAATATAATATAATATAATATATATAATACAATATAATAAGAATAACATAATTTACTGTAAATTATCCCGACGGGACGGACACATCAAGATGGATTTTTCTGGTGTTCACATCAACGTCACTTACTTACCAAAATCAAGAAACTAGTCAACCTGCTTGGGCTCGTGTGAAAATGGGTCAGTGGCGTGCCTCTTTCGAGCTCACTAGGATCTCTAGACTGAAACTCAGCGAATCAGCAGATGTCGCGCTCAACCACGGGCACTGTCACAGCAGCTGTGCAGCTCGGTCTCCTATGCGACTCTGAGGTAGGATTAGGTCATTCCAGTCACGTTCTTGTTAGAGTTTTGGACTGCATTTCACCCTCACTTAAAAACCAGTTCGAACAGAATTGGAACGGTGCCCTTACGGACTTTCAGTCTTTTCGTGTTCAGCTCAAGAACTGCAATCATATGAAAACGTATATTCTAAAAAACACCTCGATATGACCAGTCCGCACAGACTAATTCCACATCAGCCACCATTCGCCGTGAGACTTTCGAAACAGTTGGCAATTGATCAGGTGGCTGTTGATCTGTTCGCCGAGCTTGGCAATTGATTTTCAAACGGCGCACTGAAGATTTCTCCTCGAGTGGTGATGAAACGTTTGCGAATCAATTGCCGAGCTCGGCGAACAGATCAACAACCACCTGATCAATTACCAACTAACGCACCCGAGCTACCAACGTATTACCCAGTTTCGGAACAGAATATAGTTCATACAAGGAAATAAGGTGACCCCTACTCAGTGGTGCCCTTTCTCCATTGAGACAGCAAAAAGACTCCTCGCTTGCTTCACATCCAATCTCGCTGTGAAAACCCCAGATTCATAACTTACCAAAAGGGGATCACCCCTTGCTGGTAATGTGAGGAGATTTGAGAAACGTACCAGAGATTTTGACCCGTAATTGTCATCAGTCTGATCTGAAAAACCGAGAATCACTATGAAGCGCTTTCATCCTTGTTGAGAATTCAATCTCCAGGGAACGCGTGACCTCGCACTGAAACAGGATATACCGCCGCTCATTACCTCATTCCTCCATTCTACTGACTGCTTTTTCTGTCAGACACAACTAGGTGTGGTCCTATGGAAAACAGGCCAAACTTCAGTAAATTCCGACTGCCCACCCGGTGCTCTCTCGCAGAAATTGTCGCATTCGTTTTTTGGACATGGTAGATACGATGAGAAAGAACATCCCTCACAGCGCTGCTGATGTCTTTGCTCATGTGGTTGGTCTTCCGTTAGGAACTGAAAGTTTTACTCGTCTCAGTCCACCCTCCAGTCAAAGTCAATCCCTTGAGTTGACTTCTGTAGTCACACTAAGATATAACAGTTTTTAATGTATTACAGATACACAGGTACACGTGGGCTGCTCCCCTATTGGAATAAAATGCCTCATCGTTTAAACTGTCATCATCGTCAATATCAACAACATCAGCTTTGACCTTGATGCTCCACTACCATGCACCCACAAAGTTTATCTAATTACAGTGTAAGCCTTGGGGTTGAAAGAACGGAAGAGAGTGGGTGAGTTAGAGCACCAGGTGCTAGCCTATCACAAGCATCCTGAGGCTGTGTCCACAACTCAAATCGCTCAGATAGCCTACAGATAGCATGAACGTCACTGATATCGATCAGTCTTCAGTCTGGCGCAGGAGGTCATCCATCCTGTAAGGTAGACCTGATCACCAAAACCTTAACGCTTTCGTCTTTCTTGGAAGCAAAAAGTCGTTCACATCGCGTCGTCTGTAGGAGAGTCACCCATGCTTTCTTATCATATTGCTCTTGAGATCATACCCCTTTGTAATCGTACTCTGTTTTCCATGTTATTGCGGAAAAAATCAGGTACTCAAGAGGATGAGTGATTTCTCTCTTGCTTTCCCCCCAAGTTTGAGGACAATAAAATCATGCACAAGACATGGGGTTCTCTCTGAAATTTTCAAATGGAGTTGTTTGATACGTCACCGAAATTCTCCCTCAGGGACAAGTCACCCAAGAGTAAACGGTACCAATTAAAACCCCTCGTCAAAAATCCGCATATTAGCGCAACTTGTTCGCGGAACGAAACCAGTAATTTGACGAATTCCGTCTAGCAGTTGTGCCTCCGGACACAGCCAGTTTGTCGCGACCAGTCACAGTGATAAGGACCAGGTGTTTACTGGCAAAGTCATACTGTATACAACTTGACGAGATGTTCTCCAGTTAAGTTTGACCGTTATCAGGCAGGCTTCTTCCAAAGTTCTATTTCAAGCGTTCAGGAAATTGTGTACATACTACTTAATTCAGAAGTGGTTTTCAGGCGCTCAACTCAAATAAGTGCCCCGGTCCGAATGGGCACTTTGCAAAGTATAATCATGCTGAAAATTCAATGTACATTTGAAAATGATATTGTTAGTGATGCAAAACATACAATGGCTGGGTGGTTTCCGAGAACACTTCTCTCCGTCCGGGGAGGGAGGACCACAAACAGGTTCGTCGACTGGGATGTTACCTCCCCCGAGTAGACAGACTAATGAGAACCAAAGTGCATGTTTTTCGGACTGAGTCACTGAAATTTCATTGGTCCCAGCAACGGCCTTCTTTGTGGTGAGATACAATTCCAGGTTAGCGCTAATCTTGGGAATGTTGAATAGATCCATACTCGTTAGTCTGCTGGAAATGCGTTCTGTTTTTTTTCCAGCCCGTCTGAGCTTCTAACCCTTAGGAACCACAGATTTTCCCCACCAGAATGAACGTGAATAGGAACCAGTGGACACAATAGGGTTAGTAGCTCTCTGATTTTGATGCTCTTTATTGATCTGACTCCAAGAAGCATCTTGGCTTGTCAATCAGATGTTCAGCTCTCTTTGAGTAAACCGAGTGATCCTTTGCACCGTCAGTTGATCAAATCCGTCGCGCAGTATCACACCTCCAGAAAATTGCTCCGTGTCTCGCGGCTCCATATGTCAAGATTTTTGCGTTTTCTAGATTAAATCTGCGGCCTTCTTGGTCCTTGTGTATGGATTCAAGGATAGGGGATCATACCTCCTGACGGCTGCATTGTATTCCTTTATTCGTGTGCATAATTTCCTCCCAGCATGTTCAACGTAGAATTCGTTTCAGCTGTTGAAGTTGATTTGGTATATAACACTGTTTCTCCTGTATATACGTAATGCACTACTCATAAGGCTGTTGAAAATTCTTCGACAGCTCACGACCGGTTTCGCCCTTCCAATTCGGGCTCATCATGTAGGCGCAGTCCCCGAGTTTCCACCATCAACCTTATGTTCTACTTGAACCCAAATTGGACTGTTTTCGCGAAATACACTCATTTGCAAATCAATTTGGTTTTGCGAGAGACTCACCTGCAACCCAGCTGAATCTCCGGTTTGTGATGTTTCCAGGCAACCAAATTGATTTGCAAATGAGTGTATTTATCGAAATTGTTCCTCCTGGTTTTGTCTCGGTTGTCCTTCGGTCTTCAGATTAGTTTCCTCAGAGTAGCATTCGGTTTGTGGACCACAAGGATTCCTTTTTGAGCCAGCTGTGAGTTCAGATATATTCTTGATGTGAGGTAGAACTTTCCGTCTGGTGGCTTCTTATTGCTGTCGGTGCTGTCGAGATGTCTCCTTCTTCTTCGAGATTCCCTTGATAGTATTCCTCGGATACCCGTGGCTCTGGGATACTCTCAATAGAGGTCTTCCATAGTTCTCTGATGCTGCAATGTGTCTCCGCAGCAGGGCGTGAATGAAGCTCTTTTTGTGGTTCGTTGAATGTTTATTGTTGTAGTTCACTGTTTGATCCATATGTGTCTGTTTACGGTACATGCAAGTTTCCAGAGTCCAATCCACCCTTCTGTTCACTAAAACATTCAAGAATGGTGGGCGGTTGTTCCTGTCCAGTTTGAATCTTCAAACGTTTTGTTGAGCAGTCCTTGCGCATTGTGTACTGAATCTCGTTTCCTGATGACAAAGATGTCGTCTACGTAGCGGATCCACAGCTTTGGATTGATAATTGGCACTACCGTGAGCTCTAACCTTTATCTTACCGCTTAGGCGATACTGGAGATCTCATTGGAGTCCCTTTCAACTGTTGTTATATTTGTCCATCAAAGCTAAAGTATGTATCCATGCAGAAGTCCAACAGCTAGCATAGACTTTTGGGTTTTCTATGGTCACAGAGTTGCATGACTGCTCCATTTAGTGTGACGTGGGAACATGTAATTACAAGAAATTTAGTGGGGATCGGGGCAATATCTATGACAGCTTTGGTTTGGTGAAACAACTTCACAAAGACCAGTGGGGAAACGATCGATATTTTGCTTGAAGAAGTGAATAAATTTGGTACATATTGTCGACTAAAGTAGTCGACATGAGCAGTATAACTATGGGGAAGAAGTCACGTGACCACGCATCTTCTGTAAAAGACTTGGAGTTGGTGACCACGTACGTGGGGGGAAATAAAACATTTGGGAAAATGTCTGATTATTTTGTGAGGGGTTTTGAGGCAGCCAAGGAGTCGGAGAAGGACTTAAGTCTGGATAAGTGACCTGAGTAGGGGAGGTAACAAAAGGTTCCGACAGTTTTGGTAGCCATGTGATGGACATTGCTCAGGGTTATTCAATCGCGCGAGAGTTGTGACCCCCAAACCTAAATTAAACGCAAGTGGAGAAAGGTAAACAGTAGTTTTGGAGGTCACTCAGTCCAAAGTCCTGGCTGTCTCCGTTGGGTCGATAATTTGGGACGAGCACTGACCACTTTGTTTGAATCAACCTTCTTCTGTGTAAGAGTTATTAAATTTGCCCCTTCCGGCCTGAATAGACAGCAGCTGAACATGGCTGAATCCTGAGATAATTCCACCTTTTATAGAAGATCTAAAAGAGATAGACCGGTCCAGACAACAATATCACCTTGAAAACAGACCACCTGGGTTCGACCCATGGTGATCAGGGAAGCCTTCACAAGGTAGGCACAACGGACTGTCTGAGAATTCAAAGTGGCACCTATCAGTGGTATATTCAAGTACTAATCAAACACGTCTACACACTCGCAGCATGGTTTGAGATGTAAGAACCGCCTTCTTGAAGTCCACTTTCACACCCTGAGCACTGCAGGCATCACCGAATGAAAGATGAACAATTACTACTCGATATTTGATCGGTGAGATGCTTCAGAATGTTTTTCTGATCAATACGAAAGGATTGATAAGGCCACAGAGTAGGGTAGTATAAAACAAAAATGGAGGTGGTTTTATGTGGCGATTTTTCTGACCCATGCTAAGAAACCACTAGTGGACTAAAAGATCATTGTGATCCACACAGACCCGGTGAATGCTGATCACGTCACTAATGTCATTTGCAACTTTTACCGGCTGTAGGTAAGCGCAAATAACGTCATGGTGGTTTCTGTGTGGATGCTTAACTCACCACTTGTAGGTTGTGGCTTAGATCTACCAAGCTCTGATATAAGGTGTTCCTGATCAACTTTCTGGCTTCCATAGACTATTCC
The DNA here is from genome assembly GCA_003604175.2 of Clonorchis sinensis. NCBI lineage: Eukaryota > Metazoa > Platyhelminthes > Trematoda > Opisthorchiida > Opisthorchiidae > Clonorchis > Clonorchis sinensis. Next base: position 22,114,894 of record CM030375.1, read on the forward strand.
GGACCCCCTTCTCTCATACAGCGATAGCTGTTTCGTCATAGGAACGCGTAATACAAAATCTCACAGATAAAGTACAACGGTATCGTTTCTCCCATTTTCGTTACGAAAGAGGGAAGGGAAACAATGAATCAATGAAACTTCCTGCTGGTACACTCCGCAGACCCCATAGCCCCCCCTTCAGGACCAAGGAGTTTGAAAACCAATCTGTTGAGCTGGAGGGCACTCTTCTGCTAGCGCATAGCACACTAATAGTTATGTCCCCCCTACGCAAAAACCCTTTTTATTTTTCGAGTATGCGCGTTTTACCTTAAATTCCCATAGTATGTGAGTGAGTATTGTCCAGGTGCCGTCGCGAAGAGACCGGACGTTACTGCGATGCAACAGTTTGTGCATCTCCATAACCCAGTAAGCTGCACTGGGGAGTTTACGCGTGATACTCACAGATCCTCGCATGCCAGGTTGGTCTGTGGGTAAAGGTCTGACTAACAGTCTCCTGTTCCTGCAGTTTGGGGCTTGGACTTGTTCTATTAAAATGGTAATGCACATGCATTTCCCGACAAACACCAAGGGCTTGTGGCCACGCTTTTGAGCCAAAGGCCTTGGTCGAGGACTCCAATCGACCTCCTGTCTAGGCGTGGGCACCCTGAGAGTATCCCAACCCTCGTACATTTACAGAGAACAATACTCTCATGCCACATCGACCGTTGCGTGGTGCCGTCAACCGGGTCACTTGCATACAGCAGGGCGGATAAGCGAAAACATGCTACTGCTGATGTCTCCTTTCTTTCTCTTCCACCTATTCTTTCATCTCCCCCACCTTAATTTGTTTTCAGCGGCAAAACTGTAGACAGATCCGTTCGCTGCCTACTACTGTTAGCTGAAATATCTACGGTCGACTCGGCCCCATTCAAGGTCACTTTTAAAACCTGACGCTCAGTCCATTTTATGGCATGGCAGGGGGGGGGACGAAGGATATTACCAAAAGTTTGCTGCTGCTGCTGCTGCTGCTGCTGCCGTCACACATACTGCATTGGCGTGAGTGGTCCCGGCTGAATGACGCACTCAGTCGTATGTCTGGCACTGTAGGTCACCAAAAACCTGCCCCGCTCCTGTCAAACACGAGAATTTGTATTAGATGGCAGTTTGTACGTTACCTTTGAGTGTGGTCGATGCAAAATATCATTTTACTGGTTTACACAGTACCCTCCATGAGTACCCCTTACTGACAAAGGGGGGGGCAATTTCGACGGCATGACTCTTTTCATTGCGGTGGAAAGAAAATTTCAGATAACTCCCTTCCCAGTTCACGAAACAGCCAGTCCACTTCTCAAGAAGAAGCACAGCGACTGACATTCATCGACTGGCATGTTTTAACCGGGCCGGAATGAGCTAGACTATCTATCTTGGAGGACGGAAATTCCTAAGTACAAGAAGTTAAATCGTAGGTTATGAAGCCGGAACAGGTAGCAGCCCGCCATTTAATGAATCTCATTGCTGTGCGCCCCAATTTCGCTTTTCTTGTTCATTTCATTTGAGTCGCTTGCTGTGTGCTGACGACCAGCATGAATGTTTACTCAAGAACTGCAGTTATCCATAGCAATGCAGCGACATTTTGTACCTGCCAAATCTCTTTAAAACATCTGTGGTCGGTGACGCGTGTATCTTGCTCGTACTTATCTATTGAAGGTTGTGTTCAAAAACTGAGATCAAAACCTGTTATGTTTTAATGTTGTTCCAGCGCCTGGTGCCACAAAAGGACCCACCGATATGGAACACAACAGCTTTATTGCAACAAGCGAGTGCCTGCGCTTACAAAAGTTACAACGGCTCCGCGTTATTTAAAGGTCACTTTTTGACATTGATTCAGGCTATCTGATGGGCGTTTAGTGAACACTCATCAACATCGATCGTGCTTCTATGAAATGCCTGAACGCTGATCATAGTCGGTCGTGCTTCTGTGGCGTGCCTGAACACTCATCCGCTGAGTGATCGATGAGCCTGGATGCTTACCGGCTTCCCTATTGAGATTTTGGTAAAGTTTTTAGGTCTCAGTAGGTTTCGGGTGTTCTAGAATCTGACCTTCCTGACAAAACCTGGATGCTGGTACTTGTTGTGAATGCCAAAAGAACATTTGGTTGGCAAGCTGCAAACAAAACATCACAAGATAAGAGGATATTTGCTAATGTATGGTGGTTTCCTCCTCTAGGGGAGATCACACACATCAGATTGTGGCAGGCGGCTGACTTTCCAGAGGAATAGCTTCTCTTCAAAGTAGCTTTTTTTCTAGAAGGAGCTGCATTGTTCTGTGTATCACTGATCATCACTCTGACGGTGGAGATTGGAGTTCGGAGTACTGATTGTGCTCGTATCAAATGTCAAGCATCAAACTACTGGTTCGTGAACTTCGACGGCAAAACGTTTTGTCGGAGAATGATCCGGCGAAACGCAGCTACTGGATTTAAACGGTGTCCAACAAACGTGTTTGTACCAATACATACGAGAGATCCTGTAAAAGCATTCTGACTAAATTTCGATAGATAGACTCATTTGCAAATCAATTGGGTTTTGCGAGAGACTCACCTGGAACCCAGCTGATTCTCCGGTTTGTGCGAAACCGGTCGTAGGCTGTCGAAGAATTTTCAGCAACCTTATGAGTAGTGCATTACGTACATTCTGACTAAACTTGCCCACATATGGTCTCACTGGATAAATACAGCTTTTGACAGCATAATATGCTTTCCTTTATAAATACCTTCATGTTTGGTTGAAATGTTTCAAGAATAGCGTTTATATACCTTCAGTATATTTCCAACGACAATGCAAGGCTGCCTTTGAAGAAAACGAGAAGTTCTTTGGGGTTTCCACTAACACTGACCCGGTTTGTGAATTAGCACTTACCTCCACCTGTTTCATCTTTTTCACCGATTAGGTAATGTTACGAGTCGAGGTATTCAGACTCGAGTGGAGATCACTGTGTTCTCGCGAGAGCTGTCGTTTTGCATGTAAAGGTTCTTCGTGCCGGACCCAATAATTTGGCGAGTGGACTCATTACTCTCTCACTTTAAACAGCGGCACGAAATTACCTCGTCCTGTGGTGCAACAAAGTTAGTCCTGTCGCCTTCTGATCAATGCGGGGAATGAGAGTAGTCTAATGATTATCGGAATTCGAATAACAAGGAAAGTATAAAAAAATAACCGTCGAAGCCCACGCGCGCATAAGTCGACTGGCGATCAATAAAAATGCTCTCTGGCTTAGACAGCACATAAAATCAAGTTCATTCAGTGTAGACGTTCTCGTTTGTTGGTATACCAAAACGGGCTGTTCTCCTCCACATTGGTGTTCGGACAGCGAGAATGGAGGCCACCAGTCAATAGGGTAATCGATTTTGTCAGTTGGTAACAAGGTATGCATCAACTTTCGCCGGTTTGGTGGTTTCCCGGCTTTCTGAAGCCACATACCGGATAGAGTGTCTTCATTTGAGATGCAGGCTGGTTCATCGAGATCGATACATTTTGTTATTGTTTTATCTGGTGTAAATCAATAAATGCTTCATTATGCTCATTGGTATGCAGCCGAGGAAAGCACACTGTGGAATAAAATGATAGCAGACATGAAGATGTTTGCCTTGGGTTATGAACACACCTTTTTGGTAGTTTACTCTACGGTCGCAGATGATCTGAATGTACCGAGATTATCGGCCCGTAGCAGCACCTTCCTCACCAACAGTACTTTATTGAATAGTCTCAATTCAAGAAGGACACGCACACAAATTTTCGACCGATCGTTTTCAGGCTGACGAAAAAGTTTCATTTGTGGGCCGGAGCTTTCGGTTGGTACACAGCGAGGTCACCTATCCGAATGGTGATCAGTCAGCTGTTTCTAGCGTTCGTTGGCGAATGCCCTTCGATGAGTTATCGGTACTCGATGGATTTGCTGAATGACTCAGCCGGAATGATTCGGGATCAGGTGACTTGCGGTGGAAGCTGTCACGTGTTTGAATGCTTCAGTTTTCTGGGGAACTGATGAATAATGTTCGATTTACTGAAGTGGGTGCCGCGTCTTTCAACCCACTGAGTTCGCGGAACATTCGCAAGTAAAAATGAGTGTGGGGAGGCCACTTTATCCTTGAGATTTGTACAGAACCATCGATCACCGCTGAAGTGCATGTGTGTAAGTGAATTTTCATTGTGCAAATTTGCAACTAGTCACATGTAAATACTTTCGTATACATTAAAAAAAGATCTGACCACAATAACCATAAATGAAGGTTTTCCTAAACAAATTAGAGGAGATGAGGGGCAGTTATATAGAAGAGTTGGATAAACCTGTTAGACGTTGTAAACTCGCTTGTTGTTCGTGAAATTTTGATCCAACCTATCGTAGAAACCCTCGTTTGTTGTTGACGTGCAAAAGCAGTGATATTGTGAAAATTTGAATAACACGTGTGTGACAAAAGTGTGTGTGCTTCACAAATCAACCTTGCATCAATGTATCGATATAGGATAGACGGTTGTCCATCTGGTCGATAACGCGTTAGCTGGTTGCTACGGTCGAACGTTCGAGGATTCGAAGGTCCAATCTACTCATCAGTCCTGCGCAGCCTTTGGTGCCACGCGGGCCGCAACACCGTTCAAGTCCCGATGAGCCGACCGAAAACGATGGAGGAATAATGCTGTTTCACGAAAAATTGGTTTGCTCCCAAATCATGAGTCGGTATGACATATTTGCACGGCAACTCGGTAGCTTGTAGCTTGTAGCATTGGACCAAGAAGGCAATCTGATTGGTCCACAGTTAACCTAACTGCAGAGGGCCTGCGTTCAAAAAAGTTGACAGGACTAAACTGATGAGAACTCACGTGCAAATTAATTGCAAAATTAATTGCATGAGCTACTCCACGCACTGGTCACGTGATAATTTACGTTAGAATCATGTGCGGGACGTAAAAACCGATCCAATGCAATTGACGGATGACGTATGTGCATGATCAGGATGGGGCGATCAAACAGATTGTCCCACATTTCCGCATGGACAAATTTCCCTCCTCTCTTTCCGAAAAAAAGCCCGCGCATGCATTTTTCACGCATTCGTATGAATTCCAGTTGGGTCAATTAACAGTGAACCAGCTTTTTGCGATGAACCTATCAAAATTGAGCGCCATTTCTCTCACGACTGAAATCCCTATGAGGGCGGCGAAAAAAGTATGACTAGAATCAAAACTACCACGAACTCCCACCATCTAACCTCCATTTCAAGGGATCCCATCAAAGACGAAACCAGGAAGTTACGAGCTTATCATCGAGATTGACTGGCCTGGAGCACCAAAATAGTTTTCAACGAGTACAGTTCACTAACTGCGCACATAATGTTGACAGAAACTCGGAGAATATGCCTACCCGATGAGCTCTAAGAAGAGCGATTGAAACTGGTCTTAGAAGAGTTTTCGAAGTTTTCAGTAACATTATAGGTTGCACAAAGGCCGCCTCATGTTTCTGTTGGCGCGATATTCGATGTAACGTGACACATTTTCATCAAAGAAGCTACTCACAAGGTTGCTGAAAACTCTTCGACAGCCCAGGACCGATTTGCCATTGTTGGGGCTCATCAGGTAGGTGCAGTCCCCGAGTTTCCGTCAACCTTAAGTTCTACTTGAACCCTAATTGGACTGTTTTTGAGAAATACACTCATTTGGAAATCAATTTGGTTTTTGCGAGAGACTCACCTGGAACCCAGCTGAATCTCCCGTTTTTTGATGTTTCCAGGCAACTGAATGTGCTGCACCAGGCCGCCTCATGTTTCAGTTGCTACGATATTCGAGACATCGCGATACATGTATATACGTAATGCACTACTCACAAGGTTGCTGAAAACTCTTCGACAGCCCAGGACCGATTTGCCATTGTTGGGGCTCATCAGGTAGGTGCAGTCCCCGAAGTTCCGTCAACCTAAATTGGACTAGTTCGACAAATACACTCATTTGCACATCAATTTGATTTGCAGGAGAGACTCAACTGAATCTCTCGTGTTTATGATATGCTTCAACTGAAGGTGTTGCACACAGGCCGTCTCATCTTTAATTTGGCACGATATTCAATATATTGCAGTATATTTTCTTGCGGGAACACTACCCATAAAGTCTAGAGGTTTTTTGTTCACACGATTGTCAAATTTATCGTCTTTCTTGTGCGTGAATCCCACCAGATACGTCTTACATTAACCATTTTTTACGCATATAGTCAGAAACGTTATGCATGAATGATCGCAAATACATACACATTTGAAGGTTTTGATCAAACCGCTGAAAATTACGCTTGAATCAATGTAGAGAACTCCCATGCTACTGGGTAAATAGATTATTTTTTGAAGGTGCTACGTTTTCTAGTTGTCAAATGTCCCACAGAAACGTAAACTTTTCTTGACAAGTTGCTGCCTCAACATATGGTCTGCTTTGATCGCAACAGCTTTGGTAAAACAAACGTTTTAGTGCTCACACAACTTGTACTGTGTGTGTCAAATCTCCATCCTAATCCAGTTCATTGTCCGGAAACCTGACTTTATTTGTTGGCACAAAATAGAATTCACCAGAGAATTATTCGTTTTTACTGAAGAAGAACTTCATACACAATGGCAGCTCGAATTTTTGGTTGACTGTGAAGTCACTTGCAAGGGAATGAGCAAATCACACGACATGAGCATAGCAACTGCTATACGACCAAGCAAGCCGCACCTCTGAAGCACGGAAATAGCAGACTTTGTTGCCTTCATTTCGAGCAACTAACAACGTCTGGTGGCCAGAACCTAACCAGTCGACTGAGTTAATTCGAAGCAGTGCTGAGTACTGTCACCCACTAATCTAGCAGAAGTTTAGAGAATGAACAACTTCACAAGACGAGTGAAACGTCCATGTGAGAGGTTGTCACCCGAGGCAAGTGACCATGTGATGTGAATTCCCTGATTGAAGGATCGCTGACGTTATACTCTCTCCAACAGTGTGAGGCAATCACGGTACTGATCAGCCACTCCTAGCCGGAACGTCCCAAGTACTCTACTCCCTGGAGTCTCGTGAGACGAGCATTGTTAACGATTTCCAATAAATTCGAAAGAGTTGTGCAGTGATTCTCAGCCTTTCGTCATGGATTGGATAAACTTGCAGGACGAAACCTCAAATGAAAATTAAGCGTAAGTCCTCCTCTTACGGATGACCTGCTGAAAACAATGGAAGGATTTCTATGGTACTGCCATTCTTTTACAGGCTATGTGTGTGCAACAAAATCAGAGAAATCACTACCACTGGTCGACTGTCTCCGAGGCCCTTAGATTTCCGAAATGTCCCGGCAGGAACACGTGACCGCAGGTTACAGCACTGAGGAATACAAGATAGGGTATCGTCTAAAGAGAGTCTTCCCTTACAAAGTTTCTCAGTACTCAGTCATTTATTTTGCCACCAGACAAGTCACGTGGATGCATAGTCCTCTATGTTACAAGTTTTTCTTTATCACAGATCGTGAGTTTCACCCCGGAAGTGCGTTCTAAGCAGTACCAATTTGTATTTACTCCCCCGGATGCCGTTCCATTCGGGTTTTTGAACTCGGAGGAAAATACTATTCCCTCGATTAAACAGCCCTATGCCGTCAAGTTGCTAAACTAAATGGATAGGGCGCCATACATTCGAGTTCGAACCCGGCAGCTGCCTAATTCTGGACGGTAGTCCCGTGGTCTGAAGTTCAAAGATGGCCACGTAACCTAGCTACACCACACTACTACGTTCGAACTGTCTGGTGAGGCAAAGCTTTTCGGGAATGTCTCACATCTATTCCATAAAACCAGATGATTTTTCCAAAATATGGACCATGAAAATCATTTAAACTAGCGACTTTGGAGTCATGTGAATGATCTAATGGTAACCATGTCACTGTTCTCTGTGTTGGTTTGCATTTAATTGAAGACTCTGAATTTCCCTAATCCATTTGGTTATAGCCGCCAAGAAAGTCGATGAACTAGACTGCCTGTATTGTGACTGCATGCACCTTGACTGCACGTGCACATAAACGGCAGAAGCAGACGAATGTTGCCCGTGTGGAACCAGGACGAACGGACCAATCAGAAAGCAGAACGGAATTCCACTACGATTGGTAGATGTGGTCAATGGACGTGAGCAGGGCGAACAAGGCTGATCAGGCAATGGTGTGGACGATCGAATGAAAAAAAACCACCTCTGCATATTTGGCTAAAACGTCGGCATGACGTATATCGTGAGATATTCGTATTTCGGATGGTCTGGCGAACCGCAGTGATGAAATCCGGAACCCAAATGCGCAGCTGGGCGACAACCTTTGAAATGCTCAAGGAAAAATTCTACGTAGTTTTGACGTCGAACAAACGAGTAAACGTTCATTAAAGGGGACAACCATAGCAACCTGGCCCATTTCTTCATCTCAAAAGCTCGCGCAATAATTGGTATGTTAGTTTCTTCTCGATTCCACCGACGGGTACTCTACCGAATTAAGATCTTGAGAAACATCCTGCAAATTCGGTCATTCGGATGCTGTAATGGTTGAATGAATGCAGTGGTCTGCAGTTGTTTGATCAGTGATCTTCTACCGTTAGCAAGGTGAGCTCAGTTCTTCTCAACTTTGACAGTGATGATTACCGTTAGCATGGTGAACTCAGTTCTTCTCAACTTTGACAGTGATGAGCACAGTATTCGGTTTCCTCCTGTGATCAGCCTCAGTTACGTCCATCGTGGTCAATGAAGAAGGCTTCTTCGGTAAAAAACACACACCCAGTTTTGTTTTGTCCTAATACACTACTCATAAGGTTGCTGAAAATTCTTGGACAGTTCACGATCGGTTTCGCCCTTGTTGGGAACCTTTAGGTAGGCGCAGTCCCCGTCAACCTTAAGTTCCACTTGAAACCAAATTGCACTAATTGAAATTGAACCAAATTGCGCGATATCTCAAATATCGTACAAACTGAAACATGAGAGTGCCCGGTGCAGCACATTCAGTTGCTTAGAGACACCATAAGCGAGAGGTCTAGCTGGGTTCCAGGTGAGTCTCTCACAAAACCAAATTTGTTTGCAAGTGAGTATATTTCGGTATGTTCCGTCCCGTTTCTGCACGCGTTTCTCACAACAATCCCTGGTAAACACGGAAGACTAGTCAGTCTAGATATCGTTCATTTAAATAGCTTGCGTTTTTGTTTGTAAAAATATATCTATACGGTAGGCGGAACATTTTTCAGTTGCAAATTAGGTCACTGTTGACGGGAGACTCAATCGAATCGCTCATTTATGGTGTTGGTAGTGTCACATATCAAGAAAGTATCAGGACAGGTTCTGAAAGCCAATTGAAGAAACCCGTGTGAAGTTCGAACCCGGGTATTCGAAATCATAGTTTACAATTGAACCAGTTGAACACGTTTGAGCAAGTGTAGATAGTAGTTTTTGCCGTGTAATATTTATAAGCCGGCCTTCTTTGAGTGGGATCATCGGTAATACGATAGGTTTTTCGATTCTTGTTTAAGTTTGCATGTGGCAAGGCAAACCCGGTTAACCACTGACTGATAAAGTTCGGGTTAAAAGCTGTCACATTTGATGGATTCGATTCTCAGCGTGAATCATTCTGATTCTGTCAAACAAGATTTTGGCCGAACCCTAGTTGTATCAGATTGGAAAGAAACTTGTCAGTTAGCCCTAAAAATATTGGTTGTATGGAAGTACGACGTCGTAGCAGTGGACAGGACTGTTGGAAATGCCATCCTCTGCAGGAGATGTCTTTGTGGTGTGTAGGAAAAGTGAGCTGGACTTTGTAAAAAAAATCTACCGCATGTTGATAAATGGACTGGAGTCAAGCCAAATCAATCCTGCGATCAGAATGTATGTCAGGGAAACGTACGAAACCACCACCGCCTATTGCAATCCAGTGCCTTTCCCCCGGAATTTAGGAGTTGATAGGCAGATAGGAGGTAGTCTGATGGTTTCATGTCAGTATGGTCGTTCACTGAGACTGCGTAGATTATCGATTACTGGATGACTGATGACCGTGAACGGTTACCTAGTCTCGTTTCCAGATGCGATCAGTACACGTATGTCAAGCTGCAATTCGCTGCATTGAAAGCGTAATTCACAGTAAATCTGTCCAAATGATACTAACGCTCAGTGACTTTCCAGTCTGTTTTCCTGAAGAAACCTATAGTGGATCAGGTAACCTGGTAAACCTCGTACAAAAACAGATCGATGGGCAATATCGAGTTGCCCATTTCAAAAGGCAGTTCCAGGGCTATTTACGCTAGTCACACAGTGGCCCTCGATCAGTTCAGCCATCTACGATTTCATGTTTGCGACATTCTAAACATCTTCTACAGAACTGCTGATTCATCAGCAGCAATTAGATACAGTATCTAGACTGAAAAACGGTGGTTTTAAGCACGAATAATTGCTCGTAAGGTTGCTGAAGTGTTATGCGGAATTCCACACAGATCCTGCTTTACCGCTCGCAGTCGGGTGCTGTTAGGGCCGAAAGGCCTATCCCACGCAAGATTGGCCAGAAATTCGGGACGCTTGCCGGTCCGGCATCAAGCCCACATCTGATTGGTCGAAAGTCTGGACCCAACAGCCAATCATGACCCAGTACTGGCCGAATGCCGGTTGCCAATGTTGCATCCAGAACGCGTCAGAGCTGTATCTGAAAACTCATACTCAAATGCCTTTCGTGTAGGTTGGAAGCAGGGGCATTTGAGAGGATAAATATCTAACTCTGGAATCAATGCAGAGCATGGTTGAAGACATACCGACCTGGGTACATCAGTGTGAGGGGTGCTGCTCGATGGTCTCCATTTGAGTATACAAAACAGGTGGGAAACTGCCCGGCCATCCTAGTTTGCATTTCAATGGAACGGCTAACAAGTAAGCATTGTTCATAACGGCCATGTGTATTTGTTGGGGTACATAGTCACAACGTCAAAATGACCTGAACTTTTGGGTCAGCTTTTGGAAACCAGCTGAATCTCTCGTTTTGACGATTTCCAAAACCAAATTGGCATGCAGACGAGTGTATAAGTGAATAAACTTGATCACCTGCATTCCTAATGACTGAATCAATAGTGATCACGTGGCTGTATTACAAACACGAGATTGTCTCAGCCCCGCCTGTTACTGTTCGCCTTCCTTTCAGTGGCACCATCCGGTTTAGTAAACGGATAAAGGTGTCAGTACAAGAAACTTCGTTAAGTCGCTGGCGATATCCTCAAACTAATGTTAAACAAATCTTACTATGAAATAAAGAGCCGAAATCAATATTTATTAACTGACCACAAGTATTGAGCTCGGTGGTTATCACCAATGAATTCGGTCGGCATTAACCTCAATTGTGGCGCACAAGTGTCATCAGTGTCTGAAAATCCTGGCGTTCACAGGAGACTGCCATGACCTCAGCCAGTTCTGTCTATTTTTCACACGATGGTTACCTTCAGAATCGTTGAATACGTTTTAGACAGCGAGACTGTTGCCTGTTGACTTGTGATATGTCTGCTTGTTTTGCTCATGTCATAGTCCCTCGTTCGTTTCAGTGACTGCCCGCCTCAGTCTGCCTATGAATCCTCAGGACTTCCACACACTCAGTGGTATCGTTTCCTAGACTATGGGCCACTTTAACGAGGTTTATGTGTGACAGACATTTCGTCTTTTCGGATGAAAAGGCAAGGCTTCATGCGTTGTGTCGAGGACGGTGGCTCGGATGTGGAATGCACCAGTGCGGATGGAGAAAAGCTATGACGAGGTTTGAGGAGGCAGTTCTTTTTGTGGAAGTCGCCAGTAAATGTGGTTATTGTTATACGAAGGAATACTACAACGTCACATACCTACAGCAAGTAAGATGTCTCAGTAAATGGTCCCCAAACAGTTCTACCGAAGTTGACGGAGAGTGTACACTTGCTAGTTTGTCACATGGACGAAGCTGTTTTCTGGTGTGTCGCCAACCTTACTGCACTGTTGAGTGCTACCATTCGTGTGCACCGACCACCTTCATCCTTCTTGGTTCATTAACGCTAACGATACAATCGGATGCTCTTATGTGTTACAACGCGCCGCGTTTTGTCGTGCTGTCTTTCAAGGTCGTTAAATCCGGATGGTTCATAATGGCAGTCTGTTGCTTCTACGGTAACCAATGGCTCAGTACCGGTCGTGCTCATGTAGAACAAACCTATCCGGTGATTTGACGGTTCTCCTTTAGATAACTACCTTTTGAGACTGTTCAAGCTTCAAGTTACTAATTGCTTAAAATTTCGACCCTAAACCAATCAACATCAACAATCTTGCAAAGCCATCTGAGTTTTCCGTCAATCTGTAATCTTTCCACCCAACAGTGAAGCTCAAAGCCTCCTGATATAAGATCTGGAATATTCCAAGCCAAATTTCCTGGTATCTGAAAGGGTTGGCTTAACTCTGCTTTCAACCCCTAATATCACAAACAGTGTGTACAACCTCAGTTACATCATCACACACCCGTAGCATTCGTTAGACACGTGACTTTAGTTTGTTCAACTGCCTCCGACAAGCATTCCTCGTGTCTTGGTCTGTTTTCATGAGTTCGCTTCATTTTTTATTGTAAAGTCACTTTAGCTGCCCTATTCACCTATTTTACCTGGGCAGCACTACGAAAAAACAACGGACCACAAATCGCTTCCACCCAAGGTGTTTCCTGGACGGAGGGCGTGTTGTCCCTTTCGTATTAGAGTAAATACAATTCATCCGGACATTTTGGAGCTTAAATTTCGCCTTGGAGCTCCAACATAAAGTGTAAACGAAGTCGGTAGTTTGTATGGATCCTGACAAGATTAGTTCGGTTGTTTTCCCACCGGAAACACTGGTAATTAGCTTCAAACAGCCTGTATAAATAGAGTCTACTGTTTTAAAAAAACTCGGAAGAATGATAGACGGTTGTCAGTTTGAGGTCAGACAATTTGACGTCATTTGTTGATCCCGTGGGCTGGTTTAACTGCGAATTCACACGCTATTCGCCACCGCTCTCCTAAGGTCGAAAAGGTGAGGAAAAAGCAAATCAATCTGTTCATGTATCATGAACCGATTTGGAATATCCGAGAATTTACAGAAGAAGCACTCGAGCAAGCCAAATAAACCATCAGTGTTCCATGAAACGAGTAACACATGACGAAGATTTGGGCAAAGTTGGGTTGTCTGACGTTTTTCAGAAGACTCAGTTTAGCTTCGTTTTCCCACTCCACCCAAACAAACAGTACCTCGAAACAGCAGACACTGAGGGATCTCTGAAGAGTAAAGAGAGTAGACTACTAAAACTAGTAGACTCATTTGCAAATCAATTTGGTTTTCATGGGAGACTCAAGTGAATCTCATTTATGACATCCTTCAACTGAACGTGCCAGAGAAGACCGGCTCATATCTCAGTTGGTACGATATTCGAGGATCACAGTCTTTTTCATAAAAAGTGACTACTCACAAGGTTTGCTGGCTGACTGACAGCCCTTCGTTTATAATGTCCTTCAACTGAATGTGCTGCACACAGGCCGCCTCATGTTTCAGTTGGTACGCTATTCGAGATATCGCAGTAGAGTTTCATAAAGGAAACTACTCACAAGGTCGAAGAGTTTTCAGCAACCTTGTGAGTAGTTTCCTTTATGAGTAGGCTACTGTTCACACCTTGACGAAAAAGCAGTTTGAAGCAGATTTGTTCGTTCCAATCCAGAGATGCATGCTTGGGGATCTTTAAAAATGTCAGGATGAGATGCCTTGGTTCCCAGTCATAAAAAATAGTCTTGTAGACCTATGAAAATCGATCGGTCACGTGGAGAATTCATGGTAGTGATCTTCATCAGTGAGTGTCTTCGAATGTAGGCCATCGCATAGTGAAGGCCAGTAACCTCGTTACGGTATTCATTATCTTTTTATGCAGAGTAAGGGCTTACTCAGAGTGAATCAGGACTGAAATTCCCATCCGATCTTTACCACAGCGCAACCCCGACGGTTATTTTGGCTGTTTAAAGTTTTAAGGCTTTCCCCGTGGAATGTCTCCGACTCTCATAATAAAATGGGAAGGATTTGACCTTCAACTATGACCTTCATTACTTCCCAATCTATTTTACCATTGTCCCGTCACATTGAATTTTAGGGCGGCGATAGGCCACCGCCAACCCCCACGCTAGTCCTGCCATATTTGACTCAGACTTCGGGGTGTACTGTTCAGGTCTGCACGGTGGGTTACCTGAGAAAGTAAAGCCCTGTATCTGAAAACTCATACTCAAATGCCTTTCGTGTAGGTTGGAAGCAGGGGCATTTGAGAGGATAAATATCTAACTCTGGAATCAATTCAGAGCATGGTTGAAGGCATACCGATCTGGGTACATCAGTGTGAGGGTGCTGCTCGATGGTCTCCATTTGAGTATACAAAACAGGTGGGAAACTGCCCGGCCATCCTAGTTTGCATTTCAATGGAACGGCCAACAAGTAAGCATTGTTCATAACGGCCATGTGTATTTGTTGGGGTACATGGTCACAACGTCAAAATGACCTGAACTTTTGGGTCGATAGTTTAAGTCACACACAGTGTGTGCCAACAGGCTTGTTCCTCAAGGTGTGCCTACCGCATCAGCATGCAAAATTACGGCCGGAACGGTGGTAGTGAATGGACTTGCTCGTGTTCACTGAGCTTTCCAACACACAGGTGGGCTCAGCTGGTAAACGTGCTCATCCGACGGGCAGTCGAAAGTTCCCCTGGATCGGCACGTGCCATCGCACTGGCCTGGAGCTCAACGAGCCTGATTGGGTCTTCTATGGCGCCCTAAATTAGTGGTTCATATAGCTTGGCAGTTGTATAAGGCGTCATTGCGGTTGTCAACTTTTGTGACGCCGTCATCTTTGGCGTCAAAACCGAATTTCTCTGGAACTAAAGGCCCGTTTAATCAAGGCAACTGTGAGAACTGTCGTACTGTGACCTGGTCCCCCAGATCGGGGACCTCAAACGTTTTTAAACCCTCGATCACCGGTGTCTTCTGGCATAGCACGCGTTAATTGGCTGCAATGAGTCCGCATCGAGCTGGTGCGTAAGCGGGTTCTTGGTAATGAATCCGATTCCTTAGCACAGCGCTACGTATTCCTACCCAAGAAAGTGTTGTTTCCGTTTCAGACGATTGCATGGCAAGGTGAAATGAAAGCGGCTACTGTCAAACCGAGTGCCATGGGATCTTCGGTGCTTCCTGGATGTGTCCAACGTGATCCTGCTTGTAGGTGCTTGGAAACCCCGTCAGGACATGGCACGCGAGATATCCCTGAGGCACGAATCCTCTTGTTTCCTAGCCGGGTTGCCTAGCTAAAGTTCACATGTCGTTGATCGTTTTCCTAACGACACAACGCTTCATCTCGCTGGATCATTACCCTTCCCTTTTTGCATTCTTGCCCAAGACGTTCGCCTTCAAAGTTGTATGATGGTCAAGCACCAGTATGTATTACTGGTATATTGCTATCGATGATTACGGTCATGATGATGATCTAATCGATGGATCGTTTGCACAGGTCCTTCCTTCCGAAATCCAACGAACCATCAGGATAATCTGAGGTAACGACTCCGTCTAAAATTTTGATGGTGAAAACGTGGTGGTGATCGTACTGGGAAAAACACACTGACGGCCAAAGCTACTCCGATCGGAACTTGTGATTGTGTTTCACTCGGGCCGTTAGTTTTGCGCACAGATGCTCTCAGTTGATCCGGGTTTCTGAATGCTGAGCGAATCGCCCGTGGTTCGGTTGATGTGGGAGCAGGGGCAAGGTTGGTGGATAAAATACTCCCCCCAAACAGCTGATAAAATCAATATGAAGCCAGAGGTAGACTCGCAAACCACGCGGGACAAAAAGCCCGACAGCCAACAGAAATCATGCCTGAAATGCAAAATAAGCCCTTGGCTGCAACGTGACCTGCGCAAATGCATTATGGGCTTACGAGTGTGCCAAAACTCGCACGTGAAGAGCAAATATCACGCCTGTCAACATGGCGAATCCTGGTAACAAATTTCTTCCCAATCAAAACGAAGGTTTTTCAGAGTCTGAATGAAGAATATTTGAAAAAAAACAGTGGAAAAGTTCTGTTTTGCCTCTGTGGACAGACTGGACATCTGTCTTGTGCTGTCCACAGATATGGACATTTTCATCCCATTTGGACTGCGTCCAATTTGTAAATTTGGACCCGAAAGTGACAAAATTCAGGCACTATCGATCCGTTCATAAATGGAACGTACTGGTTTGCCACGATTTGTGCAAACTGGTTTATACGGCCACGTTTTCCGGGAAAAACCTTCTCAGGGGAGGGTTCAGTAACACCGGAAAAGTGCATAATATACTAATAATATACTGTGATATAATTTATTGTATACATATTATATATATTATGTATAATACATAATATTAAGTAATACAATATAATAATATATAATAATAATATATAATAATAATACAATAATAATACAATATAATATAATAATAATAATATAATAATTCTTATTATAATAATGATATAATATATATAATACATAACATAGTATAATATAATATGTATAATACAATATGATATATAATGATAAATCGTTATTTCAAAAACGAAACAATGGATCTATCGAGCGAAGTCTGGAAAACCATCGTTAGCTTCGTTTGATTGGTTGTCATGGTCCGTTAGGATGGTAACCACAAGGTCCCTGTGTGTCCTCTCCGGATTGGTTTTTCTCTGCGACTACTTTAGAGGGAAAGCACACTTGAAAAAACAACTCAAAGATATCAAAGAACTGTAAAGATTCTATCTCAAAGGAATAGTCCTGCATTCTGAGATAAACTCTTGTGAGGGTACAGGAAACCTGGATGGATACTCTTAGTTGCATCCTCATTTGGCTTTGGTGGGAGACTTACCAGAATCCCATCTAAATCTCGCTTTTTATGATGGATCGCCTCAACCTAATGTGCTGCACCAGGCCGCCTTATGCTCCAGTCTGTACAACATCCGAGATATCGCAATACGTTGCTGCCTTGGCGTAACATACTACTCATAAGATCGATGAAGAAGGTTCTGCGACTACCAGAATAGTTCTGCGACCCACTTGACAAGGGAAGTGGCGAGATGCGGGCGTGAGTGCTGACACACATAGACAACATTCTATCTTCAGCGGAGATTCTGTCGTGTAAGTGAAGCCGAGCGATGCTGAGAATCCCAGAAGCTCTATTTTCGGTTTCTCGCGCTGATCGTCAATCTGTCCGCTAGCATCTACAAGACTATCACTTTAAATAAGACAGCAAGTAGACAGGCTGCCAGACGTCAGTTTGTTCAGTTCGGTAGCACTCTAAATTTGTATGCAAGGGGGCAGTATCAATGGTTAGCCAGTCGCCGTCATGCCGAGCTTTGTGGAAAAACGTGGGGTGAGGTCGACCACTAATTTTTGCGCCTGCTGTTTGGGCAGCTGTGTTCCATTAGGCAGCTCCGAGTTGTATCGCTCATTTGAAAACCACGTGACCTGCTTCACACACATGCAGCGAAATCGATACTCCCAACTATCACTTACCAAGCGTGAAATGTGTTCTGCCAACTGCATGGCTCGTAGAAACCTTATCCGAAAATTCTCAGATCTCATATGTTGTCCATTCAGTCAGCGCGTTCATCACTACAAATACAACCGTCACATGTGATCGACCGGCTAGGTAAAATTAAACAAAATCAGGGTCAGAAAACATCAGAACAATGGTAAAATATACCGGAACGTCAGTCAACAATGTTCAATGTTCAGTCAACGATACACAGACGTAGCAAGAACTGTACTAAACACACAGAGGCACTGATTGGTCGGTCGTTTTGTTCGCTGATGCTGTCCGTGAACCCGAATTGCGTCACCCAATGTGCGCTGCGCGAAAGTTTGCTGACAACCAATTTCAACTCCCAACGTATTGGAAGAGGACTCAACCTGATTCAGGTAATAACTGACTCGGATGCTTTCGTGTTTTATTACCTGCCAAGTGTTTGCTAAATCCCCCCCCTCGGCATATGGCTAGACAACACCGGAAAACGCATAAATTCGCGAAATTCTGCAAGTTTTTTCCACCTATGGAAACTCCATTTCGTAATATAGGCTAACTTTTGTGTGTGAGAGGTAGAAGTTTATTAGATATTCCTGATTTGTCTTCTTATGGTTTGTCAATGTAGAAACTTTGGCCAGGCATGTAGATTCTCTGGGTAAAACTACAGCAAATGGCAGGTGTGAGGTTCAGTTGAGATAGATGCCGAGGAGAAGACACCAGACCAGGAGAAAAACGAATGTTTCGGATCATAAATCGGTCTGAAATCCTTCGAAAGATCATTATTCAGCATTTGTCTCCATCTATAGTGGGATACTCAACCTCCTTACTGTTCTTGGATAAACCACCAAGTGAAGGTTAATCGACTTCCCAAAGGCTAACACACTACCTGAATGAAAGTTTATGATCCTTTAATTTCGACGGGGAAAAACAGGGTACTTTTCCAGTATTGCTGTTGCTCGGGACTTATGGCCTTCAGCAAGATGCTTTCTGCTGGGTAGCACCGAATACGTTCTTGCTGTCATCTGGATAGGACTCTAATGATGTGGCTTAACGTGGCTCCTCGGGGACTACGTGCTTTCCACATTACCTTGCGTCCAGGTTGAAATCAATGTCCCCTAGTTACATAGGAGCGTAACCTACAGCTGAATCGAAAACCGCCCATCGCAAGTTGATGGTTGTGTGGCCCAATGTTCGTTGCGTGATCACCACTCGTGTGCGCAACGTGTACCGATTGAGAATCATCATAGCCGTCGCTATGCCGGCCTCAATTCTGAAATGCCAACAAGCTCGAGTCACCCCGAGCAAAATAACTCTATCTAGTAGAACCGCTACCGAGAAAACCGGCGTCTTATCGTTCCTGGCAGGTCAGGAGTAAGTAAGTCGCATACGAGGTAGTTGTTGAAGGACAGTGCTGTTGCTGACATTCGGCCAAGGTATAAAAGGTATAAAACGTAGATTCAGCTGGGATTCAGCGGAGTCTCCCGTTAAAACCAAAGTCGCTTGTAAAGGAATGCACTTCGCGGGTTGTCGCCAGTTGAAAATCTAGCAGGCCACAAGGTGGACTGACGAAAACTAGGGGACTGCATCTACCTGATAGGTCTCCTGAAGGACTATCGAAGGGTCCCCGGGGGAACTTATGACTATTTTGCCCCTATAAAAGTAGCTGTCCCGTCAAAAATTCGCAGGGCTTCTGCGCGAATGTAAGAGGAACTCACTTCAACATTGAACATAGGCAATGTAATTAATACTTTTATGAACGTAATGCACTACTCACAAGGTTGCTGAAAACCCGTCGATAGCCCACGACCGGTTTCGCCCAGATAGGCTCAGTCCCCGAGTTTCCACCGTCAACCTTATGTTCTGCTTGAACCCAAACCGGACGAAGTTCGATTCAGAACATCAAGTCAACCTTATGTTCTAATTGAACCCAAACCGGACGAAATTCGATTCAGAACATCAGAAATGACGGATTCAGCTGGTGAGTCTCCCGTCAAGACGAAATTGGTATGCAGATGAGTGTATGAAGACCAACGGTAGTAACAGTAAATAGCAATAACTCTGAACACGATTCGTGTATTAGTAATGTTGTATTCCCGTCCTATCCAACTCGTGCATAAGTTCAAGACTTACAAAAACAAGGCTTCACAAACGTTGTTGTTGAGGGAACGCGCCCAACTGGTTTGTTGAGTAACTAGTTGATCAGTAAAGCCGGTTCTTCAAAGGCATACGGTATTTACCAATACACGTGGAAAATTCAGTCTGAACGTTATTCAACAATACTCGATTATCTATTTCTGTAATCACAACAATCGACAATCTCTCACAATCCTCCAAACTGAGCGCGTCTTGGAGACTACCGTGAAATTACCGGGCTTATTGGGTCCCATGAAAGAGAGCAGAATTTTCAACCTTACTGAGCAGTCATCGGAGTGCACTCATAGGATAGCAAATACCAACAGTCCAGTTCATTTTGTGAGCATTTTTCACTCCCGTTTTACAATGAAGACGGTTCTTCAGCCAACCAACCTGGCTTAATGCCTGCTGGTTCGTTCACTCTGCCCATCGAACTGTTCTTTGTGCACGAGGCTAGGAATGAAACATACAGACATTCCTCCTTAATTTCAGACATATTCGACCAATTTTTACTGGTTTCCAGTTTAGTATGGTCGCAGATTTTTACGCACGCAGGTGTCTGGACCGCGGATAAAAACACCATCCCCTGATACAGCCCTGTACGTTATCCATGCGGTCCTAGGAATGACTCATTCGGCAATGTTGTGGCATATGGGTAGCTCGGGTGCGCTGATTGACTGTTGGTCTGTTCGCCGAGCTTGGCAGTTGGATTGCAAACGTTTCATCACCAATCGAGGTGACATCGTCAGTGACACTCTCCGTGACCCATTCTCCGTAACATTGAGTGTCACTCTACTGGCACACTAGGTGATTCCGTCTTCTAGTATTCAAGGTCAGATTGGTAGGATTGACTAACTATGTCGTAGGTGCTACCGCGGTAGAAGGTTCCGCGTTTGTTGGATGAAAGTATCGTGATCTGACGCGCGTTCGTTGAGAAGTCGCACCACTAGTTTTTAAAGAATCAAGGTCACTCATCGAAATGCCAGCTGTGAAATCCTCTCTATTACTGGGGACTAAACGGACCTATTTCCAAACAGTTTTGTCTCCTATTCTGTATGAATACTACTCAGAGCTATGAACAAGTCTACAGTTAAAGAGCAGTTTTAGTAAATGATGCATAGACTGGAGTTCAGATGCAGTTAATTTGCCGGGGCGGGCCAACAGTCCCTCAATCAGTTTCGTCAATATACGCCGAAGGTACGGAAATTTAAGTTTCCAAAACGAACAAAGTTCAAAAACCTAAGGGATCAGTTTTCAGCGACCTTATCAATGGTGTTCCATGTCAACTATCTGAGGGAGGTCTTGGGACCAACTTCAAAAGTAACCTTCAGTGCAGATGTGTACGGACTTGACTATTTGCACCACTATCGTTGTTGTTTGCTTGTTTACTCAAGTATATATGAAATAATACATGGATCGATAATACATGGAATCGACAATTAGAAGCAACAGTTGATTTTGACAAACAAAACTGTGCATAAACTACAAACTGATTAATCTTGGCAATTGTTTTTCAGCACTTGTTGACAACATATGAATGTTAAAAGAGGCACAACATTGTTTTTATTTCTGAAGGACTGAGACGTGAGTACTGTTACATTGAGTGTATATTCGCTTTGGATTTTTAAGAAGCACCTGTGGTGTACTGCATCAGCAAGAAAACACTGGGCTCCTTGGAAAGACTATGACCCTCTGATGAACGCAAGGAACACATTTCGAAGAAATATATAGACTAGCATGAGAGAGAGAGAGTAGAGTTGAGTTGCCATCAGCTTGAAACGTACGAAACCATTCTATTAGGAGTTCCCCTACTCGCGTCTTGTGACTCGTATCAGTTATACCAGTTTATTGCAACGGTGTGCAACTTGCTAAATACTGCTAAATCATGCTGATGTCGGCATGTTGATCGGCGGTAGCGGCGTAAGTCTTTGTTGGCCTTGATATCATTTGCCACGCATAGCACACGATTATGCCTACAATCTACCTGACAATCAACCGTGACAAAAGATGGCAGTGCTAATCAGTACCCAGTTCCAAACGAAGTAAGTTCCAGGGAAGAAAGGAACCATATCGTTAATCCGAAAACTTCAACTGGAAATGCGTGAAAACTGAGCAGTGTGATTTGCACTTTTTTGCCTCTTCTCGATAAAGTGATCAGCAAACGGTTGAAACGCTGGAAAACTGCGTAGCAGTTTGCTTTCAAAATATCTATCAAATTATGGAAGGATTTGCACTGACCACTGATAGTTTCAACGAAGCTCACTGTCGGCTTACTACAAGATCAATTATTTTTTATGGTCCATTTGGAGTCGTGTCTCAAAGTGCCATCAGTACTTTGCTGTCTGGGCCACGTGATATTCCAGCCGGACAACTTCTGGGCTTTCGTTTTCAGTGCATCGATCGATAAGTGCTGAACAGACAGAACACGTAAACCACTGCACTAGCTAATCTGCATCAGACATTGCGAAGCAAATCAATCGTTCAAGCAACGCTGAAAACGTGGGCAGTACTTATGAACGACTTACTAAGCTGTAAAATTAGTAGAAGTGAGCGAAACAAGAAATCGTTAAGGCACAAATCAATCATGACTACATCGAACTGCACAAGAGACCGAAGCTGTCGGATAAATGAGGTGCAAACTTCCTGCTTGCAGGGAAAGGAGTAACTTGTCGATAGACTCAATCTTACGACTTGAGTTCAGTCAACCTGTACAAACGCACAGGTTGCACCACCTGTTGATCCGAAAGTTAAGTGTCAAGCATATACCTAGGTCGAAGTTTAGTATCTGAGACAGCAAAATGGCGTTGGATGAGGCGAATTGTGCCATGTGGAGTGGAATCTCTGTGTGTACCCAGTACACTGGAGACTAGATGTCGTTCAGTGACAGTCCTACCATATCGAATCGCACTATTGGAGGTAAACTTTACCTCAACATTACGATCGGTTAATATCCAGCATAGGCCAACTGCTGTCACTGTGAATACTGCCAGGAGTTCGTTCGTCAAGGTACAGGGAAAGCGGGCCACGTAGCACCACGATCGTGCTACGAGATGTCCAGACATCCTCAGAACGAAACGAGCCAGTCTGAAGCGTCCCATGTGGCCGCCACACAGATCGATGAGAAAAGCAACCAATCGCGTGAAGCGAACACGATGATCCGTCAGGGCAACCTGTCCAATCACGAACAGATGTGACTGATTGGTCGATGGACAAATCAACTCAAGGCACGCACGATGTGAGTAGCAGAGACTGGGAAAATACAGCAGGCCATTGTTTATGTGGGGTCCCTCCTAACGATACTGCATTGCCCAGCAGAAATACCACCTTTTTATGGAGGAGCGAGTTTAGAAAAAATTCTACCACACTGTAGATTCAGACCTGCCGATTCGGTCACTAGCTTGTGAAAGTCTCTTCGGAACTCTATCTGGGAACGACAGTATTGAGCATCCAAACTAGGAGCGTTTCAAACCACTAGTTGGGTCAGATGTATAAATCTAGTTCTCTCGGCTGTTTAGGGCTTCGGCTTGCTAAAGTTCGGGCAACACACCATCCCACACTCTGTCATGAAGCGACCCCGAATGGGCAGCATAGTTGATTTTCCAGTTTCCGACCTGTGGCCAATAGAATCCGTGTTTCACAGAGCAAGAAATATCCGCACTCCTGATGAGCCACGTGATAGTTTTTTTACCACATGAAGCCTATCTGGATCCACTGCCTGCCAAAACAAAGGGAGACTACTACCAACAAGCAGGATTTTTCCCTAAGCTTACTTCTCGAACATGAGTCAAAACTGATATTCTTCCCCACCTAGACCACATTCTTCGAGCGGCATAATCAGAAATGACTCATTTCACTGTAGCCCTTGCCTTTCCACCCAATAGATCTGGGAAATGAAATCTTTCTAGCGCGTGTGTCATCTGTCAGGTAGATGACATCTACATGGACAAATCATATCAGGGATTGCATCAGGTAATAGCTGAGCACGTTGTTCTGCCTGCAGTTCCGTTACGCAGCTGCACACCCTCTGGGGCTTGTATTTGCGAAGCAACACTGATTAAATTGAGGAAACCAGCATTATGTGCACAAAAGTTGTTAACTGGAAATAGCTCTGAATGCGACGCAGTGCGTCAGTATAAGTCAGCGGTGAAAATGTAACCTGTGAACGTAGACAGTGGAACAGGGAAGGTGATTCTTGCTTTGTGCACTGTTGATGTCTCGTCTGGCTAGCAACCCGAATCGGCCAGCCTTTTCAAGACGGAAACTACCTGGGCGCTAGTTTAGTCTACAACAAAGGTGAGATTGAAGGACTCTCACATCCACATGTTCCACAAACTTCAACAACACGACATACAGAATTTGTCAAGAAATCAACGGGTGATATTTACCACACATCGATCGAACCCTCAGCATAAACTCTTTCAGTGCCATGTTTGAGTTTGCACTGATCCCAGTGTCTTTGACCCCAGTGTACTCGTGGTAATCATCAGGAAAGATCATCCTAGGAAAAGAGGACATTCTGCCTATTCTGGAAGTTGTACGTGTAAAATTCACGTTTAAACAGTCACCCTCTTGTCCTGATGCATTTATTCTGGTAAGTACACACCAAAGGGGGGGGAGCACTGGACATGGGTTCTGCTCTTGTTAGAGATCACCAGCAATGCATATTATTTTTCAACTTCGGACGTCTGACACTACTCCACTAGCACACACCTGACACACGTGAATTCTCACGGCTGAACGGGTGGACGTGTGAACACTTGGTTTACCAGACGCCTCGTATGATGAACTGGTAACTGTCCTGGTTGTGTAGATCGATTGACCCGCCTGTCTAGAATTGGCTTCTCTTCCGGAGAATCTCATGCAGACCCGTAGTTGACTCTTCACCATCAGGACTGATTGGTCAATGGGTGATACGCACTCTCCCATGTGGTCATTTCAGATTCAGGATTTTCAAACTAGCCGACTTATCATCTCCTGTCGCCTTCACGAATGGGAAAAACTTGTTTTTTTTGCTGTCTGGATCGTTCGGTCGCGCCATTCAGAATGCAAGAAAAACGAACGGCTCGTTCTGTCCGGGTAGAACGTTGAGAATCTACTGGGACCAACATGTTTCTTGATTGAAAGGGGCCGAAATTGACGTGGACAATAATGTTTTTTTGCAGTCTTCATTTTCTTCTCCATCCCTTCTTTGTATTTTTGTGTCTCTTAGAGGAAATCTCCATGTACCGGCTGTGTGAGGATCTTATCGTATATCTGGGTTCTGGATCGGTCGCACACTCCAGCAGCACAGAGGTGGTGATATTTTCGAAGGTCTTTCTCAAGGACAGAAAATATATCCTAGCCAATTTCGGTGAGTTGATGAGCAGGTAGGGGCAAATTGCCATGCCCTTACCCGCCTACAAGCGCTATCAGGTGATATGCCCTGGTGATATATCTCAATGGCGATCGCGAGGTGAGTTGTGGCAGGTGATGGAAAGTGACCTGTATTCAGAGCGGGGTACGTCGGGTAACAAGAATCAATCTTGGGCGATGCCCCAATTCATCTAGAGCTGGCTTAGATAGCAACAGATGCCACCTCAAAGAAAAGAGGTATGTGACCTTCTCCGGTGGGTGGCTAACCTCTGTTCGTTAAGATCAGAGTATTCTGCGTCACGAATGGTGGTTAACGCCCTCGTGAACTCATCAGACAAATGGTCTTTCTTCAGCAAAGTCTTTCTAGTTAATCGATCTATTGAAAATATTGGATTTGGTTCCTGTCGAACTGAAATGTCAGTCAAAGTGATTCGTCCAAGAAGGGACCGTCTCATACATTCTTTGTGTGTGGTCTCATCTTTCCTCAACAACCACTGTATTTTCGTCCTCCAGTGCGATTCACAGTACAGCTCTGATTTTTATTCAGACCATACTTCTCGGAAGACTAGTAACTGTTTTACAGTGTGAAATGAGAGGACTTTCTAACAGCATGGCAAAGGATTTCCTTGAGACGAGTGACAGCCAACTGTGGTGGTCAACTGGATAAAACGACGGCTGATCAATTCGAAGGCCAAGACCTCTTCTAAGTCAACTGGTTTACGTCTTACAAGTGGCTCACCACTAGTCTGTAAGTCAAATTTTGGGAGACACTTTGCCTAAGCAGGTTTTCGCCCTGGTGACAAACAGAACGACAATCCGGAGGGGCTTGTCCTGCCACCGTTTTCAACCATGACAAATCTCCCGTATACTCAAGTTAATTTTAGGAGGCCGTCTCTCCAACTGGTTTCGCGACAGCCATGGTTATTCACCTGCTCACACTCCCGAGTTGCTATGGCATCCAGTCAGACTATCCGGAACAATTGTGATTGTAACCGTACAGACTGGAAACCCCCCAACTCTTTTATGTAACCAACATAAGAATGAATGTGTATGGGTGGGGAAGTGAAGGAGGAATCATCGCGAAAAATTTATTTGTCCACTTTCGCCTTCTGTTACAGTTGGTTACCATGGCAACCGGCCGTGCCGTTGCCATAGTCGACTATGGTTGTTTGATTGTGCCATTCTATTTCGAATCAGGCACACACTGCAACCATCGAAACCGTACAATGTAGAGGATTAGCGCGCTACCGCTAAGCCTCATTTTTGCGTCCCCAACCTGGTCATATTGACCACAATAAGGTGCGTTGCTCTGGCTACTGGTTGGTACAATCCGGTAGACTTTAAGCGTTACCGAACAGCTCTAAACCGACAGATTCATTTTTAACCATGAGGTCTTAACTGTGGGGTTATCAAATGATTCGACTTATACACTCATTTGTATACCAATTTGGTTTTGACGGGTGACTCACCTGGAATCAGCTGAATCTCTCGTTTATGATGTTCACACACAGCTGAACATGCTCCATCAGGCCGTCTCAGGTCTCAATTGGCACGATACTCGAGATATCGCAATACATTCTATAGACGTAAATAACTACTCATAAGGCTGTCGACCTTATGAGTAGTGTATTACGTCCATTGTGAAATGTTCCTGAATAAGTCGCCCCTAAACCGGCTGGAATCAACCTTATGTTGACTCAATTGCACAAAACCTTTAGAACAGTTATAGCGTGCAAAATCGCTCAGAGTATGACAGATTTTTTGTGACAAACTGGGACATTTAAGGCACCGTAGCGAAGGTGTTGAGGCTCACGATTCGGAACTTTGAATCACGCGTAGGTTCGACGATCCCTCACCGTAGCGAAGGTGTTGAGGCTCACGATACGGAACTTTGAATCATGCGTAGGTTCGACGATCCCGAATAACAAAAAGTGGAAACTTCAAACAAATTCAGAGCCGTCTGCTGGTCATCTGCGGAACGAACCAGTCTTCAAAACTCCGACCAAACGCGAAGGCATCTTGCTTTTAGGGAGGAGGATCACTCGACAACCTAAGTTTCGAACCTGGGAAACCAGAACCTCACTGGATAACAGAAATACGGGCAAGTCTGATGGAAGGACAACAGTCGTTGAAAAGGCACTCAAATGGTATGGTGTTCACGCTCGGCGTTGAGTGAGAAAAGACTGACAGAACGGTAAAAATCCTCTGAAGATGGACCAGACAGAAAATGGACTCCGGGCAGAGCTCCTAAAGAACAAGCGACTGGAACATGTAGATGGATTTTCAGTAGCCAGAAACATTCTTACAAAAGTCGTCGGTGAACCCATCTACATCAATCCAAGAATGATAACAATTCAGATTTGACGCATTTGCATCTACGGGGTTTCGTTTTAGAGACAAAAGGTGAGTTTTATAGTCAGTTGGTCACTACGCGTCAACAAGCACCGTTTCTATGAGATTGGATCAATGAACAGAACTGATCAGCGTCTTTTGTCTGGGTGTGCAACTCTGGGGTTGATCACGTGTCCCAAGCCCTGGAAAACCTCGGTAACCACATGGAATCACGGAAGTGGACAGTGGAAGTGGACACAGACATGTTATTGACTATGTCATTGATCATCAATACGGACTATTCTTTGCTACGTGTGAAGATTGGCAACACCTTCAAAAAAACTCCGCTCTCGTGGAGGCCGGATGTCCGAAAACTGAAAGTTTCGGCAAGTGGGACGAATTCCAGGGGGCTCTATTCAAGAAACTGGTAGAATCACTTCTATGGGGGTCAGCAGTAGACTGAAATGAAAATTCCTGTGCGTGGAGCTACACTGGAGATAGTTAGACGGAAGAACTCATTCCTTGGACGAGAATGACCGTGACTGCGTCCACGACTGAGCAAGGGAATGCAACTCTCTGTGGCCTACGGGTGCCAGAGAACAATTGGCAACCGCAAGATGCCGGCGTGTGGTGAAGAATGAATGGTGACTGAAACTCAGTGAGGAAATCCAATCATACACGGATCGCCGTCTTCATAAAGAGTTCTTTGAAGCTTCTTCAGGGCAAGCGGACTGGGCACGCGGAAGGACCTTGTGGCAGATCCAGAGGGAGGGAAGTGAATGCAAAAGCATGAATTTCGCAAAAGTAAAACGGGGAGGTCTGTGGAGACAGTGTTTTACTTGCTGAACTGTTCCGATTCAGTGGGCAAAGATTACAACATTTCCCATCTGTTTCGTTCATTTTAAGAAGCTGGGGAGGTTCATCAAGACCACGAGGATATCACCATTGTACCATTATTCAAAAGGAAATGAGGCAGACAGAAGGCAAACAGCTACCACGGAATCAGTCTGGCGAAATCGTAAACACTTCGGATAGAGTTGTTCCAGAACGAACGTTGCGGATTCCAATGTAACGGGACACCATTGATCTCATCTACTTCGGGAGACAAATACATGGGAAGTATCTCGAACGAAATCAACCCCTATGTGCCATGGTCATTGAATTCGAATAGGAATCGTGGTTTGGTGAACAGAAAACCATTTTAGGTTGCTTTTTGGAAGATCGGATGCACAAACAACTAGTCCATCTGGTCATTTCCGCCTGCGATGAGGACAACTATTCAAGTTTCTAGAATCAAGCATAGGTTGGAGATATCAGCATCCCCAAAAACCGTTTACCTGTTGAGTTATGGCCACAGTTATTTTCCAAAAGTTGGAATTTTGAGTTTTCGCGCCATTTCCGCCATGTTGCGCTTTTTTCCAAAAAGACCGTGCTTCTCTCCTATTGGCCAGTTGCACTTTGTGTGTGCTAACGTATTTATCGTTCTCCAAGGTCGTCCAGAATATATATATTGGACGTTGCTCCCGCTGTGCTTTGCCTCTGGTTAAAGCAGTGAAATCTCTCCTCCGAAGGTTTGGTCTTCTTTCCTCTGCGCTGGGAGTGGTTGGGCTCACGTCAGAGCTGGGGCTTCAAGCGCTCATTCTCAAGTAGTTTATAGTCGTTGATCGTACCCGCTCATTTCGTGACAACCTGAAGATTTCAAATCAGTCAAAGGTAGGGAACATGACTGCGTTTTGTCGCCAAACCGACACCACAGACATCTACGCGTGCCTGAATTTCGTGCAGCGCCTAAGCCATTGGCGCCAGTGTAAACTCGAAGGGATAAAATCGACGGATGGAACGAGTCAAAGACGTCTGAAAATGATGACATAACAATAGGCACCCGCAACTCTTACCTGTTCATCATCAAATTAGTGGCGTCAACCGTCATTTCTTGAAGTTTCAACATAACAAAAGATCTTCTCCGGTCTAGCACTCGGAAAATGCTATCGGGAGCCGTACTGTATCAAGGCTATCGAGGTCGATATAGCTCAATAGTTAAAGTGGAAACTTACTGACCGCCATGTCCGTGGTTCGAGCCAGACCTCTGTATCTAGACTTTTCCTGTCTAGGCTTGGACAACCTGGCAGTATCCCAGCCCTCGTGCTTTCTTCGGGTGGTATGGCAGCAAGGCATTGAAAAGGGTGTTATAGTTGACTGATTACTTTATATCGTTAATGTGGCAGTCGAGGCAGCAGGAGTTGTAGGTTGAGGATGACGAATAAAGCTGTTGACTGTTGACTACTACTCAATCAGAATGGTAAGAAAAACGGAAAGGAGTTATGGTGTGCTGCTTTGAAGGCTAAGATTTCAGGACCACATTACCCGGAAAGGGTACAAAACGGAGGTCAATTTCAGCTAAACCCAGTGAGAATAAGTAGTTTATTCATAAATGTTTGCAAGCTTTGTCGAATTCGCGTTCCCATCAATCTTGTCCTCCTGTCCTAGCGCACCTATTCTGGTGAGTTCACACCAAAAGGGGAAGCAGTTTTATACGTAATGCACTATTCATAAGGTTGCTGAAAAGTATTTGACAGCCCACGACCGGTTTCGCCCTTCTTGGGGCTCATCAGGTAGGCGCAGTCCCCGAGTTTCCATCTACCTTATGTTCTACTCGAACCCAAATTGGACCGATTGCGACAAATACACTCATTTGCATATCAATTTGGTTTTTGCGAGAGACTCACCTGGAACCCAGGTATCGCGATATCTCGAAAATCGTACCAACTGAAACATGAGGCGGCCTGGTGCAGCACATTCAGTTGCCTGAAAACATCACAAACGGGAGATTCAGCTGGGTTCCAGGGGAGTCTCTCGCAAAAAAAAAAAAAACCAAATTGATATGCAAATGAGTGTATTTCTCGAAAACAGTCCAATTTGGGTTCAAGTAGAACATAAGGTTGACGGAAACTCGGGGACTGCGCCTACCTGATGAGCCCCAAGAAGGGCGAAACCGGTCGTGGGCTGTCGAAGAGTTTTCAGCAACCTTATGAGTAGTCCATTACGAATATACATGTATCGCGATATCTCGAATATCGTAGCAACTGGAACATGAGGCGGCCTGGTGCAGCACATTCAGTTGCCTGAAAACATCGCAAACGGGAGATTCAGCTGGGTTCCAGGTGAGTCTCTCGCAAAAACCAAATTGATATGCAAATGAGTGTATTTCTCGAAAACAGTCCAATTTGGGTTCAAGTAGAACATAAGGTTGACGGAAACTCGGGGACTGCGCCTACCTGATGAGCCCCAAGAAGGGCGAAACCGGTCGTGGGCTGTCGAAGAATTTTCAGCAACCTTATGAGTAGTCCATTACGAATATACATGTATCACGATATCTCGAATATCGTAGCAACTGGAACATGAGGCGGCCTGGTGCAGCACATTCAGTTGCCTGAAAACATCACAAACGGGAGATTCAGCTGGGTTCCAGGTGAGTCTCTCGCAAAAACCAAATTGATATGCAAATGAGTGTATTTCTCGAAAACAGTCCAATTTGGGTTGAAGTAGAACATGCGGTTGACGGAAACTCGGGGACTGCGCCTACCTGATGAGCCCCAAGAAGGGCGAAACCGGTCGTGGGCTGTCGAACAGTTTTCAGCAACCTTATGAGTAGTCCATTACGAATATACATGTATCACGATATCTCGAATATCGTAGCAACTGGAACATGAGGCGGCCTGGTGCAGCACATTCAGTTGCCTGAAAACATCACAAACGGGAGATTCAGCTGGGTTCCAGGTGAGTCTCTCGCAAAAACCAAATTGATATGCAAATGAGTGTATTTCTCGAAAACAGTCCAATTTGGGTTGAAGTAGAACATGCGGTTGACGGAAACTCGGGGACTGCGCCTACCTGATGAGCCCCAAGAAGGGCGAAACCGGTCGTGGGCTGTCGAACAGTTTTCAGCAACCTTATGAGTAGTCCATTACGAATATACATGTATCACGATATCTCGAATATCGTAGCAACTGGAACATGAGGCGGCCTGGTGCAGCACATTCAGTTGCCTGAAAACATCACAAACGGGAGATTCAGCTGGGTTCCAGGTGAGTCTCTCGCAAAAACCAAATTCTAGGCTTGGACAACCTGGCAGTATCCCAGCCCTCGTGCTTTCTTCGGGTGGTATGGCAGCAAGGCATTGAAAAGGGTGTTATAGTTGACTGATTACTTTATATCGTTAATGTGGCAGTCGAGGCAGCAGGAGTTGTAGGTTGAGGATGACGAATAAAGCTGTTGACTGTTGACTACTACTCAATCAGAATGGTAAGAAAAACGGAAAGGAGTTATGGTGTGCTGCTTTGAAGGCTAAGATTTCAGGACCACATTACCCGGAAAGGGTACAAAACGGAGGTCAATTTCAGCTAAACCCAGTGATAATAAGTAGTTTATTCATAAATGTTTGCAAGCTTTGTCGAATTCGCGTTCCCATCAATCTTGTCCTCCTGTCCTAGCGCACCTATTCTGGTGAGTTCACACCAAAAGGGGAAGCAGTTTTATACGTAATGCACTATTCATAAGGTTGCTGAAAAGTATTTGACAGCCCACGACCGGTTTCGCCCTTCTTGGGGCTCATCAGGTAGGCGCAGTCCCCGAGTTTCCATCTACCTTATGTTCTACTCGAACCCAAATTGGACCGATTGCGACAAATACACTCATTTGCAAATCAATTTGTTTTTCGGAGAGACTCACCTGGAACCCAGCTGAATCGCGATATCTCGAATATCGCAGCAGCTGAAACATGAGGCGGCCTGGTGGAGCACAATCAGTTGCCTGGCACCAACATCACAAACGGGGGATTCAGCTGGGTTCCAAATGAGTCTCCCGCAAAACCAAATTGATTTGAAAATGAGGGAAGCAGTTTTGTTCTAATTGTTGCTCGTCAGCGGTGTATATGCATGCCGAGTTTCAACTCCGGACTTCGAGGCGAGTCCGCTAGTTCATCAGCACACGCTCGACACATCTGAATTATCACGTCTGAACAGGTGATGATATTCACGCTCGAGCGACGTCAGATGTCTGGAGTCCAAATCCCGACAAGGCACTGCGAAATTGGAGTCCAGTTTTACCCTCCTTTGGCATGGACTCACCAGAATAATTGCGCCAGAACAGGAGGACCACCGTTCAAACGGAAGTGATGTGAACGCGAATAGTTAGTTTTTTCTTAATGTTATCCTTGTTGAAAAAACCGTCTCCCTCAACTTTCGATGATCTGATTCGTTATACTGGATACCAGCAAAACGAACAGTGCCGTAGTAGTGGTTGGGTGAGGAACGATTGGTTGACTTCTTTGGAGAGGGTAATCTGGGCGGTGGCTGATGGCTTCTCCCGAGAACTAGGACCTTTTTGGAGGGTCAGGTTTTGGGTTCTTAGCGGACGACTGCACGGTCATTTTAGGTCAATACACAGACACAAAAACCGTGCACATAGGCAACTGGTCGTCTCATCATGATGTCTAACATGTGTTTACCGGAAACGTTGTTTTTTGTACCCGGACTAGGTACGTAAACACTCACTGAGTAGCCAGCCTACGCACGCAGTTCGGCACAGGCTTGAACGTGGTTGAGTCAGATTTAGAGTTGCGTGCGTGCGTGCGTACGTGCGTGATGTGCAGAACGGCAGCGTTTACGTACACACCTGTACCCACTCACCCTCATCTAACCGCACAGACAGACCAACAACGACGTAACACATCTTGACTGGTCTGTTATGCGACTGTTGTATGCCGGAAGAAGAAAAAAGCCACCACGAGTGGCTTTTCGGCTGATCGATCCGGAAAACAATGAGGTAACTGTGTGCTGGTCAATCGATAGACGGTGGCTGATCTTCCATTACCGGCATCGTATACCGTAGTTAAGTTAGGAGAAAACGTTTGGGGTCAGGTTTCGGGGTTCAGTCGGAGTAGAGTGACGAACCTCAAAAGGACAAATCAAAATGAAATGTCCCCCGTCAGAATGACCATTGCTAGTTAGGTTCTCAGAGTTGGCTCTGTGATTCCGTTACCATGGTTCTCATTAGGGAGAGAAGATTTTGCACGATAGAAAAAAATCCCGGATTTTATCATTTTGTTGTATCGTGGGTGGCCGTCTATTCGTTACGCCTGCACTGAGCCTGCCAGACTACGCGATAAGGAGAAGACAGAGAACCCGGGACAC
This sequence comes from Clonorchis sinensis, assembly GCA_003604175.2. Taxonomy (NCBI): domain Eukaryota; kingdom Metazoa; phylum Platyhelminthes; class Trematoda; order Opisthorchiida; family Opisthorchiidae; genus Clonorchis; species Clonorchis sinensis. The sequence continues at coordinate 22,148,481 of CM030375.1, forward strand.
GGCTGTATTGTCAGGACAAACATACAGAGCCTCTGCGTAAATATATGGGATGACTAAATGGCCAATCATGGTCGTTCACTTGTTCGTTCTGCACAGCCAATGGCGGTGTTCCGGTCGTGAACAATTTCAGCCCCACTTCACTGGTCGTATGTTGCTAAGCCATGTTTGGTGAGCTCCGCCAACGCACCTGCTATCCGAAACGTGTGGTAGCGCTGGTGACCTTCGGAATGCGTCATTCTCTGCACATGCGCTTTTTTCATGTCTGGGCGCGTCCTGACACATTTAGGCCCGTATTGAAGCTAAACTGACATGGTAATTCCGCCCCCCCCCATGAAATGGACTCGAACCACCAACCTCCTGTTTACTGCGCAGGTGCTCTAGGTATTTCGGATGATCGTATTTCAGTACCGGTGCATTTCACATAAATGCAGGAAACACCCCATTCATGTTTTGAGTTTCCTCTAATTCGAAGTGACTGTCCGGCCGTTTAAGGGTGGTGCCAATTTAGGGAAATTCTATATGTGTGTTCGTGAATTCCGCGTACTTGTACCGATCAATAACCTGTCTTCAATCCCTTAGGGCTATGCATATCGCACCTTGCGAACCAATCTCAAAGGATAACGCTAGTTTTTGGCGCGTATGTACATGTCTGTTCCTTCAGTAAACGTGACTACGTCAGTGTCATGCCTCATTCGGTTCATCCGGAGGGGGGACCGAGCACTAGGTTCCAACAAGCAAATGCAAGCAAACCTGTCACATAACGGATAATGTGGGAAGGTGGAAAGTGACGTTACAACGAGAGAGAAAACTGGTTCGTGGGTGACGAAACGCGAGATTCCGTTGTGATCACGTGAGAATAGAAAATAAATTTGATGCCAACACACAAATCTCCGTTATCTCTCGTTGGAATGGAGAACGGACGAAGTGGATTTGCCCAAACAAATCTTTGGTGAGCGATTTTTCGTAGGGTAAAGTAGTGGGGGAAAACCGGTAGGTTACCACAAATTGTGTGTGCAAAGCGAAGCAGACTGTGCTGAGGGCTGTAAATAACCAGATGACAAGCTTCTGAAATGTGTGGAACAGATATGTGCACCTGTGTGCGACGGCCAGACCTGTCCAGTAAGTGGGTCGAGATGCTACACATTAAAAAATCGCTCAAACGATGACTAGAACGAAGCCTTGAGTCAAGTCAACAGAATATCACTCCAGAGTTTTTCAAGCGTCTGGGGCAGTCGACCTCCTTCGCATTTGGTCGAGTGCACTTTTTTCGAATTAGGTGCCTCCCACAGGAAATCAGTCTTCTCACGTTGCTGTTGAAACGCTGAATGTTTATGCACTAATCAGAAGCATTCAAGGCTGTAAATCCTCTGTCATCCGGCGGGCTAAGACAGCAAAACGCATCGACCGCTGAGGACGGGCACCCAAAACGGAGAACAACGGGAGATTGAACAGAAGAGATTAGTTAGAATGCCAACAGTTGAGGGCACGTGAGGAAACCAATTGTAATCCTAGTGGGTTGCTTTGAGGACTACGACTTCGGCACTGCGGTATGCGTACAGTTCGCCGTCTCAAGAGAGTTTGCTCGCGCTGTATCATTTACTACGTATTCCTCACAGTTCAGAGTCGCCGAGGTTAATTGCAACAGCCGGGTAGATCCACGTGGGAACAGACTGAGCGTGTGTGTTCGTCTTTGGTGCTATCTATCGGCTGACCCGTACCAGCCCTCATTAGATGACCTTGCCCAACACCCGCTATTGGTCGTTGCACCATTTCGCTTACGCGACGTATGTTGTATCGAGCTTTGTCATTCGTCCATACAGCTGTCGTCCGGTCCGACCTTGGTTCCGTCTCCGGCAGTTAGCAGGCAAGCTTGTAAAGCATTACCAGACCTAACAAATTAAGGCATGGGTGTTGCCAACACTCTGTTAAGCGTTTCTCGAACCACTATTTCGTGATATTCACCGTGCCTCTTTGGATCACTACTCTCAATGAAGTGTTCCAGCTTTCATCATGGAGGAAACTTAACGACCACAGTATTGACTCCGCTACTCAATAATTCGTTCTTGGCAGTTACTAATGAACACGAACTTAGGGGAAATTATTGACTAATCTGATCGATATGTTGATTCAAGGTGAAGATCCACGCTAAGCGATATCGATTCCAACTGTTCAAATTGTAGTGTTTCCGATGGCGATAGAACACATAGAGCCGTCCAATACCAATGAAGTAATCGATATCGCGTGTTCCAAATGATTTCGCTCCCATGGCTCGGGGATCATCAATCATCGTGAAAAAGTCCGAGCTACCAACTAGTAAATAACCCAGAGAATATGTTCGGAACTTACACTCTGCACCCTATATCTCTGTGTTCGGGAGATGCGATCGGTGTAACGGTAGCCAAATGGGTAACAAGCTAATGTAACCTACCAAGCAATAAACTTATCAGAGTTGTATACCTTCTTAGTGGTCTCTAAAACTGCTGTTTATGAGCGCAAAGAACGCAGAACTGTGAAGATTTCGGGTGATTTATTTCTGACCACCAGAATAAAACTTGTCGCCCCTAAAGTGGCAATTGAACTGGTAGTGTGTCGCGCACGCTAGGCCGTCACATGGGACTGAAAACCGCTGAGCGTGATTGTATTGAAGTGCCAACTTGCAGTTTCATAAATCAGTGGTTGTGGGTAGATGCGAGGCATTTTTGCCTCAAAGATCTCACACACTTTCAGTCATGTAGAGGTCACTCACTAGATCACGGGTCACAAACACTCAAATTACGTAACAATTCCTGTCCCACCTGCAACCATAGCCGACAACATGTACACTACAAGTTCCCATCCATTTTTGTTTACGCGGCTACCACCTGTGTCGTGCGCCAGGCTTACGAACTTCAACCACATCAGGTCAAGTTGTATTCATGTTCGTGCAATTATCAAACACGAATGGACACCCCTCTCTTCACACTACACACAATAAATAGGCATGCAACTCGACCGAAAACCACACCCGCGCGCACAGGACTTCACAAGTCTCCACGGACAACTCCGGAACACGTGTAGGAGCCGCGTCCGGAACTTCACTCAGGAACTCTCAGCAGTTGTCCTCAGAGGATAAATCACTTTTTGGCTTATTCCCTTCTTGCATCGTATTTATTTTTATCAAGTTTTGCAATCATCATCATTCTGGTAAAACAAACTTTTTTTAGTGCTGTCAACTTCTGATAATCAACCTAATTACGTTACAACCAGACCACTAACAGTCACGCCAAAAAAGCTTCATGGAAGGTGATACAGTTTGATTAGGCAAATAACCGTGGCTGGAACCTCTATTATGGGTGAAAATTTCAAGACAAACATTACTTCGGTTTGGAACAAGAGCTGCAATTACACGTGACCGCGGGGTTGTTTTGTTAGGCCAGTCCGAGCAAGATCAATGCCATTCCAGCGTGTGGCACCGTTTTCCTTCTCTGGGTATGACAACCTTCAAAAAAAAGACGGCAGAGCAGTTCATGGGACATACTCGTTTCAAATCCACATCTTGACGCAAATCCATCACTGCCGTGATCTCATTTACAACATGGTTTTTGAGCCCCGATGAAACTACGTAATTGATTTCAAGTTCACAAGACCGTTCATGAACAAGCCGTGATTTGAAAGTACATCCTGCATGGTGTGACAAGATGATGGGCGGCGTTCACAAGACCAGCAACGTGAAGTTCACCGCTGTGTGGCGACTTAAGTTCCCGCAAGTAACTTCAACGATCGCCTGACGGCTTATGCGCACTTTTCGAAAATGCTAAATCCAACTGAAACAGCAGTGTTACAACGATGTTTGTCCCGATGGCTACACGAAAGTTTTCTCCCACGTGTGGAAAAGAGTAGGATAGAAAATCAATCAATCAGACTGTAAATCAGTCGGAGAAAAGAGAGTTTGACGACAAAATAATACATATTACATGTTCCGGATAAAAAATGTCCAAACGAAATGCATTTGACCTAGTCAAGTTAGTGACCAACTACAGAGATTGTAAAAATGGTCACGTCGCGGAATGGTTAAGTGTTCAAACCACTGCCTGAGAGTCCGAGGGTTCGAGACTCTCCGGAGATGCACACTGCTGATGATGATTCCAAATAACAATGAAACAACTGTACAGTGCTTCTCGGTTTTTCATTTAGGCCTTTGACGATCCCACACCCACGTATTCGGTGATTTAAAGTACAGACCCCCCCAGAGAAGAGTGGCTAAATTGCTTACCTCCCCGTGACTCTAGTCCCTGTGATCTATAGGGCAGGTTTGAACTGTCCGACTGAAGATCTGTACGTTAAAAACTGCTTTCACTGTGAAGACCTGCGACGTGGAATGACCTTCAATTGATTCACGAGGATAAGCGGGCGAAAACTGTGACAATAAACTGCAACTTTTAAAATGGAGATTACACTCTCAGAAAGACCCCATCTTCTGACCTGTCCCTATAGAATGAGGACTGCCACATTTGGCGTCTTTGTAGTCGTTCGTTACAAACCGCAAATTTGGGGAAGCCTACTAACAAGGACTGCTCTGGTTGTAGCCTTCGGTACCTCAGTAACGGATAGAAAAAGCTGACTAGTTCGCAAGACTTTTCAAAACACCTCACAAAATTTCGTGATATGCCTTCATTGACTCGCGAAAACTACCATTCAAACGGGAAGTTCACATACTGTTCTGTGCAATTCATGTACACATCCATTCTGCCCAAAACCAGTCATTGATTCAAGAGAAGCTTCCAGAAAATAGCACAAAAACAACCATTCCTTTAGCAAGTCCATTTTCTGAAATGGTCAATTGTGAAATCGATGCATCACGTGATTCCCTCAGCAGAATTTGATTTACCTTTGAAAGACGAGCTCTCTCACAGTCGTCTATGTCCTGAACACATTTGTGAAAAGCCTTATTATCTGTGTGCTGCTGGCACAAGGGAGTCAACTGGAAACGCACAAAACACAGTTTCTTGTGCTGTCCGCCCCGTTCACTCACCGGCACTATGGCAACGAACCCGGTAGACCATGTTTCGGTTCACTACCACAGCGCTAGCGAATGAGCTGAGGCAGTTTTCTAAACGTAACACACTACTCATAAGGTTGCTGAAAACTCTTCGACAGCCCACGATCGATTTCGCCATTGTTGGGGCTCATCAGGTAGGCACAGTCCCCAAGTGTCCGTCAATCTAATGTTCTACATGGATTCAAGTTGGACAGATTTCGACGAATACTCTCATTTACACCCGAAATTCGTGTGTAGATCAGAGTGAAGCTGAAAGTTATTTAACCGTATGCCTTGCGAAAAACGTCCCGGAGACAGAATCTAGGCTTATCAGATCTCCACATGTGAATACAGTGTATTTTCTCTCTGGCAATCCGAGAGAGAAGAAACCGTATTGAGGAGTTTCTTTTAAGGGTATGAAATCTTCTCTAGAAGAAACCCTTCGGAACCGACGACCAAACGTTGCGTGAAGCTCCAAACGGCCTTTACATTCCGCAATAGGAGACAGCATATTCGAAGTGCCCTATGCCAGTGTTCCGTGTGCGCCAGTTGACTGACGCCTTAAGGAAATGATGGCATTTGGAACAGCCGATCCCCTACTTCAAACCTCTTTTCCGAATGATCCGACCTGACTTAGCCGCATCAGTAGCCTTGCGTACGCACACACTATCACTAGCGTAAACCGTTCACGGCCGAAAGATTTCATCCTCTGAGCGAAGCCAGTCCACGCCAAACAGATGTTTCATCCTTATTGCAGTACGCATCTCACGGAACTCCAGGGAGTTTCGAACCTGGGACCTTCCAGATAGTGAATGAACACAAGCCACTGAACTGCAATGTGACTAGCTCTCAATGGGACGGGAAATAGCGTCGCTCATCCTTCAACCATATCAAGCGGTCACGTGTTGAATGACTGTTCGAGTAACGACGGAAGTACCCACCAAATCCACTCACACTATCATTCATTCAATATCTCTCTCTCATCATCAGTTTTTGGTTGTTCCACGGGTACTTCGTCTTTGTGATAGGTTCCCGTGTTCGGTGCTTGTTACCTGAGTTCAACTGGAACAGAAAACCGCTGATATTTTATGATATGAATGACGGGGGCCGGTAGATATTGAACAAGTTTACGCGTTTTTGGTATCATGCAATAGTATTGATCGCCTGAACCAGTCACTTCACAAAAACTGGAAAATTCGATCGCTATGCATTCACGAAAACCGTTGCAAGACACTCGCGTACACAAATCACAAAGCCCATTGCGATAAGGTTCTGATCGATCAGCCTTTCTCAAGGAAACACCTTCGCTGAGGAAAGATTTTGAGCTCCCCG